>SJYQ01013474.1:64059-158286 GCA_006410935.1 Redunca redunca
CAGAGTGGAACGTGACTGAAGTGACTGAGCAGGCTCGCATGTCACAGTCCCTTGGGCTGGGCATTCTTACTGTGAGTGCAAGCCCTCCAGGTAGCTAGGGCTCTGGTTCGCCGTCTGGATCCTTCCTGAGTCTATCCCCCGAGCCCTGCCAGGGGACACATCCATAACGTAGTCCCTGCCGGCCACCTTTAGCCTTCCCTCCGTCTCACCTTCCCCCTTACATCCTCTCCGTCCATCCTTCTTCTCACAATGACTTTTAAATAATTTGGATGAGTTCAGTTCCATGGCATGCTTGTCATCAAAAAGTTGCTACAGTGAACACATCTAAGCTTTCATGCCTGCTTTATCAGCTTTTCTAAGATTCTTTCACCTAATATTACTTAAACATATTTTGAGGGGTCGGACATATGTATATTTAAGACAATCAAGAAGCCCCTTTTCCCTTTTAAGAAACACTAGCCACTGGAGAAGTAAAATGGAAGCAAAAAAGAGTGTCCACTCAATGAATTGATTTTGTTTACAGTTTCCTGGAAGAGCAAAGGAATTCGGCTTGCCAAAGTGTTTTAAACAGCGAAACAGCCTGTCACGGGTTCTCCTTCTGTGTGGGATGGAGCTTCAAGCACAGATGGAAAAAACAGAACCCACATCTTACACACTGGCTTCCTCCCTCCTTGCCTGACCTATGCAGGAGCCATTTTGGAAGCAGCCAGCTTAGATGCGGGGTGGGGTGGGCTGCAGTCTGGCACGTCTGAGTGGGCCCCTTCTGACTTCCTGAGCAGACAGTCCCAGTCAGCATTTCCCTTGAGAGCTCGACTCTTACATGGCTTTTCTGGATAAGAGAAATTTCACCCGCTTACCTCTTTTCTCCAAAATGCCTTTGTCCTGAATCTTTCAGACAATTCCTTTGTCTTCAAATCCAACCCTCATTTACATCCCCATTGTTTTTATAATAATATCCTCCCAAGAGTAATGGTGATAGTGATATTTACCAAGTGAATGTTCTGTGCCCAGCACGGCCTGTTCTCACTTGTTTAATCCTGACAACAACTCCGTGGGTGTCAGGACTAAACAAGTGAGTACCATAAGGTAGGCACTCTTATCATCCTCATATCGTAGAGGAGAAATTGGAGGCACAGAGGGATTCTGTCTGTCAGTGAGTTGCTCGGTTGTGTCTGACTCTTTGCGATCCCATGGACTGTAGCCTGCCAGCCTCCTCTGCCCATGGGATTTCCCAGGCTAGAGTACTGGAATAGGTCACTGTTTCTTTCTCCAGGGCATCTGCCCAACCCAGGGATTGAACCCAGGTCTTCCGCATCACAGGCAGATTCATTGTCCAATGTCACAGCCACGAGGTGGCAAGGCTGGGACTGACTGCAGAGCCCTGGCACTTCACTGTTATACTATTTTGTCTTCAGTTAAAGGAATGGTTTATTTATTTGATCCTGCATGTTCACATGGGAGGAATTAAGTGAAAACTGCTGTTGGTATCAGCAACATCAGTGGCAGTAAAGTGTGTCTTACTAACTGAGACCTTTTTTCCACATTTGGTGCTTTAAAAGCCTCTCCTAGGATGGTTGCCATGGTGCACCCTCGAAAGAATTTGAGACAGCCCTACAGGGGTCCCTAGGGCTTCCCTGGTGGCTCAGGGGTAAAGAATCTGCCTGCAATACAGGAGATGCAGGAGACGTGGGTTGGATCCCTGGGTCACGAAGATCCCCTGGAGAAGGGCATGGCAACCCACTCCCTTATTCTTGCCTGGGAAATCTCATGAACAGAGGAGCCTGGCAGGTTATATAGTCCATGGGGTTTCGAAAGAGTTGGACACGACTAAACGACTAAACAACAACAACAAAGAGAGGTCCCCAGTTTGTGAATAGAGGCCCTGGCTCAGTGGTCTCCTGGTAACAACATTTTCTTCTTGGCAAACTCAGCTGAACATCCATCAGATGGAGTCTCCCGGCCTGGGAAGCCTCAGTCACAGACACCAGGAAGCACCAGGAGAGAAGAAATGGGTGTTGCCCACAAGGGCCCCTAGGAAAATTGGAGAGTGAGTTTCCATTTGGTGGGAATATTGTTCAACAGGGAAAGAATATTGTATAGATCTTACTATGGAGCTCTAAAATTCTGCATTGGGTGGCCAAATGAGATTGTGGGTTTATTTATTTTTCTTTTATTGTGTTGTTTTTGTCTGTGGGTAATCCATGAAATTGCCTTCATGTAACCTAAAGACTGCTGGGAACCACTGAGTCCTAGTCATTTTCTCTTTACACCTCATGAAGGAGAAGAATTCATAAGACACCTTGCCAAGAAGAAAATTAGATTAAGGTACAGAAATTTTGTTATCAGAGACTGATAAAAACAAGATTTCAATATCTTTATTGTAGACCCTTTTTATTCTAGGTGACTTCCCAAGAAATCTTAGTGCAAGATTTAGGATTAGTTGTTTATTTGTTAACGTGTTGGTGGCTTCTTCAGGAAGGAAACTCCAATCTCTATCCTTCTCTTGGAAGTAGGGGGCTGTCACATGACAGTGACTGCACAAAGGAGATGAAAGGGTTTTAGGTCACATGGCCCTTTTAAAGGGCTAGGTGGTTTTGTGCTGTGAGAAGAACACTGGCCCTTAAGTTCATCTGGAGCCAAATGTGTTAGACTGGAACGGAGTTGGAGGGGAAGACCTACTAGCTTGTGAACTAGTAGACTGTGAACACACGAGAGTTGAGGATTTGTGGCTGACTAGAAGAGAAGTGATGGAGAAGGAAATGGCAACCCACTCCAGTGTTCTTGCCTAGAGAATCTCAGGGATGGGGGAGCCTGGTGGGCTGCCGTCTGTGGGGTCGCACATGGTCGGACACGACTGAAGCGACTTGGCAGCAGCAGCAGCAGCAGAAGAAAAGTGAAGTGAAAGTCGCTTAGTCGTGTCCAACTCTTTGCAACCCCCATGGGCTCTACAGTCCATGGAATTCTCTAGGTCAGAATACTGACGTGGGTAGACTTTCCCTTCTCCAGGGGATCTTCCCAATCCAGGGTTCAAACCCAGGTCTGCCACATTGCAGGCAGATTCTTCACCAGCTGAGCCACAAGGGAAGCCCGAGAATACTGGAGTGGGTAGCCTATTCCTTCTCCTGCAGATCTTCCCGACCCAGGAATTGAACCAGGGTCTCCTGCATTGCAGGTGGATTCTTTACCAACTGAGCTATCAGGGAAGCCTGACTAGAAGAGAAAGGAGCCCAATGTCCTAGCTTGGAGTCAGGACCCTCTCCATAGTCAGCCCGTTTGGACCCAGGCTTTCTGCTTGGCCTGATACCAGAGTCTGCTGTATCCCAAAACTTGGGGCTGACCCCCCTGGAGGGCTACTGCAAGATAGCAATGGAGGGGGAGGGGCAGTGAGGCACTGTGACCCTCAGCTGCTGAACTACATCGTTTCACAGGTGTTCTAATGATTAATATGGAAAACACCCCCACGAAACCTCCTTCCTTGCTGTGGTCATGTGTAGAAACACTGTCTTTCTGCTGAAATGGAGCCTAATAAAGAGTAACTTGTAATAAATATTGGCTGAACAGAGCATAAATAACTAAATAAATAAAACAAGCCTTACAAACTATGGGCAAAGCCAAACTAGAATTATACCCATTCTTTTCCTAGCTTTCCTCTCTTTCTCACTATCTCCCACCTTCCACTATCTTTTCACTTCTTTCTTTACTCATGTTTACTCCTAGGTGAGTTCCTATGTTTTGGCCATCTACTCATCTCCTTCCTTCTCTGCAGCCAAGCCGTGGGGAGCTGACACATGCATGTGAAGTGAAGTGAAGTTGCTCGGTTGTGTCTGACTCTTTGGACTGTAGCCCACCAGGCTCCTCTTTCCATGGGATTCTCCAGGCAAGAATACTGGAGTGGGTTACCATTTCCTTCTCCAGGGGTTCTTCCTGACTCAGGGATCGAACCCAGGTCTCCTGCATTGGAGGCAGACGCTTTAACCTCTGAACCTCTGAACCGACACATGCAGGCCACTTTATTTTAGGCTATCCTTTAAGATAACTCCATCTTTGCTTCCAGGGTAATAGGAGTTGATTTAGTAAATTTGATCAAAATTTAGTAATTTTCTCTTTGATTATTCTGGGCTTATGTGGTTTTGTAGTTTTCCTTTAATCAAGCACTGGGAGTTGTGTGGTCTGGGCACCGGGGGGTGTAGGGTGAGCCTGGACAATGGTAGCCTCCCCGTGCACTAGTTTTCCACCTGTGAACAGAGGGGTTGCATTAAATGACTTTGTGTGGTCCCTCCCAGCTCTAAGGTTCTTCATCTATGGTCTGGATCCACTGGCCTATGACATTTATAATTATCCTTTGGCATTCTGAATATATTTAAAGTATATTTATAGAATTTTGACACAGTTCAAACAGTTGATCACATATCTTGGCCACCACAGGAAGGAGGAGAATTTCATGCTGGATCAAATCAGTCTCAGACACTGGTGGCTTCATGGTTACATTCAAGAGCTCCAAGGGTGTGTGTATAATTTTCTTAATCACATACTGAATGAAAAAACATGAAATAGTTGCTTTATATTAGGGCAGTTCTTTTCTTTCTACCCACCCTTGAAAAATGCACTGCAAGACTACTGAGGAAGCTTCTAAATAAACACATTAGCTAGGGTTAGGAGGAAGGAGCTAGAGGTGAGATTTGAGGGGCAGTAGATACTTGGCCGTCTCACTGACCTGTCATCATAGCTATCCTAGATTACATATCATTAGGAAAAACTCCTTGATACTAAGGCAATGCATTCCTGGAGGTCTTGGTTAAGCTGAAAATGGTATGTCACAGAAAGAATCCAATAAAACACTAATTCCAATTCCAGTGGCTTGTGATGGATAAGGTTTGAACTGAATTCAGTGAAAACTTTTTTGGTGTTCACAAAGATTCACAAAGGTCTGTTTTGGGTCTTGAGAGACAGCTGGATGAGTAAGGTATGTTACACTTAAGCATGTGGTCTAGAAGAGGAGATGTAGGCACTCCAATGATAAAAATTCTAAAAGGGAGTTCAGCAAAGAGGGTAAACTTAGTTGAGCCTTGAGAAATAAGGAGGAACAAGTATAAATTCTGCAGTTAGAAGGGATGAGGCAGGGAAGGCAAGAAGAAAAGAGTATTGGGACTTCCTTGACGGTCCAGTGGTTAAGAATCCGCCTTCTAATGCAGGGGATTAGGGTTTAATCCCTGACTGAGGAACTAAGATCCCACATGTGGCGGGGCAAATTAACCTTTGAGCCTCAACTGCTGAGCCAGAGTGCCATAAGGAAAGATTCTGCATACCACAACTAAGACTTGATGCAGCCAAATAAGTCAACAAGATTACTGTTAAGTATATACCATATAAAGAAAAACAAGTAGAAAGAAATGTTTCACCAAAGGGGAAGATGATGACCAAGGGGAAGATTGGATGAATCTTTCTCATGTATTGAGGGGATTATCAATATTCTAGTATGATTGGATTAATGTCTATACAGATTGAAGAGGAGAAGCAGGGAGTAGGGTGGGGTGGGGAGCGGTTGTTCACAGCAGTCAGTGCAAATCAAAGAGTTTGCTCTTTACCAAAAAACAGCACTTGCTGAAGGTTTTTGAGCCAAGAACCAAGGGTGACCATAATTGTTTTGCTGTAGTAACGGTTACGTGAGTACATTCCTTTGTGATTTGTAGAAAGAGCACCTGGCGGCAATGTGAGAATAGAGAAAGAAAGGGCTGAAGTAGAAATACAGATACTGAAACTGTTCCCGTGAGAGTGAGGGGAAGCTTGACCTAAGGCAGTGATGGTGGGTGTACTTCCTCATCTCCATTTGTTCTTCCTGGTCAACTCCCTTTTTTCAACCTGCTCTCAGCATACATGAGTTGCATTAAATGGGCTCCTCGGCCCTTTGACTTCTAGTTGGGATTGGCCAGTGAGTGGCACTGACAGGAGATGGACATAGGAGGAAATAGTGACTGGGGCATTTATCGTTCCCTGGAGAAGGAAACGGCAACCCACTCCAGTACTCTTGCCTAGAAAATCCCATGGACGGAGGAGCCTGGTGTCCATGGGGTCGCAAAGAGTTGGACACAACTGAGTGACTTCACTTTTTCACTTTTTTTTTTTTTGCTCTCTCCCTGCTAGATCACAGGTTGATTATTCCATCCAGGGCTACAGTTTCTGTCCTGGGCCCTCTCCTACAGCTACAACTTTTGCTATGTCTTAGTAACCTTTCCCTCCCAGGCTCTTTTAGGCCCAGATTCCCTAATGGCAACCTGTGGTTGTGTGTAAATAGCCTTTTTATGAATCTATGCTCAATTAATCCCATCTGAGTGGGCTGCTTCATGCTACGACCCTGACCTATACAGTGGGAATAGAAAAGAGGCAACTGTGAGACCTGAGGAGATGGAAGGAAGAGGTCTTGACAACCAACTGGATGTGAATGATAAGGAAGGAGTGTTCATGGGCCACCTGGAGGCTTTTGTCTTGGACGGCTGGGAGGATGGAAATGTGATGGGAAGGAGAGACTGTGGATTGTTTGAAAACGTTGACTTTGACTCATCCATGGGAAATGATGGGAAGATGCCTGGTAGAGCGGGAAATGTGAGCCTAGTGTCCAGAGAGAGGCCAGTGCTGGATTTTGACCTGAGAAAGTTCTGAGTAAATTGGTAGCTGAAGCCGTTGGAACCGATGGGCTTTCTGAGGAAAAGAGAATGAAAAAAAGATTTATGATTTCTGCAGTGTTGGGGAGTGAGAGGGAGATGAAGCTGAGAGAGACCTGTGTAGACTCCTGATAAGTGAGTGCCATCACAAATAGGTGATGCATGCCCCAAAGCAACTGAGATTTCATCAGGGGAGACTGGATGCAGACAGGGACAGGGTTCTGCTCAGTGTTAGTCCAGAGAGAGCCAAGCAGTGGAGTCTCCTGGGCAGATGGGGAAGGTGAATGAGGGCAATGGGCCCACAGGAGGGCCCCACCAGCGACCAAGGGAACTGAGGAATGGGGGCAGAAGTCAAACGTAGTTTACTTTCTGGGAGGGCATGCTTGCAAGACAGTATTAGTCGTTCTGTTGTGTCTGACTCTTTGTGATCCCATGGACTGTAGCCCACCAGGTCCTCTGTCCATGGGGATTCTCCAGGCAAGAATACTGGAGTGGGTTGCTATTTCATTCTCCAGGGGATCTTCCGGAGCCAGGCATCGAACCCATACCTCTTATGTTTCCTGCATTGGCAGGCGGGTTTTTTACCACTAGTGCCACCTGGGAAGGTCTTACTTTCTGGGCCCAGTGTTTCAAATCTTTACTGCTTTGATTACAGAGACTTTATTAACTCAGAGTCCTGTCACTTTAAGTATGGTCTCATATAGTCACAGAGAAAAGCCCTAAATTCAGTGAAAAGAATAAATGACAACAGGAAATGGACCTATTCATATGGAGAAACTTCAAGAGGAGCAGAGTGCTGTCCCCGTGTTATAAATGAAGAAGATGGCTAAAGGAGGCAAGTGTAATCCTGGTTTTGCCTGACATTTGGAATTACCCTTGGTCTTCTCTGAAGAGTAAAGGTCAAAGCACATCACTTCTGAATTTTAGTGCTAACCACAGGGAGTGAGAGGGTGCACGGTTCCTCCAGAGTAAGATTCTTAACATTCTGGAGTCTGGTTACAGATCCTCATTGAAGAATTGAAGAAATAGTAGACACCTTCCTCAGAAAAACGTATGCCAGCATCCTCACAGACCCACCCATGCAATATCACATGTGATTATAAGGGTCCTAGAAGGGATCTGTTGTGTTAGTCTCTCCCCCTTTCCCATGCCACATACAAAGTAGGTGCTCACTAAGCATTTATTAAGTTACTAAGTATATAAATGTGTGAGGCATTATACTTAGTTTACAAAATCATGAGTCAGAATGCAAATATCTTAGGTAGGAGTAGCTAAGGTTTTAGCACCTATTCATATGAATTTATTTATCGTAGAGGTTTTCAACCCTAGCTGGGCATTACAAGCTCCTAGAGGCAGGGAAAACGTTGCAAAAATACTAGCAGCTGGGTTGCACCCCAGAATAATTGACTGAAAATAGGTGTGGGGCTTGAGTATCAGTATTGCTTAAAAGCTCTTCAGTTGATTCTAATGTGCAGGCAGGATTAAAATCAATGTAGCAGGTAAAAGACACATCATTTAGTAGAGAGAAAGATTATGTAGATAGTATGTTAACTAAGCTTTCATAGAGGAAATTGGGAACCATAATAAAAACTATAATCTCTTCCAATTACATAGAATATTACATATCGCTGTCATGTACACAGTCTCATTCATACCCCAAAGATACACCAATAGTTAAGCCAAGCAGGCATCAGGGACTTTTCTCAGAACAAATCCGGTTCTGTTAATGCAAACTCAGATTCTCTGAGCTGAGCACATTTTTCTTTTGATTTTGCAAAATTGCCTCTTGGAGGATAAAAACAGGGGTTCTCACCCACAAAGAGCCCAATTCATTAGATCTGGAGTGGGGTCTGGGAATTTGTCATTTTACAAGCACTGCTGATTTAATTGCAAGCCTGTGTCCCAAGAAGTAGCTCTAAACTGTGGGTGCAGTGGACGAGGGTGGAGCAGAGGAGGCATACAGGTAAGAATTCCTTGGGGAGATTTTGTCAAATTCACATTCAGGAACCCCATCCTAGATTGATGGAATCAGAGAACAGAGGTGATGAGAGTGAAGATACAGAAAATGCTTGATTCTGATACCACTGTCACCCCAGCTGAGAACCAACACACGTGGGATGTTTCTTAGTTGCCCAGCCATATTGCCCTGGGGCCACTGCTGCAATAGTGACCTCTGGCCAGAGGACTGGGTGCTGGGCAGGGACTGGCATGGAGGGGGGTGGCAAGGCAGCTGATTAAATACTGAAAGTATGTAGGAGGGTGCTCAGGGCAGGTGGGGATGACAAAAACAAGCTTTGTTCATTTCAGAGTTTTGTCAGGGCTGGCCCTGCTACAGAGTAACTGAAGCCAAGCTTGCAAGAACAAAAACAGAGTAGTTTCCAAATCACTTCTATTTCCTTTTGATCTCAGGCGCACATGTCAACCCTGAAAGTGCCAGGTGCCCTTCTCTGCCATGTGTGGCACGTGAAAACACCTAAGTGAAACCATTGTCAGGGCGCATAGAATCAGGGGGATGCTGACCACAGTTCAGCAAGGGTCCCTTCATAGGGCTGATGGAAATAAACAGTGGGGATGTCTACATCAGGCATCAAAAGACAGAACGGGCTGGCAGTTTTGTTCAAAGGATGCATAGTACTGCTCTCAAGGACAGAACAGATAACTCTTAGTTAATCAACCCCTTTGAATGATTTCCTGAGACAACACCTCAATAAATGTTACCAATGGTCATTCTTTCACCTCAGTCTCAGTTTTTCTCTCTTTGGGCTGTAGATTTCTGATTTCTCCAGTTATATGTACTGATACAGACTCCCTTTTGGGATAGCGAGGTAGGGTGTCATGAGTCGCTATTTTCAGGGTTCAGAGTAGAACTCAGGGTCTCCTGGAATTATTCTGCTTCCGAGGATTTGGAAGGAAGAAGAGACTCATGGTCCAAAGACTCTGAAGGGACTTCTTAGCAATTCTTCGAAGAATGATCATGGAATACTGTGAGCCCTCAGCAAGCACTGCTGGAGAGAGTGAGGTATGTATATGTGTGTATGTGGGTGTGTTTAACAGCCAAGGTGGGCTCTGCCTGATATTCTGTAACTGCTCCCCCTCTTTACCTTGGCAGGATTTCTTCTCAGCAACTGATGTACCCAAATGCTCCAAAGTGACCGGTCTGCTGTTGCCCTTCTGGGTATGGATGGAGGGAGGAGGGCAGTGTGCATATATCTTGCTTGCTCTGTCATACATATAAGTGAAGTGAAGTGAAAGGCACTCAGTCGTGTCCAACTCATTGCAACCCCATGGACTATACAGTCTATGGAATTCTCCAGGCCAGAATACTGGAGTGGGTAGCCTTTCCCTTCTCCAGGGGATCTTCCCAACCCAGGGATCAAACACAGGTCTCCCGCATTGCAGGAAGATTCCTTACCAGCTGAGCCCCAAGGGAAGTCCATCATACATATAAAGCCCACATCAATGCTGGGACTGTGCCTTACAGGTCTGACCTACTCAGAACTGTTAACATTGCTTTACACCATTTACCCTTGAGACAAGCCCATTGGCTGATTTCTCACCTGGACTGCCCAGTGGAGAGCTGTTTTAAAGTCTTTATCCACAAGGGTAGGGTCTGCTCCCTTCTTCAGCAGCATTTGGGTGTGTTGAGGCCGGTTGTGGAAAGCTGCCCAGTGGAGTGCTGTCATCCCCTGCAAAACCACAGTCAGAGGGGCTGAGATGAGCACAGGCTATTAAGAAGGAAAGTGGAGTACACACTTTCTCCCCAGGCCTGAAGGCATCACCAGATATGTTGGTTGCTGTCTGTCAGTTCACTTGATCCTTGAATCATTCATTCAACTGATACTCCTTGGGTTCCTACTTGATGTCAGGCAAACAGGTGTCAAGGATACTATAGGGAATAAGATCAATGAGATCCATGTCCTCGTGGGAACTCCACTGTGGTAGAGGGAGATAGATAATAAATGCAAATAATAACACAAACACAAATAATAATAACGCAAACAAGCCAAAGGATTTTCTAGATTGTTGAATGCTATAAAGAATGCACCTGGGGTGCCATGACCAAGTAACCACCCTGGAGGTAGGGACTGTTCTACGTGGGCCTCTGGGAGTCAAGGTGAACTGAAGGTAGAGACCAGCGAGCAGCAAGTCACAGAGGCAGACACTTGTGATCAGAGTACACTGGGATGCCATCTCCCACCACCAGACCAGAACACTGTTTGTTTACTAAAGTATCCCCAGAGACTGACCCAGGCTAGATGAAAAGCAGTTGAATGAATGAATGACTAGGGAGAGGAGGAGAGCCATGCGAGGTGCAGTTGGAGAAAGAGGCAGGGCTGAGCCTTGGAGCGTGGGATGAGGAATAACCTATATAAGGCATTTGGATTTTATTCTGAAGTCAATAGAAAGCCAGTAAAGGATTT
Organism: Redunca redunca; assembly: GCA_006410935.1. Classification (NCBI taxonomy): domain Eukaryota; kingdom Metazoa; phylum Chordata; class Mammalia; order Artiodactyla; family Bovidae; genus Redunca; species Redunca redunca. The sequence goes on from SJYQ01013474.1 coordinate 75,140, forward strand.
TAAGCAGGTGTTGACATGACCTGATTTACATTGTTTAGAAGAAATCACTTGGTGGCAGCCTGGAAATCAGATCCGGAAGAGCCAATCTGGTGAATTCCACCTTCTTTCCTAGCTTAAGGTCACACGTTAGGTACAGTTTCATAATAAAATGAACTTCTGCTGGGAAACATTTGCCAAAAAGAACCAGTAGTATTTGAGAGTGGACTATGAAAAGATGGCCTCTTCTCCTTGCGTATAGCTCACAATTACATGAAATATATCTAAAATGATTCTAGATTAAGATGCCTAGTAAAGGGAGCAAAGGAAGTGGACAGCTTTCTCTTTTTGCAGTTGTCTTTGCATATAACACAGTGTTACCACCTTGGCCTTCTCTGCCCATCCAAGATGAGCTGAGTGGAGGAGACGGGCTGCGGCCTGGCTAGAAGGGCAGAGCTATTATTATTCCAGATAATACATTAATAATGTTCCAGATAAATTCCCTGGAGAATTGAATGGCAACCCACTCCAGTATTCTTCCCTGGAGAATCCCATGGACAGAGGAGCCTGGCAGGTTATAGTCCATGGGGTCACAAAGAGACAGACACGACTGAATGACTGACACACACACAGATAATACATGAATATGTATTGCTCTAGAGAGCTTTATGAGTTCTTCTGTATATTATCTCAATCCTCCAAATAACCTTTTGGATTAAATATTGCTGTGAAGTCTGTGGTGCTCACCAAATTCGATATCGTCTTCCCCTAGGGCACATACTCAGCCTACATTCCCCAGTTTCCCGGCAGATGGGTGTGGCCCCGAGACTGGGTCCTGACCACTGCCATGTGAATAGAAAGGGTGGAAGGATGGAAGCCCCACTCCTCCAAGGCCTGCCTAGAAAATAAAAACTGTGCAGCCTTTTATATATTTTCTTTCCTCACCTGGCAACTGAATAGAGGGAAGACTAAGTCTCAAGAAGGTGCTGGAATTGTGTGATTAAAAAGTCCAGGAACCTGGTTGATGAGACAGGACAGGGTCACCTCATCAACCAGCACTGAACAATGAAGCGAGCAGGAAAAAGCTTTTCTTATGTTGGGCACTGAGGTTTTGAGTTTTTGCTATAGCAGTTGGTCACCGCTGAAAGGTGTCTCTGTCCTTCCCATTTTATGCAAAAGGAAGTTGAGTTCTAGGGAAGTTCTCAAGCCTGTGACTGAGCACAAAACTGAATCTAGGGTTTGAGGTTTGTAGGGCAGTGAGATTAGAATGTAAGTCCCCTTGACCAGTTCCACATTCTAAATCATTACATTATGGCCTGCTTTCAAGTTTCAAGTGTCATATAACACTGAGCCTCCAGATACTCTTAAAGATATTTCAAGAAATTCGTTCCATATGGAAAATAATGACCGTCTAACAACAGTGGAACTTCTTGTTCTTATTCCTCCAGCTGAATATTTACTTGAGGTTCAGAATAGCTCAAAGCATTTCAGTGAGTCCTCTTTATTTTTAATTTGGCCCACTGGAATTAGAAATCTGGACTCCAGGGAATCAGATTCTTTTTATTGTGCAGTGATTACCCCTTTCCCAGAGCTGAGTACCATTTGCTTTAGAATCACTGGCTTCATTATGACGTGCCACCAGCTCCAGGACTACAGATATCGGAGACAATTCTGAGTTACTGGAGTAACCTCATGAAGGCAGGGCCCTTTTCCGCCTGAGTCCCTGGAACCTAGAACGGTGCCAGGCACATTGTAAACGCTCAGCAAAAGCGTATTAAATGAATGAGTGACTTCTTATTCTTCTTGGTGGATATTTTTGCTTTTGTAAAATTTGGCTTTGCTTTCTAAAATCATTCACACAAGAAAGACAGAACATGACTTCTTTATAGAAAATGAACTTGTCTGCTATGATCATTGTTATCAACTGTTCAGTTGAAACCTGTTGAAACCTGTTAGAATTCTTGATGAGTCCTCCAAATGAGGTAGATGGCAATCACTATATGCAGAGAGATTGATTTAGCCAGGTGAGAATTTCGCATGAAATTGTGAATTTATTTAATCCTTGTTAGGACACTGTTAATCCTTGTCTCCTAAATAGTTTCTAGGCTTTAAGAGTTTTTCTCTTAAAGCAACCACCACCCCTTCTTAACTCCCTGTTGAAAAACCAAACAAAAACAACAACAACAAAAATGAAAACAAAAAAAACCTCAGCTCCTGCATATTTTGAAAAACAGTGCAAAAGGCCACTACTGTTTTTCATATACCTACTTGGTGCCAAGAACTTCATTCACTTCATTGAATCTTTACAACAATCCTGAAAGATAGGTATTTTTAGACTCATTTTACAGGTGAGGAAACTGAAACACAGGTTAAATGATTTCCGTCAGGTCACTGACTGACTGGGTATAAGATAAGTTGGGATTCAAATTGGGGTCCCTCCCACTCTGGAGGAAATTGCTTGTTCCACACATCAAGCTAGTAGCTTTCATTTTAGAAATGAGCTCAGATACTGGACAATTTTTTTCTTTGTGATTTTAGCTGGATTTGGGGTCTTCTCACTTTCTAGAATGGTGATTCTCAAGCATAAGGGTTGCCACCCTGTATTATTATTTATTTCATTTGGCATCACTTCTAGTTTTCTTCTGAAAGTGCAGCTGGCAAGTATTTAGTTCAGTAAGTTATTGAATTATATATATATATATATATAATCCCTCCCACCCATCCTCTACCTTGGAATTTGGGATCAGTGTTATAAATCACTGTTGATCCTCTCAGTGGCCCCAAGTCAAGACTTGAATTACTCAATTAGTCTCTAAATAATAATACGTTATAATATATAATATAAATATGTTGTATATTTATATTATAATACAAACAGGCTTCAAACATTCATTCAAGTCAAGAGAAATTTCCTGTTGCTATTTTTTTCAGTTGGGCTAATGAGAAACAAAAACACACCCGCTTAGAGTTAGTAATATGAAAACCAAAACTTTCAAAATCAGCTCAAATGCCACTCTTTGCATTGCACAACACACTTTGTTCAGGAACTGTTTCCTACAACTGTGTCCTCCTTCTTTCAGCTTCTTTAACACTGCTAGCACATCGTAATTGTGTTAAGACTGGTGGCCATTTAAGGGCAGACTTCCAGCTTGGCAATTTGCGTCTGCCCTGAGCTGTGACAAGAATTAAGATTTAGCTGTGGTGCACTTTAACGGCAGAGGCTGTGGCTTACTCACTATGATATGCCCAAGCACACGGAATGTGTTTGAGAAATGTTCACAGGAAGAGTTAATCAGTGAATCGCAGGTTATCCAGGTTCCCTTGGATTCACAGGGAGTATAAAACACCAGAGTCTGCTGAATGCAAGCCAGCCACCTGTGTCTAAACTGTGATGCCCCTCACTGAAGACCCAACTGGGCCTTCAAAAAATCTGAGAGCTGAAAGTCTAGGAGTCTCTGGAAGATATGTTGCAAAACACACCTAGATGGCCCTGGTGACAGTAGAATTCTACTTTGAAAAAGAAGGTATGTTGGCTCTGAGTGAAGAGTAACTTATGTTCATTTAAGAACATAGCTCTCTAGAAAGTTTTGGAGGGAGATGTTAAGTTTTGGTTGACTTAGGAGCCATTTCGAGATTGTTGATAGAAACAGCTGTGTGTGATAGCTGTTGTGTGCATGGCAGGCTGGCTTTGGAACACACTCTGGTGCACATGAGTAATTCTGTGCCTTGAGCCTGTGCCACCAACATTTCAGTAAAGGGCTTTCAAGTCCTATCGTCTTCTCAGAATTTTTTTCTTTTTTTCCAAAACCACTGTAACTTTTGTGCTTTATGAAGCAGAAATCTGATTCAGTGTTTAGTAGTTTTCTGTTTCAGAACTGCACTTTCAGACCAGCTCTTGCAGATGCTAAATGGCACAGAGAGAGAAACGTGTGATGTGGCTGGCTGCTTTGGTTCATCCCGCATCTTGGTGCACCAGGCGATAGAATTCTAGCAGGTGTTTGCGAGATCAGCAAAACAATTCTAGGTCATCTGAAGGATCTAGAAGTTCACAGAAGTCCAGTTTGGCTCTGTCTGACATTTTTATATTCACATACTATTAATTTTGTGAATACCCCTCACAAAAGTTACAGAGGGTCTTCTGTGTACAAAAAACTGAAATAAAGGATATAATTTAAAAGAGTCTAAAAATAACTTCTAAAACAAGATAAGAAATGCAGTAATGAAAGCCATTTTCTTCAGATTTATGTGGGTAAAAACTTGCAATTATAGATCACAAAGATTAGTAAGGCATTAGCAAAAAATGCTTGCATGTAAATATTACAAATTTCTTCTTTAAAATATTTTGGTATCTGTTTTTCAATATAATTTTTTGTAATGCTACGTATTTTATATTATGTAACTTCAAACATTTTTCTGAGAAGGGATCCACAGCCTTCTCCAGTATGCCAGATATGTCCATGTTGTGAAAATGGACAAGGACTCCTGCCCTAAAATCTACAATACATTTTTGAAGCTCTCAAATGATATAAAATCTTTTTTTGTTTGAGAGTAGATTTGGAAATAATTAAAAGTCACAGGGAGTCAAATCTGGTAAATAAAATGAGTCATTCATTGAGCTGGGTCAACACAACAAAGAGGGAAAGGACAGTAAAATACAATCATATGCCTTTTTCTTGAATTTAATAATTTAATTCTTTATATAAATATATATTTTAGGGACACTCTACTATGTGCAAGTTACTGAACTAGATTCTAGGGATATAGAGATAAAAAAATACATGATCTGCCTCTAGGACCTTATGGGGAAAGGAGGGTCTGAGGAGAGAGGGAAGTGACACCTCCTAAGTAGCACCGGACTCTATTTGTTAAGGTGTTCATTTTTAGAATAAAAATTCTGGTGCATTAAAATTTTTTGACTTTATTATTTTACTTTCTGCCAGCTGTAGAGCAAAAAGATTTCTAAAATCAGGGACTGTTTCTATTGATTTTGCCTTTTTTAATGAACAGTCCCTGCTTGTGCTTAAATCCTGGGAATGTTGTAAGTAGATTTTACTGCTAAGAATTATATCCAAAGATTCACATCTGTTTTTGCAACTTGGATTTATTTTCTGTGAGTGCTATTGTAATGTAAGTTTGGATTGTCAGGCCACTCACAAAAATCTACTTATATCAGAATGTGCATTAATATAGGATCAACTATCTACTTTAAATACCATGTATAACAGTGCTTTTCTGGATAAATGCATTAAAAATTCTAATGTAGATGCCAATATTTTATAGTCCCTCTTCATGGGGTGCTTTTCCTGTCAGAGCTAAAACGAAAGCAGGAGAGGTTAGATTCCAGGAATTTAACAACTTAATTCTCTGTGGCTGCAATAGACAAGCCCCTCTCTTTGTCAGAGATTCCCCTGAGGTCCCAAAGAACAAAGGCACAGGACAATCTGACCATCTGACCCATGGTGCCTTTCCCACAGTGTTAAATCCTGCAGTGTGGATAGCTTCCAAAAAAGTCACTTTATAATTAAGCAATGTGGTTAATAAAATAAGAAAAACAAATAGATCATTGGAATGAGAACAGAGTTCAGAAATGAAACCACATATTAAAAAAAAATCTTGTAACAAACTAAAAGAAAACTTAGCATGATGTAGTTATGTCCCTAAGGGTAGGAAAGGCCTTTAAAAAGGATACCGAAAACAAAACCAATAATGGACAAGAATGATCATCTTGATTATATCATATTTTAAAATTTCTGCAGAGGCAAAGACATCACAAACAGTTCTAAAATAAAGAATAAACTATGAAAAAACATTTGCAATTCAATAGCAGATAAAGGACCGATCAGAATATAAAATAAAGTCCTGTGGGAACTTCCTTGGCAGCCCAAAGGCTAAGACTCTGCACTTCCACTGCAGAGGGTACAGGTTTGATCCCTGGTTGGGAAAGTAAGATCCTGAAAACCGTGTGGTGTGATTAAAAAAAAAAATACTGCTATGAATATGTAAGAAAAGATGAATGGACAAAGGATCTAAATGAGTAGGCAATTCGCAGAAGATCTAAAAATGCCCACTGTACCTATGAAATTATGCTCATTTTCACTGGCTATTAGGTAAATGCAAATTAAAACAATAATAAGAAAATCCAACAACAGGAAAACAGTGATAAGCATGTTTTACACTATGAGTGGAGTTATAAATTGATGCAGTTGTTTTGAAGAACAACCACGCATGCATACTAAAAATTAAAATAGGGATCCCTTGTACACAGTTGGTGGGAATGTAAATTGGGGCAGCTACTACAGAAAACAGTATGAGATTGAGACAGTCGCTTAGTTGTGTCTGATTCTTTGCAACCCCGTGGACTATAGCCCACCAAGCTCCTCCGTCCATGAGATTCTCCAGGCAAGAGTACTGGAGTGTGTTGCTATTTCCTTCTCCAGGGGATCTTCCCAACCTAGGCATCGAACCCAGGTCTCTCGCATTGCGGGCAGACGCTTTAACCTCTGAGCCACCAGGGAAAACAGTATAGAGGGTCCTTAAAAAACTAATAATAGAACTACCATATGATCCAGTAGTTCCATTCTTGGGTATATATATCCAGAAAAAACGAAAACACTGATTTGAAATGACACATGCACCCCAATGTTCATAGCAGCATTTTTTTACAATAGCCAAGACATGGAAGCAACTGAGTTCCCATTAATAGAAGACTGGATTAAGAAGATGTGGTAATAGATACAAAAGATTGAGAAAGTATGTATATACATACTATATGTATACACAAAAGAACAATTACCTGGGGGCTAAGGTGGTAGGGTGGAAGTAATCAAGGACTTCTAGTATTACTTGTAATATTTAACTTTTTAAGAAGCAAATGTGTTCATGTATTATTTATTCAAGCAAAAACCAATAGTACAAAAAATGTTTCAAGTCACTGAGCTCAGAACATGATAGCCTCTAGAGTGATAGTCATCTCTGATATAAAGTGGTACATATTATGTTTTGTTTTACATGAGCAATTAGAGGATGGCTGCAGAAAACATTTCTTTTTCCTTTGTTCCCTCTCTCCATTCTTAGTTTCAGTTAACAGTCTGTCTCAATTAAGTTAGACTTCTGTTAATTGATCATTTAATCTTTAAGCATTATTGTGACAAGCTTGGGAGTCCTTTAGTTATTCTTGGAAAATAATTTTATTCAAACTCCATAGGGGATATGTCTTGTTCTTTCCTCTTGTCATCAGGAAGCCATAAAGCTTCGCCAGCACTAGCTTTCCTTTTCCCTGATTTCTTTGCCTTTGCTGTTTTGCTTCCTGCTATTTAACAGATGTAGGGTGCGTGTGTTTTAACTGTTACTCCTTCATATATAATGGAGACTGTACTTGGAACTCATTTGGAAAAGTGGGGTGGGGGTGGGGCCGAAGGTGACTGCTTATTCAGAACACTGAGAAGCCAAATGCAGGAACTCTACCAAGGTAATAAATGGAAAGGAAAGCCTGCGCTGTGTTCTTTCTGTTTCAGAACTATCCTTATTTCCCAATGGCAAAGAGCAAATTAGCCCTTGCAAATTTATATGGATTGGCTCATACCAGCAATATATATGGGCTTCCCTGGTGGCTCAGATAATAAAGAATCTGCCTTCAATGCAGGAGCCCCACATTTGATCCCTGGGTAGGGAAGATCCCCTGGAGAAGGGAGTGGCAACCCACTCCAGTATTCTTGACTGGAGAATTCCATAGACAGAGGAGCCTGGTGGGCTAGAGTCCCTGGGGTCATAAACAGTCAGACATGACTGAGCAACTAACATGCACACACAGCAACATATATACTAAAGAAAAACACAGGCAAGCATTAGTAGTTGGATTCAGATGGGTTTCAGACATGCTGTGATATGGTGTGAAGAAGAAGCTATGAGACTGAAGGCAAGTGTCCTTGCTGAGGCATCTGCGCAAGTCCAGTGCTGGTGTAAGACCAAGAGGAGTCTTCTCTGAGAGGTTGCTTTGCACAAAAAGGAACTACAGACTTTTCCAATATTAACCACATATTGTCTGAAAAGTGTTACAACTACCACTGTTAGAAAGATCTCTGTCTACTTTCATTCTCACCAACCAACCAGGGGCCTCCCAGGGTGGGGAAAAATAGGGAACTGTCACTTTGCTAGGGGATGTTCAGCTCCACTGAGTTGGGGACAGAGTTGGATGTCTGTAAGAGAAATTTAACTTTAGGGTGTAAAAGACTGAATTTTCCCCCTTTCATTTAATAAGTCCCAGGGTGGGTTGGGGGTGAAGGAAGAAGCTGAAGGTGTAATAAGTGGTTGGCAAGTTGCCCAAAGTCTAGAAGTTCTTAATCAGCTGACACAGACTGCAAGACCCCAGGCTCCCTGCTTTCACACGAGGGGCACTTTCTCATCTCTGGTTCTCGTTTTTAAAGCAGAAGTTTAAAACAGTGCAATATTCTCTCATGTGGGGTTTTGCTTTAAACTACTGAAGACGAGGGGTAGGTGAATCAGCACGTGACCACCGAGTCAGAGAAGTGTCCATCCTCAGACCCAGGCTGTGAAGTGGACTTTTTGATGTGGTCGTTAATGCCAAGCCAGTTGGAAGGAGGCCTTTGATTCAAAGGCTGAAGGAAGACAAGAGGGCAGCCCAGGAGAAATACGAAGTAGGGGCCCAGTCCCTTTCAGAGGGCTTCCTCCCACTCTGTCTATGGCCAGTCAGTCTCCTTGAAAACAGAGTTATTTCACATCTTGGGGCATATACATTTTCAATACTATCAGGCTTTCTTAAAATTATCAGACATTCTTAGTGGAGTCAAATTAAGTTTACATTTTAAAAATTCCATTAAAAATCAGATGTTTAAATCTGTTTTAAGAAGCTGGTTAAAGAAATTAACCTGGCTAATAAAAACCAGACCTTTTTTTTTTTTTTTTTTTAAGAGTTAACTAGATACAAGCCTCTCAGTGTCTCTGGGGCGGCTCTGCCTGGTCTGATCCACCCTCCCTCAGGAACTTTGAGAGTGTTGCTTTGTCTTCTTGGACACCTGGCACAGGCTTGCCTTGCAACGTAAAGGAAACAGCAGTTGTGACCACTGGCATTAATAGTGTGGCTTCTGAAGCAGGGAGCCTAGAATTATTATCTATCTGTCGTCTTCCATTCAAAGAGAGAGCATCAGCAGCCATCGAAATTTTTGGTTCTCGAGAGACAGGAAAGAGCAATATTTATTTCTCAATGTCCAAAGGGAAATTACAAAATCTCAGTGGTAGATAAATGCTTAAATACTTAAGGCAATAAATCCTACCCGATTAAAAGCTATCCGCAGTGGGATAAATTTCTGCCTGAGAGTTAATAATAGAGACACAGGCTTCCCTCTCAGGGTAGAAACACAAAACTGCTCCATCCCCTCCTTGCACCTTTAAGAGAGGAAGCTCAGTGGTTCAGAAAGCCCTTCTTCCTACTCTAACCCGCACAATGTCCAACCATTCCTTTCGAGGGCAGGCTTACCTCATTGTCCTGGTGATTAATCTCATTGAGGTTTGACTGTTGCACCAGGACTGTGAGGAGCCTGTGAAGAAAAACAGGAGAAGTGTCTTTAAAGAACAGAACCTGTATGAGAACACGACATTAGAAATACAGTCTGCTGAAGGCCTCCAAATGACCAGACGCCCTTTGCATTTACTAGGGGAGAGATCTATGGGAAAGAAGCCAGGGTGATAGGTAAAAAGGCCCAGGAAGGCAGGTAGGAGGAAGACCTCTGTCTCTTCTCTCCCTTCCTCCCTATCTTAGTGCTTCTGGAGAGTGAAAGGGAATGCAGAAAGCAAATCCTCAGGCTTATCTTATTCACTAGACCAGTATCCCTTTGTGTTTACTCTAAGAAGCAAAGTTCTCTAGTGCTTATTCTTTATTCATTTTGCATAAACTTCAAATGCTTTCAAATTGCTTCGCCACTTGGAACATGTGTCATACCTTCTAAATGTATAGGTTATACCTGGAGGTAGTCAGCATTTACAATTTTGCTTATTCTTTCTAAAACACAAAATATCTAAGCATGCGGTCACAGTTATCAGTGTGAAACAACTGCTGATGATCCCCAAGTTCAAGTTCTTATCCCACTTGGGACACATACGTGGTTGACTGAGGTCAACATTCCATCTGTAGGAGAGAAGCAATTGAGTTTAGTACTTAGGAGCCCAGACTCTGGAGCCAGACTGCCTGGGTTCACATTCCAGTTCTGATACTGACCAACTCTGTGACCACAGGCAAGTAACTTAACTTCTCTGTACTTATGCATCCTCATCTGTAAAATGGGGGGAATGAAAGTGCCTACCATGTAGCTGAGGGTGAGGATTAAATGAGTTAATATGCAGACAGCATTTTAGGCATGCCTAGAGCACAGTGTTATTTCTAGAATACTTAACCCTGGAAGTTTTAACCCAGGCTCCATCTCAAAATTCCCTGAGGAGATTTTTTAAAACCACAAATACCTGGGTTGTATATTCAAGGTTTCTGACTCAGTAGGTCTGGAAGGAAGCCCAGCTTCTGCCGTTTTAATAAACTTTGTAAACAATCAAATTTGGAAACTACTGAGGAAGATGCTGAATGAATTAATCAATGAATATTCATTGTCATAGAATTGTGTCCCCGGCCCCCCAATTTATATGTTAAGCTCTAACCTAGTGTGGGGGCATGCTCAGCTGCCTTAGTTGTGTCCAACTCTTTGCAACCCTATGGACTGTAGCCCACCAGGCTCCCCATTCCGTGGAATTCTCCAGGCAAGAATACTGGAGTGGGTTGCCATGCCCTCCTCCAGGGGATCTTCCTGACCCAGGGATGGAACCTGAGTCTCTTGCGTCTCTCGCACATTTTAGTGCCCTAAAATGTGACTGTATTTGGAGATAGAGCCTTTAAAGAGGTAGCTAAAATGGGGGCTTCCCCGGTGGCTCAGATGGTAAAGAATCCACCTGCAATGCAGGAGACCTGGGTTCAATCCTTGGTTCAGGAAGATCCTCTGCAGGAGAAAATGGGAACCCACTCAAGTATTCTTGCCCGGTGAATTTCATATATAACACACACACGTACACACACACACACATTAAAATGTAGGATGATTACAGTGGGCCCTAATCCCGTTTGATTATTGTTCTAGTAAAAGAGATTAGGACACACAGAGTGACACAGACATGCTCATGGCGGGCTTCCCTGGTGGCTTAGATGGTAAAGAATCTGCCTGCAATGCAAGAGACCCAGGTTTGATCCCTGGGTTGGGAGGATCCCGTGGAGAAGGGAATGGCCACCCACTTCAGTATTTTTGCCTGGAGAATCCTATGGACAGAGCAGCCTGGCAGGCTATAGTCCATAGGGTCCCAAAGAATTGGACATGACTGAGTGACTAACACTTTCACTTCACTTTTGCAGTGGAATGACCATTTGGAGAGACAGCAAGAAGATGGTAATTGAAAGCCAAGGAGAGAGTCTCAGAGGAAACCAAGCCTATTGGCACTTTGATGTTGGACTACCAGTCTTCAGAGCTGTGAAAAAATAAATTTCTGTTGTTTAAGCCACCCAGCCCTTGGTACTTTGTTGCGGTCATCCCAACAGCAAACTAAACTCACCAAGACAATAAACAGTTGTCTATGTGGAAACAATTAAAAAATTCAGAAATTATTTTGGAAGAATTATTTGAAAAATAAAATGGCTTGTCTTTCTGCTGAATCAGATTTTCATTGTTGCTCAGCTTAGGTTATACCTAAAGTCCTAAGTATTAAATTGCTTAATACTGATCAGAGGGATTGATCATGCTGCATTTCAAAGAGTACTTAAATGGGAATAGACTCCTTCAGTGAGGGTGATATAAACAGGAAGCTTAAGTGGTGGTTGGCTTTTTTTTTTTTTAAATTTTTACAATGTTGTGTTGGTTTCTGCTCTAAAACAATGTAAATCAACCATAATCATACATATATTCCCTCCCTTTTGAGTCTCCTTCCCTCCCCCTACCCACCCATCTAGGTTATCACAGAGCAAGGGACTGGGCTCCTTGTGTTAAATCTAGTCTTATCACTGATTTGGGGGAGCCAGGACAATGTTGTGATTTAAATCTGGTTTCACCACTGTATGACCTTTCTGAGCTTCTGGTCCTCACTGCTGTAAAAAGGATAATAACAGTGACGGTGGTGGTGAGAGTTAAATAATATGACACGTGTAAAGCTCCTAGTATACAGATTTTAAAGGAACAGTGGCTATGACTGAAAATGGCACATTTATTTTACCCTTTCTGAATTCTAGAATTCTTCCATCAGGTGGGAATATGCTACAAAAATAATTGCATTATGGTTAACATTGTTTTTTATGTTTTCCTTTACAGCTTCTTTATGAGGGAGGGTAACTGGTGACTTTCTCTCTTTCTTTTTCTCTTTCTCTCTCCTCCCCTCCCCTGCTCTCTCTTCTCTTCCCTTCCTCTGTCTCTCTCTCTCTCTGTCTCATTGATGGCCATGGTCTGATGTCTAGGGTACATCTGGTGTAAGCGCTGAGTGAAGGAGAGTGAGAGGGAGCAGGGGGTCAGTTGTGTCCAGTCTGGTTATCCTTGGCTGACCCTGAGCAGACTGAGATCATCTGTAGTGAGACAGGCTTTTCTGGGGCTGCTCCAGAGCAGCGTGATCACACGGAGGGAAGTGAACTCTACCCAGATGGGAATGGAGGTGGGGAGATCAAGACCTCTTCTCACATCCTGGGTGAGCCTCCGAAGATCACGGGGTGAGCCCTATGCTGGATATTTCTTTTTGCCTCTCAGATCCAGCCTCTGCCCTGCAGATTCCTGCTTTGAAGACTGACCTCCAACAATGTCATCATCCAGCTTCCCTACCCTCTGACTTCCATTGGGTTTGGTCAGTGGGAGAACCTGCAAGAGGAAGGAGAGGAGCCACTTCCCTTTCTGACAATGACTTTTTTCCTCTACAAAAGGCTTGGGCTCCTGCCAGGTGGCCCCTCTCCTGCACTCCAATTACAACTACAACACAGTTTCCAATAAGAGCTTCCTTCCTCACCTCTTGTGAGGTCCGCGTGAAACATTTTCCTGTGTTCGGAAGAGAGTGGGGGTGAAGATTGTCACCATCTCTTGTTAGTTGATTTCAAATGTGTTACTCGCTCAGTTGTGTCCAACTCTTTGTGACCCCATGGACTGTAGCCCACCAGGCTCCTCTGTTCATGGAATTCTCCAGGCAAGAATACTGGAGTGGGTAGCCATTCGCTTCTTCAAGGGATCTTCCCAACCCAAGGATCGAGCCCGAGTTTCTTGCATTGCAGGCAGATTCTTTATCATCTGAGTCACTAGGGAAGCCCTAATTTCAAATAGCCTTTCATTAACCTTTCTTAGTCATCCCTATTTCATGTTTTCCCTGTCATGACTCTGAGTGATCTATGCAAATCTATTCTGCTTGCCTCCATTTGATTCCTTAAGCCACTAAGCCATCAGTCTTAAAGCTGGCACAAATTTACAGATGAGTATTCTCTCTCTCTCCCCCATTTTATGAGAACAAATGACCCAATGCACTACATTGCTTGCCAAGGCCAGCACACACTGCCTTGGTTATCCAGCTTGGACAGAACCCAGGAGTCTGGTTTCAGCCTGGTGCTTCTATATTGTTCCGTGGTTCAGAGGCAGTCTGCAAGAAACTTGTCCCACATCTGTCTTAATGACNGTCCTTCCTCCCTGCAGGAGCTTAGATTCCCCACTGAGCTATCGCTTAGCTAAGGCTGCACATTGACTGGCTGGTTTGCTAGTGAGTTGTTTCCATCAGAGAACCAAAATCTCTCTGGAGGCAAAGGGCTAATTGAAATGTCCCCTTGGCTAGTTTACAAGCTGCTTCAGTTTGAGACTTCACTCTAAATAGTCTCCAGCAAGCAACGAGTGAAAGGAGTATGTGCTGTTTGGAAATCTAGGGATGAGTAGATTTTAAAAGGAGTCTGAGTACCTGAGTACAAGTCCACAACGTGGCCAGCACATATGCTTATGATTAGAGGAAAAATATACATGCGTGTACACTGACAAAGGCAGAGAAGGGAGTTTCAGAGGAGCTAATGGTTGAGTTTGATGTTCACCGGGTTCTAAAATCTTGCAATGCTCTACGTCCCAAGGTTAAAACAAATGGAAGTGCTGTTCATACCCTGATGAACTTCACAGGAAATGTGTGCTCATGTCAGTGAGTACAGGACTGTGTGTACCTGTACCTGTGTGGTTGTATTTTTTGTGGACCTGTGTGTGCTAAGGTGGAAAAGGCCAGGGTGGTGGTATTTGGGGTTTCATTCTTTAGTGCTGATCAACTGCACCTTTTTATTTCTGTCTTCCATCATCATCATCATCAATATCCTCACCCTCATCATCGTCACTAACAGTGAACACTGACAATTGATGCTGCTCAGTGCTTTCTCACATATTTTCTCGTTTACTTCTGCCTCTTTACCTAGGAGGTAAGTACTGTATTACTCCTACTTTCTAAAACAGAAAGCTGGACCTTAATATGTTAACTTGCCCAAGATAATAGTGTCTATAAGAGATGGAGCCAGATTCATCCTCAGCCAGTCTGAGGCCCGGGCTGGCACTCCTGCCCACCCTTTACCTCCATCCAAAAAAAGGATTTTAGGTGGTTTTCAGATACATATAGTAAGACAAGATCACAAGAAGAAAGTAGGCAGAGAGAAAACGAGGGCAGGATAAAGAACACATAATTATGGTCCTATGTGCATGCCAGAGGTGAGACACAAATTGGGTTTTGAGTTTTCTAAATATATAAAGAGAGAAACCTGATCATAAGTCACAGTGTCCACATAGTAAAAATAATTCATCAGAAGCAGCACAGGAATTCCTCCTTTAGTAGAAATTTTTCTTGTGTGGTTTTTCAGAAAAGATTGTTTTTGGACACTGTAATGAACAAAATATTTCCTGACAATCAGACAATAAGGAGTTCTGTAAGGCTGTTTCTTTTTTTGACTACATGGTATGCAGAACTTCTTGGACTGAGGATTGAGCCTGTGTCTCCTGCACCGGAAGAGTGGAGTCTTATTTATGGACTACCAGGGAAGTCCCATAAGACTATTTCGCATAAGGCCTCTCGGGGTAGACTGAGGGCTTAAAGACAAAGTGTGGCCATTAAGATGAATTCAACAGGGTCCACAGCAGTGGGTTCCAGGAGCATGGCAGACCCACTGGGCAGGTTACTTATCTTCACACATACACTAGGCAATTAGTTGTCTTCTTGATGCCTTAGTTTTCTCTGTAAAATGAGGATAGAAATATTACCTATCACATAGAGGTGTGGTAAAGGTTAGATGAGATAGCACATACAAAGTGCTCAGAATTTTGCTCAGAACATGATAAATAATCAATGCTGCTAGTCATCATCATGCTTGTTATAACTGTAGACCTCTATGCTTCAATGGTCAGACAAGCTGGCCTAAAGTTGTGTCCATTTAGGAAAATTAAATAGTTGAACAGATTTATATAACTTAATGGAAGGTCATTCCCTTCTGCATTATGATTTTAGGATTAGAAGATGCCTGTAAGGCAATCTAAGATTTTTTCTTAGAAAGTGATTCTGAGTTCAAGCAGACACATAAATGGGCTATGTTCTTGGGCTATGTTCAAGCCCAAGTTCTTGGTTAGTTTTGCCTTGAAACATTTAATGCAGATGTTATCAAGCTCTGCCACAGCCATAAGATTTCTCAATAAAACAATGATAAAGTATCCAGTTTTAAGCAATGTAATTCCGTAAGAAATCCTTTCAATCAAGCTAGTTTTGAAACGTTCTCTAGGTAACAAAGTCAGCTGATTAGTTATATCAGTTGTACAAAACTAAAGGTTGGCCCTTGCCATCTACCTCTACAAAGATTCAGTCCAAACTGCTGAGATTGCTGACTTAACCCCCTGAAAAGAGCTCAGGGTGGAGATCAGGAATGAGATACCCCATGCTTTGGGAAAAACAACTGGCAGAATAGGCCTTAACTTCAGAATAGGAGTTAGATATTTTCAGAAGACGGCTTTATGAGCCCAATTCTTACATCTCTTCATATCTAGAAAAGCACTAAAATTTTTCACGGTGACAACTGCTTCTCGTGACTCGCAGTAACCTTCTACAAAAATACATGGTTAATGTATGTACTCACCCGTCACCAAAATCACATAGACACTGACCTTTCCCCTACCTCTTTGCAGTAGTTTCTCAGAGCTATCTGAAATGCTATCTCCTGGGCAATAGTCCTCATTTTGCCCCAAATAAAACTTAATTCACAAATCTTACATTGTATAATTTTCTTCTCTGAACAGTTGTTAAGGTTTAACCCAATTCAGATTGATCAGAAATGCTAATTTTGGTTTTGGAACATTTAATCTTACCCTTTGGGTTTTACTAGTGACAGCAGCTAGCATTACCATATTTAAAGCAGATTTTATCTTCCAAAATCAGCAAACTGTCCATCTAGGACAATAAAACTATATCATTAGTACAAAGAGAATTTTATTTTTCTGGCTTCAGCTTTTCCAAAGGTGGTGACTGGGTCATTTGGGACAGTTTCATGAGAAGGGGAAACCACAGCTCTGTGTTCTCTCAGTTACAGTGATGTAATGTAAGTCCTAGAGAGTCTAGAGGCATAATAAGAATGAGTCTAACAAATCCACAAAAGAGGAAGTAAGCTTAGATTGTTTTTGAATATATTATTGCAGTGATTTCAGATGATAAGCTTACTCTATTGACCAAACTGAGGATTTTGATGCAAAGGCTTCGTTCACCCATCAGGTGCAATAGTTTAATGGCAGAGCCAGCTTCTCACCAAAATTCTTGTCCCCCTTTCTTGGATTGGAGTCATTGCCAGGATGTGGATTCTTTCTTGGTCAGGGACTATGTTCCCTAGCGTACCTTATGGCCGAATGACTCGTTCCTTATTAATGGAATGTGAGCAGAAGTGAACTGTGTCATTTACAGGCTGAGTTTTTAAAGAAATAAGTGAGGCGTGTCTACTCTCCTCTTACCCTATCTGCAGGCTGAACAAAAACGATTCTGTGATCCTAGGAAATAATGAAGCCACAAGCTGGCATCTCTGAATCNGTGCTCAGTTGCTCAGTCATGTCCAACTCTGTGACCCCATGGACTGTATAGCCCACCAGGCTCCTCTGTCCATGGAATTTTCTAGGCAAGAATACTGAAGCGAGTTGCCATTTCCTACTCCAGGGGATCTCCTGACCCAGGGATAAAACCCTCATCTTCTGCGTCTCCTACATTGGCAGGTGGATTCTTTATCACTAGTGCCAGCTGGGAAATACCCAGAGATAGATGGCAAGTGCCAATGACAAGCACCAATTTGTAGCTGACACCATACCACCCTTAAATGTTGGCATGACTCTGAGTTCAGACAGTAACGTTCTCTTACCTTGTTTGATTTCCGTCATAGCCCTCATCACTACTTGAAATTATACTGTTTATTTGTTTTCTAGTGTGTCACTTAACTCCTTCACCCAAAAGTAAGATCTGTGAAGTCAGAGCCACTGTCTTGCTCATGTGGAAATCTAGGGCCTAGAACAATGCTTGGTCCATAATAAGCACTCTAGCATGCAATAAATAGTTATTGAATCAATCATTGACTGACTGAGTGAATGAATATACAAATTCAGATGGTGACACATAGCATTTCTTATTAAATCAGAGACTAGGAGAAAAGGGTTTTCTCGAAGTCAAATTGAGAGTGATATTAGAGTTGAGATTATTCCAGGGTATTTTGATTCACTGAGATGTCCTGTGTGCTGAAAATACCAAAGAAATGGATAGATTTTGTTTTTATTTGCTACAAGGGTTGGATTAGGTGAGCTTCTAATCCAACTTGGATGCATCCCGATTTGAATGTCGTGTGAACCTGGCTACAGACGTACCTCACATCGGGCTCAGCGGTGGCAGCGTGCAGTGGCAGACGGCCATTTTTATCTGGGATATTGTGCTTGGCACCATTTCTGAGTAGACTCACACAGCCTTCCAGCCATCCCTGGAAGAGCAAAAGCAATGTTATATAACACAATCCTGCATGACATAGTAACAGAGTCCAACAAACTTTCTCCAGTTTTCTTTCCCTCTCTTCTTTTGGTTTGGCTAAAAACATATTCTATCTGACCTGAAGTGGTTGGTTAAGGCCCATACCTCCCATTCAGACAGCAGGAGATGGAAGGTCTTGAGGTGTGGATTCTTGAGTTTTCTGGAGGACATTTTCCTGTCAGGGGCAGACGGATCCTAGAGTCTTCTGCCTCTGTCTCCCCAATTCTAGGGCCACTTGCTGAGATGCATTCTCGTTTTATACTCAGTTTCCAGAGCCAAAGGTGGCAAGTGATGAGGATGATTAGTCAACTCTAGACCCTTTTGGGCTTAACTCCAAATCATGCTAATTTCAAAACTGGATACCATGGTCTGCTTTTAAAACTGGGCTCCTATGTCATTATTTAATTTATTTATTTTTGGCTTCACTGGGTCTCTGTCGCTGCACAAGGGCTTCTCTAGTTGCAGCGAGTGGGGGCTACTCTCTAGTTACAATGTGCAGGCTTCTCACTGAGCTGGCTTCTCTTGTTGAGGAGCATGGGGTCCAGAGTGGGAGGGCTTTAGTAGTTGTGGAGCTTGGACTCAGCAGTTGTGGCACGTGGGCTTATTTGCCCATCAGCAAGTGGAATCTTCCTACACCACGGATTGAATCTGTGTCCCCTGATTTGGCAGGAGGATTCTTAACCACTGGACCACTACAGAAGTCCCTACGTCTTTATGTCTCAAACTCCACTCTATGCCTCAGTTCACCTATATCTGAAGTATGGCCCTTCATCCCCTTTTCCAAGTTCTCTTTCCAGTAACCCCAAAGATAATATCTCTGTTACTCTAGTCAGTCTCTTTCCTGATCCCTAAAATTCTAAACTGAGCTCTACTCCAATGGCTGGGACCCTGCCACCTACCCACTGCCCTTTCTGCTCTTGAATATGGATCTATTACCAGCACCCTCTTATGTGTTCCCAATTGTTGTTTTATCCACCTCTGAATTCCCCAAGACCCCTCCTGTGACCTCTGTTGCCTACAAATTCACCAGATTGAGACCTGATATTGCCACATTTGATGCTTGACTCCTCCTTGGTTTGCACTTAAAATTGGGTCATTTCTCCACTGTCCCTCTGATTTCAAAGGGAAACTATAACTGCAGGCTAGTCCTTCCTTTCTGTTCGTTAATACTTTAAGTAACTGACCCAACCCTTCTGATAACTGAGCTTGGCTCACATGTCAAGGAGAATACCTCCAACATTCATCCAGAATCACTTGGGTTTCCCACCTAATTATAAACAAACGTATAAGTAAATTCAGTTATGATTATGAATAATAATATAATAAAACTTTATTTCTTTCCCTGCTTTATTCCATTCTTGTATAGTTAAGCTTCAAGATTACCCAGTAACGAGAAAGATCACTGAATATTTTCCCTTGCAATACTGGTAGTAATAAAAATGTTACTAAATGCATGGAAGAGAAAGAAAGATAATGATAAGACTTCTCAGTTCTGAAAAGTCTAGAAAAAAAACTTTCAACAAAAGCACAGTAAAATTCATAGGTTCTTAGATTGAATATGGCTTTGTAGAGCTGACCAATAATATCTGAGTGTTAAGTAGAGGCAAATAGTTTTCCGTCTTGAGTCATAGTTTACTAAGATATTAAATCTGGTTTTAATTCCTAATGCCTAAGTCATCAAGTTCTCTAATTAAAAGGAAAAATATGAGCAGGAGACCAAAAGGAAAGCATACCAGACAAATTTCAGAGTTGTCAAAATTTTATAGCTTTTGAAAAACAAATCTTCTGATGGAGGAGGTTTTTAAACATTTTTATCATTTTGCAACATTTCATGGAACTATGTATGCGGTTTTCTTTTTTTCTTCCTCAGAAAAGAAATCAGAAAACTATTGACTACATCTGAATCTCATGGTCATTATTTAGAACCAAAAAACTATGTTTTGTACTACCATGTGCTGGGTGACTGCATGTGGTTCTCCTTCAACTGTGACCAATTTCGGGTATTATTTTTATTACATTTTACAAATGAGGAAAGAGGCGTAAAGAGGTGAAGAAATTTGCCTAGGACTACACCTCTATGGTAAGTTTATTTGTATATTGAGTTTGAATCTGTGACTGAGACAATTTCTGAATGTTCCCTTTGTGAAGTTTCTCTTTAATACTTTAATTCAAACATTGCCAGAGAAAGTGGCGGGCTTCACAGTGGAATCGCTAAGACGCTATCTATCCTCACCTCCAAGGAAACTCAGAAGAGCCAGTGAGGGGCCCTGCCTTGGGCTTCCAAACAGAGGTGGTGTCAGCAGTAGAGGGTAATGCCAAGCTGCCACGCAGGCATACTTTCCTGTGCAAGCCCTTAGAATGTGTCCCCAGAAAGAGCTGTATGCAACGGCGGCAACTTGCTAAGCTCACTGCTCACCGTCATCTAGAGAACTTCTCCCTGTCTCTGAAGTGGCTATCTAGCCCAAGAAATGTGAAATTTTGAATTTTAGAAGTGTTCTTTGATTCCAGTGTATTCTGTTTGCTTGTTGTTTGTTGTTGTTTAGTTGCTTAGTCACGTCCAACTCTTTTGCAACCCCATGGACTATAGCCCGTCACCCGTCAGGCTCCTCTTTCCATGGGATTCTCTAGGCAAGAATACTGGAGTGGGTTGCCATTTGCTTCTCCAGGGGATTTTCCCTACCTATGGATCGATCCTGCATCTCCTGCATTGGCAGGCGAATTTTTTACCACTGAGCCACCAGGGAAGATCCTAGAGGCTTATTAGGAAGATCCAAAATGACTTAAATCCATGCTACCAATTTTAAGTGATTATATAAATGTTGGAAATGATTAAGGCAAAATTTCTTCACTTCTATTTCTATTGACCAGCTGCACAAATCGAAGATCACTCTTCTGCAAGTAGGAGCCCTGTAACAACACATCCAGTCCACCCCACTCCTTCACACCCGCCACAGATACAGTTGGTACCAGATAGGTTGCCAGGCAGAGACTCGTGCGGCCATAAGCGTCTTGCGTGTTAATATTGGCTCCCATCTTCAACAGCAGCTTCACTGTGTCCACTTGACGTCCAGAAACCGCATGCATTAAGGGTGTACATCCTGGAATGAGACATTTCAACAGCTTTTAAAAATGTTTGACTTGTGAAATTTATGAGTCGACTTTATTTGCCTGTTCATTTATTATGCTCTTTGCAGATGAACTACCCTCAACACAAATTCAGCTGTTGAGTTGAAGAGAGATCATGATTGTTGCTGCATTTGTATTGGGTTGGCCAAAAGTTTTTTTTTGTCCTATAAGTTGTCTCTAGTAGTGCTTACTTGTCTCTAACTTCATTCTAAACAATTTTGTTTGGTTGTACTGTGATAGCTGTCACATCAGCGTGCATTTAAAAAAATTATCAAAATTGGTGAATTTTTGTAGCTATTTTAATATTGAAGATGGAAGAAAAAAGCAACATTTTTGGCATGTTATGCTTTATTATTTCAACAAAGATAAAAGTGCAATGGAAACTCAAAAAAAGATTTGTGCAGTGTATGGGAAAGGTGCTGTGACTGATCAAACATGTCAAAGTATTTTGTGAAGTTTCATGCTGGAGATTTCTTCCTGGATGACGTTCCACAGTTGGGTAGACCAGTTGAAGCTGATAACGATCAAATCAAGACCTTAGCTGAGAACGATCAACGTTATACCACACAGAAGGTAGCTGATATATCAAAATTTCCAAATCAAGCATGGAAAATCATTTGAACCTGCTTGGTTATGCTAATCACTTTGATGTCTGGATTCTATATAAGTTAAGCAAAAAACACTTTTGACCATATTTCTGCATGTGATTCTCTACTTAAACGTAACAAAAACATTTTGTTTTTGAAACAAATTGTGATGGGTAATGACAAGTGGATTCTGTACAATAATGTGGGAACATAAAAGACTGTGGGACAAGTAAAATGAACCACCACCAACCACACCACAGGCCGGTCTTCATCCAAAGAAGGTGACATGTATATGGTGGGATAGGAAGGACGTCTTCTATTATGAGCTCCTGGAAAAACCAAACAATTAATTCCAACTATTGCTCCCAGGGCTTCCCTGGTGGCTCAGATGGTAAAGTGTCTGCCTGCAATGCGGGAGATCTGGGTTTGATCCCTGGGTCGACAAGATCTCCTGGAGAAGGAAATGGCAACCCACTCCAGTGCTCTTGCCTGGAAAATTCCATGGACTGAGGAGCCTGGTAGGCTACAGTCCATGGGGTTGCAAAGAGTCGGACATGACTGAGTGACTTGACTTTCACTTTCTATTGCTCTCAAATAGACCGACTGAAAACAGCACTAGATGATCAGCAGAAAATACATAAGAAGGTTTTTACTTAAAAACTGAAGGAACTTTTTAGCCAGCCCAATATAAATTATGTATTTTTAGACCCTGTTAAATCTTTTGTAATCTTGCTGTAATTGCTTGATTAAAATATTTTGTGCAGATGATAAAGTTTGTTTATTACTACCTTGGGAATCAGCATAATTTGGGACATAACAGGCAGGGTTAAGCCTGAGTTGGTTTGAACAATGCAGAATCTGAAAGTATCTTTAGAAAGCAATACCAACTAGCCAGACAGGTATAGCATACACTTATTGGAGGTGATTAGTAATACAAAATCACTGCAGATGGCGACTGCAGTCATGAAATTAAAAGATGCTCGCTCCTTGGAAGAAAAGTTATGATCAACCTAGACAGCATATTAAAAAGCAGAGACATTGCTTCTCCAACAAAGGTCCATCTAGTCAAAGACACGGTTTTTCCAGTGGTCGTGTATGGATGCGAGAATTGAACTATAAAGAAAGCTGAGCACTAAAGAATTGATGCCTTTGAACTGTGGTGTTGGAGAAGACTCTTAAGCATCCCTTGGACTGAAAGGAGATCCAAATCAGTCCATCATAAAGGAGATCAGTCCATCCAAAAGGAGATCAGTCCTGGGTGTTCATTGGAAGGACTGATGTTGAAGCTGAAACTCCAAAGCTTTGGCCACCTGATGCAAAGAACTGACTTATTTGAAAATACTCTGATGCTGGGAAAGATTGAGGGCAGGAGGAGAAGGGGACAACAGAAGATGAGATGGTTGGATGTCATCACCGACTCAATGAACATGAGTCTGAGTAAGCTCCAGGAGTTGGTGATGGACAGGGAAGCCTGGCGTGCTGCAGTTCATGGAGTTGCAAAGAGTCAGACACAAATGAGCAACTGGACTGAATTCTCCCCTACTTCATTCTTCTTTTTCAAAATTGTTTTAACTCTTCTAGCTTCTTTGCTTTCTATATAAATTTTAGATAATCTTGTCTATATCCACAAAAGATATCTTACTTGAGTTTGATAGAAATTGCATTAAACTTGTATATGAATTTGGGGAGCATTTCATGTTTACTATATTGAATCTTCTAATCCATGAACATGAACTCTCTATTTATTTTAGATCTTTGATTTCCTTCATCAGCATTTTATAGTTTAGAGTATGTAAGTCTTGAATGTATTTTGTTTTATTCACACCTAAATATTTTTTATTGAGTGATTTTACTTGGTATTGTGGTTTTAATGTTGATGTCCATGTGTTCATTTCTAGTATATATCAATAGAAATAAATTTGGTTTTGTATATTGATTTTGTATTCTGGGACCTTGCTCAACTCATTAGTTTGAGTTTTTGATAGGTTTTTTAGTATTTTCTATATAGACAATCAAGTTGTGTAACAAAAGGAACAGTTTTCTTTTTCAATATATATGCTTGATTTTTTTCTTTTCTTGCTTTTTTGCACTGGCTAGAACTCCCAGGGCTGTGCTGAATATGAGAAAGAATAAACTTTTTTGCTTTGTTGCCCATCTCAGGGGCAAAGCATTCAGTCTTTCAACAGTAAGTAAAAGATTAGCTCTAGGGTTTTTTTGTAGATACTATCTATCAAATTGAGGAAGATCCCCTCTACTCCTATCTTTCTGAGAGTTTTTAATAATGAATTTGGGCTATATTTTGTCAAATGCTTTTTCTGCATCAATTGCTATGATCATGTGGGTTTTCTTCTTAGCTGATTAAAATAACACATGGCTTAAATTTTCAAGTTTCTTTTTTTAAGGTTTATTTGTTTTTGACTATGCTGGGTCTTCATTGCTGCCTGGGCTTTTCTCCAGCTGTGGCAAGAGGGGGCTATTCTCTAGGTGGAGTGCACTGGCTTCTCATCGCAGTGGCGTCTCTTGTTGCTGCTCTGGAGCACAGGCTTAATAGCTGTGGTGCATGGGCTTAGTTGTCCCACAGCATGTGGGATCTTCTTGGACCAGGGATAGAACCCATGTCTCCTGCACTGGCAGGCAAATTCTTTACTACTGAGCCACCAGGGAAGCCTCAATTTTCAAGTGTTGAAATGGACTTACATTCCTAGAACAAGCCACATCTGGTCATGGTATATAACTCTTTTTTATATATTACTGAGTTCTGTTTGCTGTTTAAAATTTTTTATTTACTTTTTACTTTTTGACTGTACCTCATGACATGTAGAATCTTAGTTCCCCAATCAGGGATTGAATTTGTGCCCCCTGCATTGGAAGTGCAGAGTCTTAACTACTGGACCATCAGAGAAGTCCTTATTTGCTGATATTTTGCTAAAGATGTCTGTCTATATCTGTATTCATGTGGAATATTGGTCTATAGGTTTATTTTTTATATCATCTTTGTCATATGTTGATATCAGAGTAATAGTGGAAACAGTGTCAGACTTTATTTTTTTGGGCTCCAAAATCACTGCAGATGGTGACTGCAGCCATGAAATTAAAAGACGCTTACTCCTTGGAAGAAAAGTTATGACCAGCCTAGATAGTATATTCTGAGAAGGCAATGGCACCCCACTCCAGTACTCTTGCCTGGAAAATCCCATGGGTGGAGGAGCCTGGTAGGCTGTAGTCCATGGGGTCGCGAAGAGTCAGACACAACTGAGTGACTTCACTTTCTCTTTTCACCTTCATGCATTGGAGAAGGAAATGGCAACCCACTCCAGTGTTCTTGCCTGGAGAATCCCAGGGACGGGGGAGCCTGGGGGGCTGCCAGACGTCTGTGGGGCCGCACAGAGTCGGACACGACTGAAGTGACTTAGCAGCAGCAGCAGCAGATAGTATATTCAAAAGCAGAGACATTACTTTGCCGACTAAGGTCCGTCTAGTCAAGGCTATGGTTTTTCCTGTGGTCATGTATGGATGTGAGAGTTGGACTGTGAAGAAGGCTGAGCGCCGAAGAATTGATGCTTTTGAACTGTGGTGTTGGAGAAGACTCTTGAGAGTCCCTTGGACTGCAAGGAGATCCAACTGGTCCATTCTGAAGGAGATCAGCCCTGGGATTTCTTTGGAAGGAATGATGCTAAAGCTGAAACTCCAGTACTTTGGCCACCTCATGCGAAGAGTTGACTCATTGGAAAAGACTCTGATGCTGGGAGGGATTGGGGGCAGGAGGAGAAGGGGACGACCGAGGATGAGATGGCTGGATGGCATCACGGACTCGATGGACGTGAGTCTGAGTGAACTCCGGGAGTTGGTGATGGACAGGGAGGCCTGGCGTGCTGCGATTCATGGGGTCGCAAAGAGTCGGACGCGACTGAGTGACTGAACTGAACTGAATATTAGTTTCATAATCGTAACTCAGAAAAGTTTCTTTCTCTTCTGGAAGAGATTATGTAGAGTTGGTATTAATTTTATTTAAAAGTTTCTCAAAGTCCCCAGTGAAATCATCTAGGCCTGATGATGTCTTTTTCTGGGAATTTTAAAATTAAGAATTTAAGTTCCTTCATAGTTATAGAACTATTCAAATAATGTCCTATTGGGTGAACTGTGGTCATTTATCTTTTTTGTGGAATTGCTCCATTTCATCTAAATAGTCAAATTATGTGTGTAGAGCTGTTTGCTATATTTTCTTATTATCCTTTAAATGTCTGCAGGGTTATTCCTGATAGTGATAACTTGGATCTCTTTCATTTCCCTTTTTGTCCTTATTGGTAGAGGTTTGTAAGCTTTATTGACCTTTTCAAAGAATTAGTTTCTTGGTTCATTGACTTTCTCTATTTTCTCTCATTTCCAACTTCAAACCCCAAAGCAGATGTATAAGTAATTCTTCTTTAAAAAACAAATGAATGAAAAAACTACCATGGATAAATTAGGGAGCAACCACACACTTTACAAAACATTTTATTGTCATGATAAGGGAATTCCAATCTCCTCTTAGGACAAGTCAACTGGTTAAAAATGATTAATTACTTCCCAGAAATACTAGGATAGAGAAACCAATGATAAATTCTTTGTTATAGTTCCATAGGTCCTTGAGGCTGCCACCTCTTCCTCTCCTCCTTTTTGTTTCTATTCTCTTCCTCTTTCTTCTTCTTAGCCTTCCTCTTCATTTTTTAACCCTTTTTTCTTTCAGTTGTTCAGGTTGCTTCATTGCTATTTTTCTATTTTCAGTTTCATTGATCCTTTCCTCTGCTTCCTCATTCTGCTGCTGAGCTTAGCTGTTGAGTTTTTAACTGTAATTATTGTATTTTTCAGTTTTAAAAATTTCCATTTGATTCTTCTTTATATCTGTTATTTCTCTCTATCTTTTGTTTGTTTGTTTGTTTCAAGCATACTTGTAATTGCTTACTGAAGCATTTTTCCATGGTTACTTGAAAATCTTTGCCAGATAATTCTAAAATCTGTCATCTCAGTGTTGGCATCTATTGATTGTTTTTTTCCATTCAGCTTGAGGTCTTATTGATACTTGGTATGTCAAGTGATTTTCTTTGAAACTTGGACATTTGGAGTATTGCAATATGAGTTGCCTAAGTCTTGTTTAAATCCTCTATTTTAGCTGTTTTTTTCTGATACTGCTCCAAAGGGGAAATGAAGGGGGGATACCACCTCAGTACTGCCAGGTAAGATCAGAAGTCTAAGTCCCTTACTTAGCTTTCATTGACATCTAGGGGAGAAGACTCTTCATTACTGGGTGGTGGTGAGAGTCCTAATTCTCAGGAGGGAATCCCCTGACACTGCCTCAGCGGTGGCGACGTGGGGACTTCATTACCAGGTGAAGGTGGAGGTGCAGGCTCCCAGCCTGGTCTTTGCTAGAATGAATGGGGTTGAGGTTGTAGTTTGTTGTTGTTGTTTTGGTAGGAGTGTTTGGTGGAGTAGACTCATTATTGCCTAAAAGTTTTTTGTCTTTCTATGTGATCCCTTTCTTGGTTCTTTGACTAGAGAGCAGGCTTTTGTTGGGGGCTTTTTTGCTCTCTGTCCATTGACATTTCTACATTGTCAGCTTCTTCACTTCTAAGTCTTGGAAATTTGGGGCACAAAGGAAGCCCAGGAAACTCACCACTATGTCATTCCTTGGGTCTCAAGGTCCTAGCTAGTCTGTCATTTTCTCTCTACCTTCCAGAGTGTTCTTATGTTTATGGTATATACAATATTCAGGAGTTTTAGTTGTATTTAGCAGAAGGAATTAAAAAAAATAGTCCTACTTCCGCCCCATCTTCCCAGAAGCAGAAGTCCTAGCTCTCTGGCTTTAATAACCACACTTTCCCTAACATCCACTGCTACCAAAAATAGCCTCTTCTTTTCATACACTTCTTCTAATGTCTACTTCGCCTATCTACTTTTGTCACTCAAACAAAGAAGGTGAAGACAAACTCAGACTGAACAGCTTTATGAGAAGAGGTGATATAAAAGAGTTTGAAGATTTGTGTTCATGATTCTCATTAAATGAAATACTGAGGGAACTGTACATGGTTACAGGCAGGATATCCCTTGACCCTTCAGTATCAAAGTAGCCTTTCAAATATCATTTTATTAACATTGCTCACCTCTGGAGGCCATTTCTGAAAGGACAGATCAGGACATTCTGTAGGATCCGAAATGAATAAACAGCTCACCTTCGCTGTCACAGCATTCCAGGATGGAAGGGTCTTCCCGAATCACAGCAGTCAGAGCAGTGACATCTCCGTTAGATGCTGCCTGATAAACCACGGTCAGGTCGACTTCTTCAGATGAATCACCTTCATGAATCAAACAGAGACAAACGTGGTATGT
Organism: Redunca redunca; assembly: GCA_006410935.1. NCBI lineage: Eukaryota > Metazoa > Chordata > Mammalia > Artiodactyla > Bovidae > Redunca > Redunca redunca. The sequence continues at coordinate 103,249 of SJYQ01013474.1, forward strand.
GGAGAGAATTCACTGCAAGAGTAACACCACCCAGAGGGTCACCCACACAAGTGATTCATGAAAATCTCTGGCGAATCTAGGCAGAAGGCTGAGTCATACTGATCACACACAACTTCACTACTTCTGAAGAAAGGTGGGCCCCAGTGGGCTGCCTTGTAACGTCATCATATATTGGGAAGGAGCTTGAGGGGGTAGATGTCCTCTAAGATTTAATGATTTTCTCCAAGCATTCAGACTGCTTGGAACCAGTGAGACCAGATTGGAAAGTGGAGCCTTTATCTTGGTTCCGGGTTTCCCTTTTTGATCTGAAATATGTTACTTTCCCTTTCAGTGACTCAGTTTACCCACTTTTGAAGGAGATAATGTGCTCCTTATTCTCTGCCCTCTAGATGGGCTCTCTACCCTTTCCTCTTGCTCTGAATCCTGCAGGCTAACATTACTGAGCACATTACCCAGCCCTCCTGGCCCACAGGGTCCATGGGAGGCAATGGCAGGAGAGTGGTGAGGAGAAGAGGAGGGGAAAGAGATGGGGCATTTCCTCTTGCCTTCCCCTAGTACAGAGTTTGGCAGCAGCTGCTCCTCTTTCAGCAGGAGGGTCCTTTCCCAAGAACCTGACCTCCCTGGGCTCCCTGTGGTAACATACATTGTCCTTCCAATCCTGCCTCATCTCTGCATGCAGTCCCTTCACAAAAGCCCTTCGTTTGAACCATCTGGGGTTTCATGACACGGAGAATCCAAAAGAAACAGAGCTGTGTCACACAAACATAGGGAACAAATGTACAGACACCAACAGGGAGAGGGGGTGGAGGATGAATGGGGAGATTGAGATTCACATGTATACACTATTGATGCTATGTATGAACGGGATAACTAATGACATGAGAACCTACTGCAGAGCACAGGAATGTACTCAGTGCTCTGTGGTGACCTAAACGGGGAGGGAATCCACAAAAGAGGGGATATACGTATACATATAGCTGATTCACTTTGCTGTATAGAAGAAACGTACACAACGTTGTAAAGCAACTGTATTCCAATAAAGATTTTTAAATTAACAGAAACAGAGCTATATGCAACTCCTTTGAATCTGATGTGTGCTCAGTTGCCCCGTTGTATCCAATTCTTTGTGGTCCCATGGACTGTAGCCCGCCAGGCTCCTCTCTCCAGGGAATTTTCCAGGCAAGAATACTGGAGTAGGTTGTCACTTTGTCCTCCAAAGGATCTTCTTGATTCAGGGACTGAACCTCATCTCTTGCATCCCCTGAGCTAGCAGGCAGGTTCTTTACATGTGAGCCCAGTGAAGCCTGGTTCTGGGGAAAGGACCCTCCTGCTGAAAGAGAAGCAGCTGCTGCTAGACTCTGTACTAGGGGAAGGCAAGAGGAAATGCCCCATCTCTTTCTCCTCCTCTTCTTAGCCACTTGGATTATACCTTTTTGCATGTCTGAACCAACTAATAGTATTGCCAAAAGTGACAAGAGAACTGTGGGTCAGGTGACCCCAGGGGAGCAATGGAAGGGCTGGGAGAGTTTTTTTTTATGAGGACACCTCTTGTGAAGTGCTGTGCTGAGGCCCCCTACTTAATATCTCCCACACGTGGTCATGGTTCAGGGAAAATATATGTGTATAAGAAAAGTTCTTAAAATTGTGTTTTCCTACTAGTGTGGACGGGATGCTAGAGACACTTTATAGTTCTAATGGATCTTTAGCTGGCAGTGGTCCTAACCCTTTGGCTTGGTTTCCTTGTCCCGGTACTTCTGGGAAGTCACTAATGACTTTTTAACCAGCTGACGTGTTCCAGGAGAAGCTTGTCACTGAAAATGATTCACTTGCAACAACAAACTGCCTTGTGAAGTAAGTAGCTGCTCCCTAATTTAACCATGGTAGGTTTGTTACCGTAGGAGCGTCTTTCAAAGCCAACCCACATGTACGTTTGACTGAAGCCTAGGAGTGAGTGGTAACGGATGTGAAAGGCAAGTGCCACTTCTCTGTGTGTGTCAGACTCTGGAGCTGCAATGGTGGGGTTCAATTCCTGGTTTGTAGTAACCAGCTGTGTAAATTTGAGCCAGTTAAACCCTCTGGTCTTAGTTTCCTTGTCTTCAAGATGGAGATGATGATGATAATAACCATGTACTTCAGCTGTGAGGAACAAATGAGCTAATAGTTAACCCTATATGCTTTTAGAACAGGGCACAGTGTGTTGTGAATGCTGTATATACTCGGCTACTACTACTGTTACTGCTTTTTCTTGAGAGTGTGCATGTTTCAAGAACATTTGGAATCTGGGGGATGTAAAGAAAAAGGTCTTTCTGATGATGACTAGATGAAGGATGCATACATGGCACAGAACATTCACTCTCTACTAGAAGCCCTCCCAGGAGCACAGACATTGTGTGAAGATCGTTCATAATATCTTTGGACACAAGAAACAGGGACAAGACTTAAGCATAACAATGGGCCTGGTGTCAGGTTGTCTGACTTGATACCTAAGATGCTGGAGATGTCACTTCCAAAGAAAAGTCATGGTGGTGGGCTGAAGTACATGGTGTTTATAACCTGTTTATATCACATGTATAAATGTGATACATAAATGTGTACTCATCACTGAGTGCAATAAAATCTGTAAGGCACATTCATCACACTGTTACGTACACACAGCTGAGAGAAACAAGGAGTGCACTGCCTGATAGAATAGAATTCCGAGTGATTTACCAGAAGGAGTCTAAAACATTGTATTTAATAGAGATAAACTAAAGGTAATATCTTTTAGTCCATAAAATATTCGGTTGAACTAACTGAACGGTGGTTGAACCTGTCTGGTGGCTCAGACGGTAAAGAATCTGCTTGCAATTTGGGAGACCCAGGTTAGATCCCTGGGTCGGGAAGATCGCTGGAGAAGGAAATGGCAACCCACTCCAGTATTCTTGCCTGAAGAATCCCAAGGAAGGAAGAGCCTGGTGGGCTATAGTCCATGGGGTTGCAAAGAGTCTGACACTACTGAGTGACTAACACTTTCACTTTGAGCCTGTAGTTTTCTTTTTTTTATATTTATTTATTTGTTTATATTTGGCTGCTCTGGGTCATCACTGCTGTGTGACAGCTTTCTCTGGTTGCAGGGAGCAGGGGCTACTCTCTAGCTGTAGTGCGCGGGCTTCTCATTGCAGTGGATTCTCTTGTAGAGCACGGGCTCTAGCCATGCGGGTTTCAGTTAGTTGCTGCGTGGGGGCTCAGCATTTGCAGCTTGTGGGTTCTAGAGTGCAGGTTCGGTAGTTGTGGCACATGGGCCCACTTGTCCCAAAGCATGTGGTATCTTCCCAGACAAGGGAACAAATCCGTCTTCCCTGTATTCCAAGGGGGATTCTTAACCAGCAGACTGCAAAGGAAGCCTGAACTTATAGTTTTTGTTCCTCAACATCCCCTTACCCTGCTGGTGACCTTAACCTTATTATCTTCTATAGACTATCTCCTCTCCTCTTTCAGCCCATGGAGTTGACTAGTTCCTCCTCAGGGCTGGCACATGGGACTAGAACTAAGCCAATCAACACCAGCACTATCCTGGCCAGAGATTGGTTCAGGGATGTGCCCCAATAAGAGCCCATGAAAGCCTGTGACAGTTTGGATATTTTGGGATTGCTGAGAGCAAGTTTTGTTCTACCACCCCTGAAGCCAGGAGTTATGGGGGACATCTCATGGGCGGAGGAGGGCCTAAGAATGAAGACAAGAGAAGAAGAGCAGAGCTGGGCTAAGAGAAGAAAATAATTGAGACCTGGTGACATTGTTTAAATCCCTGAGTCAAGCCATACCTTAAGCCAGCACCATTTTGGGAATATTTACATGAACCAATACATTTCTTGTTTTTGCTTAAGTTTTTTGCACAGATTTCATGTATTTGTTTTTCTTTTTAATCACTGAAAGAGTTTTAACTGACAAAAGGTTTTTAGTGGTGGCATATTAGAAAAGCACATAGACTTTAGTAGTTGGGCAGTTAACACTATAGGAATTAACAACGTGACAATCAACTAGTAGGACTCTGGCTGTAGTGATAATAGTCTAGTAACAGAAGCATAGGAGATAATAGGATTTTTCCTCTTTTTCATTGTGCTGAGTCTTACTTGTAGCACCCAGAATCTTCGTTGCTGCATGCAGGATCTTTTCTGTGGTATGTGGGACCTAGTTCCTGGACCAGGGGTCAAACCCGGGCCCCCTGCATTGGGAGCGCAGAGTCTTAACCACTGGACCACCAGGGAAGTCTTGGTTTTTTCTCTTCTTAACTAACTGGTCATTGTCATGCCAAAGTCTATGGCCCATGGACTAAATGGGTTATAGGCAGGTAGCTGAAGGATATTCAGAGGGTGACCTGAGGATGACTGGACTTTATGTAATAGGATGAACAACAGAATGAGATGGCTGTGAGATTCCTTTGTGAGGCCATGTTGGTTGCCTTCATTTATTTGAAGATTTTTTTTAAGTAAAAAATTGTGGTAAATATTTATAACATAAAGTGCATTTTAACCATTTTTAAGTGCAGAGTTCAGCAGCATGATGTATATCACCACTATCCAACTCCACAATTCTTTTCATTTTCCAAAACTCAAATTCTGTATCCATTAAACAAAAACTCCCCACTTCTTCCTCTCCGTCTCCTGGAAACCATTCTATTTTTTGTCTCTATGAATTTGATCACTCTAGATTTCTCATTTAAGTGGAATCAACATTATCTGTCCTTTTGTTACTGGCTTATTTCACTTAACAGAATGTTCTGGAGATTCACTCACATTGTAGCATGTCTCAGAATTTCCTTCTTTTTAAAGGCTGAATAATTTGTTGTGCATATGTAACACATTTTGTTTATTCATTCAGCTATTGGTGGGCCCTTGGGTTGTTTCTACCTTTTGGCTATTGTGAGTAATGCTGCTGCAAACACTGGTATACAAATAATTTTTTCAGATTCTGCTTTCAATTCTTTCAAGTATATACTTAGAAGTGAAATTGCAGGATTACATGATAATTCTATTTTTAATTTTTTTAAGGAAACACTGTTTTCCAATGTGGCTCCTATAGTTTATATTCTTACCAACAGTGCTCAAAGTTTCCAATTTCCCTTGTCTTTACCAACATTTGTTATTTCCTGTTTTTTGGTTCTTGTGTTGGTTTGTTTTAATAATAGCTAGCCTGATGGGTGTGAAGTAATGTTTTGTGGTTTTGATTTGCATTTCCCTATGATTAGTGATGCCGAGCATCTTTTCTTTTCTTTTTTTTTTCATGTTGTTTTGGTGTTTGTATATCTTCTCTGGCATAATATCTAAGTCCTTTGTCCATTTTTAATTGTTTTTTTTTTTTTTCTGTTCAGTTTTAGAAATTCTTTTTTTATGTTCTTGATATTAACTCCTTATCAGATATATAACTTGTATACATTTTCTCCTATTGTGTGGGTTGCCTTACCACTGTTGATAGTGTCTTGATATACAAAAGCATTTAACTTTAATGTAGTACAAATTGTCTGTCTTTCATTGTCTGTGCTTTTGTCATTACATCTGAAAAATTATTGCCAAATTCAATATCATATTCCCTCTACATTTCCTTCTAAGAGTTTTATAGGTTTAGGTCTCATGTTTAGGTCTTTGATCCGTTTTAAGGTATTTGTTGTAGATGGTGTTAAGGGTCTGACTTCATCATTTTGCACTTATCTGTCCAGTTGTTTCTGAATTATTTGTTGAAAAGACAATTCTTCCTTCCATTGAATGGTCTCGGCACCCTTGTGGACCCCTCAGCTGACTCCTAAGTTGATCACAGATGTATGAGGTTATTTCTAGACTCAGTTCTATTCCATGGATCCGTATGTCTGTCTCCACGCCAGTACTATTCTGTTTTGATTGCTGCAGCTTTACAGTATGGTTTGAAATCAGGCGGTGTGAGACCTCCAACTTTGCTCTTCTTTTGTAAGTTTTTTTTTTTTTTTCCTTTTGGTCGTTTGGGGTCCTTTGAAATTCCACATGAATTTTAGGACAGATTTTTATATTTCTACAAAAACATCACCAGGATTTGGCTAGGGACTGCATCAAATCCATAAATCTCTGGGTAGTATTGACATCTTAACAACATTGTCTTTCAATCCATGAAACACAAGACATGTTTCCATTTATTGGTGTCTAATTTCTTTCAACCGTGTTTTATAGTTTTCAATATGTAAGTCTTTTGCCTTCTAAATTTTTTTTCCTAAGTGTTTTATTGTTCTTGATGCTACTATGAACAGAATTATTTTTCAAAGAGATTTTAGGCAGAGAAGTTTATGGTTAAACTTTCCTGTGAAATTCCAGCAGTTAGAAATAGCAATGGTGTGAATGACAGAAGGGTATTTTAATTGTCAGAGCACTGTAAAAATGTCCTGGGTCACCTCAAGAGGTAGTAGTGAACTTCTGTTGTTAAAGATGTCTATCTTGGCTAGGTGGTCACCAAGGGGGTGTGTTTCAGAAGGAATTCAGACACAGAGAGAAGCACAAGTTATGGGGGGAAGATGTGTTAGGTGAAACAATGTATTTCAGAATTTCTTCTAGCCCTGAGATACTATGTTTGTGTACTCAGTCATGCCCAACTCTTATGACCTCACGTACTATAGCCCACCAGGCTCCTCTGTCCATGGGATATTTTAGGCAAGAATACTGGAGTGGGCTGCCATTTCCTCTTCCAAGGGATCTTCCCGACCCAGGGATTGAAACTATGCCTCCCGAATCTCCTGCTTGGCAGGTGGATTCTTTACCACTGGGTCATAAGATAATATACTAAATGACAAAATGATTAGGAAACAGGAAAGGAACGAACTTCCAAAGAAACTGTGTAGAAACAGTCAATTTAAATTGCAGTCAATGCAAATAATTATGCCTAAACCTGAGATAGTACAAAAAGTTTCTGTAGATATGAGGAAGGATGATTTAGAAATAACAAGTGTGAGAAGAACAACTGATGGTCCTGATGGAATCTAAAATAGAGGCAAGAAAAATTCTTTTCTATCAGAAGTCACAAAGCCATTTAAGATATGCAGAAGATATACATAAACAAACAATACATACATTCTTCCTTCTCTCCTTCCTTCTTTCTTTATCCTCTTGTTATCCACTATCTTTTTGTCTGTTCATCTATCTATCAATCAGCTATTTATCATCTGTTTATCTTTCTTTCCATTTAATTTTAGAGGAGGAGTATGGTTTGAATGGCTTTTGTCTCCAACTGTGTGAGAGTTAAATAGACTTACATACGGATGCATAAAGAAAAATTCTATAATTCACAGAGGGAAAGAGACTGAAATAGAGAAAATGGAAAATAGACATTAAAGAATAGAAAGAATGAAGTATGTGGACAGATGTGGTTTAGTTGCTAAGTCGTGTCCGACTCTTATGACCCCGTGGACTGTAGCCCACCAAGTTCCTCTGTCCAAAGGATTTTCCAGGCAGGAATACTGGAGTAGCTGCCATTTCCTTCTCCAGGGGGTCTTCCTGACCCAGGGATTGAACCTGGGTTTCCTGCACTGCAGGCAGATTCTTTATCAACTGAGCTACTACGAACAGATGTAGATTATATTTTTATAAAAAATTGTCTGTACATATATATATAAATGAAAAATATAAGACAAGAAGAATATGCATCAAAATGTCAATAGAGATAATTTCTTACATATTATTCAGTACTTTCTATATTTTACCAATTCTCCACAATGAATTTATATTTATTGTTGTTGTTTAGTCGCTAAGTCATGTCTGATTCTTTTGAGATCCCATGGACTGTAGCCCTCCAGTCTCCTCTGTCTGTGGGATTTTTCAGGCAAGAATACTGTATTGGGCTTCCATTTCTTACTCCAGTGGATCTTCCTGAGCTGGGGATCAAACCCACATCTCTTGAATTTGCAGGCATTGGCAGGTTGATTCTTTACCCCTAAGCCACCTGGGAAGCCCTTAGATATTTTTAATAATCATCAACATAAACCAAATTTTAATGATGAGAGAGTCTTACTAGGTTTACATTAATGTGTTACTACTAGAAGGGTAGACACAGCCTGAGTGAGAAAACAAGTCCTTGATATGTGACAAAGTGCTGAGAAAGGAAAGGCATACATGTATTTTAAAAATTCCAACCTTTATAAATACCCTAGTAAATTTTTTAGAAAACAGGAACTTATTTTAAATTTTATTTTTACTTAAAAATTAAAAGGGTAGATTTTTAAAAAATCACCTATTTCCCTCATTTTTCATGGTTAAAAACCTTATAACAGTTTTTTGCATGTGTCATAAATTATCTACCTAATTTCAAGGGCCCGGCTTTTTAATAGTAGGATTGTAGACATATGACAGTCTGCTAGAAATGTTTTGGATTGGGGGAAAAAACAAAAAATCAAAGCTTCTCAGATTTTACACAAATGTGGGTTCTTTCACATAAAGGCTCTGTCCCTGGATTCTTGTGGACTTCCTTGGAAAAGTCCTTGATGGCATCAGTTACTGAACCTACTTTATTGGAATTACCCTGAGGTCAGCCTGGCATTTGTTCTGCTTAAATTGAGACTGTTTTGTGGAACAACAAGGTCAATGTAAAGACAGATCAGGTACTGCAGTTTTAAGTGTCCAGACCAGAGGGCGTTGGATTTCTTGGGTTCATTCTATTCTGAGGATCCTTGGATGGCTAAACCTAGCCTAGAGTCACCAGTGAAGTCAGGCTTCATTTTAGGCAACTATAGAGGCTTCTGCAGTTATTTCTTAGATTGTTTTTTTAGAGTGGAATTGATTGCATCTGAAGAACTGAGAGTTACTCATTCATCCATTTGCTTAACATCTACCCTAGGTTAGTGAAATTGCAGGTACACAGGTTGTAGAGTCACTGCTCCTAAGGAAGCAGGAGGAAGACATGCTGCTCTAATGCGAAATGGAGTGTGTTGTTTATGATTGAGATACACCAGGGATATTATGGCAGGGCCAAGGAAAAATGATTTGAACAAATAGTTTCCTGGGCCTTCTCATAATCCAGACCGGTCTATCCTCCTGGAGGATTATCCTAGGTGCTTTGGGGACAGTTGAGACATTGTCTTTGGGGAGCTACCTGGAATGATATGTCCATAAAGTTGTGAGGCCTTTCCACTTTTAGGGAAGATGTCAGGCCTTCACTGCACCCCAGTGGCTCCATGTAACAATATTGCCACCCACTGGTGATAAGAGTCTCTCTGGGCCTTGACCTGGGCTCCGAGCCAGGATGGTGCCAGTTTTGCTGGATAGAATTAAAAGCCAGCTGGTAATACTCTGGCCATGCAGGAACAAGTTTAAAGTCACTGATACAGTTGCTGGCATTGAACTCAAATGAGTTTCATGTGACTTATCTTATACATCATGTGATGATACACAGCATACAGATATGGAAGTGATATAGAAAAATAGTAAGAACCCAGCCTCCAGATGTTGAATCCTAGCACTGCCAGTTTCCTGCTAGCTGTATGATCTTGGGTGAGTTACTTAACTTCTTTATTCCCATTCTTCACTTGTCAAATGGGTAAGAACAGTATTTACTTCACAGGGTTGTTTTGGGGAGTGAAAGGGGTTCATCCACATAAAGAACAATGCCTGGCACAAAGTATTCAAATTGTGACAATAATCATATGCAGTCACTATTACTACTTTAAGAAGTATGTATTGACTCCTTTGACTGTGGTGGGTCTTTGTTGCTGTGCAGGCTTTCCCTGGCTGCGGGGAGCAGGGGCTTTCTCTAGTTGTGCTGCACGTTTCCCATTGCGGTGGCTTCTCTTGTTGCAGGGCACAGGCTCTCGGGTGTGTGGGCTCAGTGGTTGTGGCGCATAGGCTTAGTTGCCCTACAGCACGTGGGAGCTTCCCAGACCAGGGATCAAACTCATGTCTCCTGCATTAGCAGGCGAATTCTTAATCCCTGAGCCACCAAGGAAGCCCTCGCTATTGCTACTTTGATAGGGATAGGAACCTCTGTCTTCTTTCCCCATAATGAGTCTTGCTCAGCAGACTGTAGAGATTTTGTCAGCTGAAACATTTTGCCATTTTGCCTGTTTTCTCCTTTAGTCCCTCAGGGTGTATTGGCTGAGGTTTTAAGAGTGTTTTATAAAGTGCCAGTCATATGGAAGTACAAAAAAAGAGTTTCTTTCTAACATTTTAAAGAGAAAAATAGCTCCAAGCTCTCTGTGTGTACCAGCTGAGAAAAGATATTCAAAGCAACCTTCTTGCCGTGGGAGTGGAAAAGAAGGGATTTCATTCTGTGGGAAGGAAGTCTTGCAACAATATTATCTCAAGGGTAAATATCTGGCCACAATCAGACCTTTCTTCATAACCAAACTTGTGATGCAACACATGTTGTGAATCTCAGAATCACTGTGTTTCTCTGGGTGATTCCTCTGACCTGTGAATTCCATTTCACAGTTAGTATCTCTACTGGACATGGGGTGGGGGGTAGTGTTGGGAAATGGAATTGCTGTTCTAAGAAGCATGTCTGTGTTGAACTTCAGTAATGATGAATATCTAGAAAGCACTTTCATAAAGGGAAATTTCATTTTAATAATGTGCTCAATTGCTCCAATCGTGTCCAACTCTTTGCAACCTCATGGAGCCTACCAAGCCACTCTGCCCATGGGGTTCTCCAGGCAAAAATATGGAGTGGGTTGCCATTTCCTTCTCCAGGGGACCTTCCCAACCCAACGATTGAACCTGGGTCTCTTATGTCTCTTGCACTGGCAGGCGAGATCTTTACCACTAGCACCACTTGGGAAGACCCCATTTTAATAATAATAGTGTTTAATAAGATCTCAATTTTTAATACATAGGAGCCTTAGTATATGCACAATGAATGAATTGATTGATTGGCATAGTTTTCATGTTCAGTGGGCTTTCTCACCCATTAGAGCCTTATGTAAATCTCACTGATGTCAGCAATGTTGTGTCAAGAAGTTCTTCGTAAGTAGGCAAGTATAAGTCTTAAATGATTTTTATGAAGGCTTGTGTTAGCCTAGCTGGTTTTTGGAAACTAAAAAGTAATCCACATGTTACTTTGACCACTGTTCCTTCAGTCTTCCTCACTTTCATCTGGATCAAACGTGTGACACCACTCACCTCTCTTACTTTCAAGAAATGGGAGATGTTCATGTCAGGAATTTGCCATTTTAACCTGGGACTTTGAAAGGTCAGGAATAGGTAAAGAAGCAGAGTTTGTTCAGTTTGGGGAAGAGAAGTCTCAATTGGACAAGACAGCTGTTTTCAAACATCAGAAAAGCTAGAAGAGAGTTTAGATTTGTTTTCTGCAGATCCAGTGAAAGTTGACCCAGTCACTGAGTTGTGTCTGACTCTTTGTGACCCCATGGACTGTAGCCCGCCAGTTTCCTCTGTCCATGAACTTCTCCAGGCAAGAATACTGGTGGATAGCCACTCCCTTCTCCAAGGGATCTTCTTGACCCAGGGATAGAACCTGGGTCTCTGGCATTGCAGGTGGATTCTTTAACAACTGAGCCACCATGGAAACCCAGAGGGCAGAGCCTGTTATGGTGGATAGAAATTGGCAAAATCAAGACTTTTAATGACTAGAGCTGTTCATCGTTGGAAAGGGTTATCTTGTGCTCTGTGTGTTCTTCTCACTACCCATGTCTAAGAAGGTTCTTCTCAAGCATATTTTGGGATGCTCTTGAGATGTCTGTATTGACTAGAAGGTTGACCTCTAAGTTTCCCTCTGTGATTGAGATTCTATGTGTCTTTCTCACATCTGTGTAGAACCAAATAATGAATCGCTTACTCTTGATGGCAATGACAATTGGGCTGAAAAGGATTTGGAGAAGTGGGTCTTCCTTGGGTCTTTAAAAGGCATCCTCCTAGTGGCCCTCCACTGTGGTCACTTGTAAAACTGCCCCAAGAGCCTTGATAGCCTGAAAATATTTTAAGAAAACAAATGCAGTTTGGGTGGTCGGTCCAAGTGTTAGAGATTGAATCAATCTCTCCCTCTGCAATCCTGGAGATTCCATGGCTCCTGAAGCCCCGATATAGTTCCCTTCTGTCATCTGGCCTTCTGTGGCTGTCTTCCTTGTCTGGGCTCTGCTTTCTCCCTCTTCACAATAATCTCATGGATTCCTTAATGTAGTTGAAATGGAATCAGGAATCACTCACTATATTGGGCTTGTTGCTTTATAAAAGGCACAGAATAAAACCCAAACTGGTGAATAATCACCCTTTGTGTGACCTCACTAGAATATTGTCATTATGGCTTTCCTCTTATTGCAGAAAAAAATATCTTGAATGTTAGATAGTAGAAGTAGATAGAGAGTGTTGGATACATTGAGTCTGTGTTTGTGGGTTCGTCACTCATTTGTGCCTGATGCTTTGTGACTCCATGAACTCTAGCCTGCCAGGCTCCTCTGTCCATGGAATTCTCCAGGCAAGAACACTGGAGTGGGTTGCCATGCCCTTCTCCAATATTGTATATATTGATAAATTGATTTAATTAGCATATTCTTTTCCAATTGACAAATTGAAGAGAAGTAGATATAGGAAATGAAGTCTCCTTTCCAATCCTTGGAAATAGAATTAGGAAAAGGAGTCTTCTGCTCCTTTAAACAATTGTATAAAGCATATCACTAACATTTCAGGTAGAGTTGAAGTAAATAAGTAGCTTTCTTCAGCTTTCATTTATTATGGGTATATGGTTACCTAAGGCTGATTCAAACTGTATCATCTAGCTGTGAGTATGTAACACTGTGAAGTCTAAACAAAGTGACAACACAGCAAAGGAAACCATAAACAAAACAAAAACACAACCTATGGAAAGGGAGAAAATATTTGCAAATGATGAAACTGGCAAGGGTTTAATTTCCAACAGTTCACACAACTCAACAACAACAAAGCAAACAATCAAAAAGGGACCAGATCAAGAGTAACATTAAAAGGATGTAATGACTGGCTTGTCGGGTCCCATATCAGACTGGCGGCAGGCCTAACAGCTGAAGAAGGGTTGATAACTTTTTAAGCTGCTGTATGGTGGCTTGTGTGTATTTCTGGGGAATGGTTAATATAATCTCTATTGATCGGAGGATATAGAGATATATTAAGATTGAAACACCCAGTGACTAATAGTCCTTAGCATAATGCCAGAGTTGCATGTTACAAAGAAAAAAAAAAAAGAGAGAGAGAGATGATGCTGATTTTTCATTTGATGTTTTCTCTTTTTTAAACATTTAATGTGTGCTCAGTTGCTCACTCAGACGTGTCTGAGTGTTTGCAGCCCCGTGGACTGTAGCCCACCAGACTTCTCTGCCCATTGGAATTTTCCAAGCAAGAATGCTGGAGTGGGGTGCCATTTCCCATTTTAGGGGATCATCCTGACTTAGGGATTGAACCTGTGTCTCTTGTGTTAACTGTGTTGGCTGGCAGATTTTTTTTTTTTTTTACCACTAGTTCTACCTAGGAAGCCCAAACATTTAATTATTGGATCATAAATATTTTCCCATGCCATAAGGTAAGATTTGAAAATGTTATTTGTAAAATGTGGCATAAAATTCCATTGATTGGACTTAACACTATTGATTTAATCATTCTGTTAATATTGAACATTTAAATTCTTTCACTTTTGGAGGGAATTGTTAATTCTGTGGCTATTCCAAATAATACTATAACATTCTTGCACATATGTCTTTCTGTGAATCTTTGATTATTTGCTTTGGACACATTCCTAGAAGTGAACTTATGAAGCAATGAATTTTTGACTCTTTGTCAAATTGCCCTCCTGAAAGGCTGACCCAACTCACCCTCCCCAAGCAGGACCTGACAGCAAACATTTCACTTCATTCTTTTTTTACTATTTATTTTTTTAACTGCACCGGGTCTCCATCTCTGTATGTGTGCTTTATCTAGTTGTGGAGAATACGGGCTACTCTCTGGTTGCGCTGTGCGGCCTCTTCATTACTGTGGCTTCTCTCTTGCAGAGCACAGGCTCTAGGGTGCGGGCTTCAGTGGTTGCTGCAAGTGGGTTCAGTAGTTTCAGCACTTGAGCTTACTGGCCCGGCAATATATGGGATCTTCCTGGACCAGGGATTGAAACAGCGTCCTCTGCATTGCAAGATGCTTAATCTCTGGACCACCAGGGAAGCCCTTGCTTCACTCTTAATTACGCTGCATTACTGTTTTTTGGTTTTTGTTTTCAATGCTGGTCTGAAAGAAGGAAATGAGTACATAATTTCCAAAGGTCATTTCTTTTATTGTTCATGAGAAAGAAGTTCTTCATATATTTGTGGCCATTGCATGAATTACTCATAGGTGTCCTTTATATATTATTTCAAGGCAGTTGTCTTTATCTGATTGATTTGAAAGAGCTCTGTTTTCAGTAAGGATATTAGCTCTTCATCTGTTATCTAGGCTGCAGTTACTTTTCCCTGTTTGCCACTTAAGTCCTGCTTGTTTTGTTGGGTTTTGAAAAATACATTTTCAAAACCTATGGATATTGCATTGATGATTCATTGTTTTTATGATTAGAAAGGTCATAACCCACGGAACCTTATATTTAAGTGTTAACATTCAGTTGTGTCCGACTCTGCAAATTTTCTAGGCCAGAATATTGGAGTAGGTAGCCTTTCCCTTCTTCAGGGGATCTCCCCAACCCAGGAATCAAGCCCAGGTATCCCACATTGCAGGCAGATTCTGTATCAGCTGAGCTACAAGGGAAGCCCCAGAAAACTGTAGTGGGTAACATATCCCTTCTCCAGCAGATCTTCCCGACTCAGGAATCAAACCGGGCTCTCCTGCATTGCAGGCAGATTCTATACCAACTATCAGTGAAACCCTCTGTTAACATTTAAGTATGATTCATGAAAGTGAAGTCGCTCAGTCATGTCCGACTCTTTGCGACCGCATGGACTGTAGCCTACCAGGCTCCTCCGTCCATGGGATTTTCCAAGCAATTGTACTGGAGTGGATTGCCATTTCCTTCTCCAGGGGATCTTCCCAACTCAGGGATTGAACCCAGGTCTCCTGTATTGTAGACAGACGCTTTACCCTCTGAGCCGGGTATGATTCATATGAAACCTTTTTTGTAATCCTCAAGTGTTTTATTTTTTTTTTAAGTTTTAAAAAAATTTATTTATTTTTACATATGGAACTTTTAAACTTTATTTTTGTGTGCCATAATTACACTTTTCCCCCAATATCAGATAATTCTCCTTTTCCTCACTTGTTTGTAAGGGCAAACTTACATATAGTTAACACATAGTTGACACCTTGGAGGAGGCGCCTCCTATAGCCCACTCATTGGAACTGAAGCCTGGAATGCAGGGATCCAAGAACAATTTCTCTGCAGTGGTGCACGCGTGAATGTGTAAAAGTGGCCAAAGTGCGCCTCACTCCCATTCCATAGAGTCTTGTCGTCTGCCTATAGTCAAGGTTCTTAGCTTGTTTTGTGTTTCTTGTACGGTTTTGAGTTCTAGAATTTTTGCTAGTCTATTTGAAGGAATTAAACTCAGAACAATCCTAAAATTAGCAAAAAACATCGATACAATCACTTCCATGGTGCAACAACGTCCCCCAGCAACTATGAAAGCATCCACTGTTATTTGCCTGTCCCCAAGGGGTCTCTGTCACTGTGTGAATAGCAATCATAATGATGGTCAATGATTATACCATGCTTATAATTACCAGGCACTGTGCTAAGCCTTTTGTAGAAATTGACTCATTTAATGCTTTGTGGCCTAGCTGCATGATCACCTGCAATGCGAGAGACCTGGGTTTGATCCCTGGGTTGGGAAGATCCCTTGGAGAAGGGAAAGGCTACCCACTCCAGTATTCTGGCCTAGAGAATTCCATGGACTGTATAGTCCATGGGGTAGCAAAGAATCAGACACAACTGAGAGATTTTCACTTTCACTTATGAGAATGATTCCTATTTTATGGATGAGGAAACTGAGGCACCAAGCAGGAAAGTAACTTACCCCAAGTCACACAGGTAGTAGTGAGCAGTGAAGCTCAGAGAAGTCTGCAGGCTGTCAGGCCTTAGATTGGCTCCTCTGACCAATGTGCATTGTTGTCTGTCACTGCCTGTTGACTCAGGAGGCAAAGCCTTCATGTGTTTCAGTGAACTCATGATCTTTCCTGGCGCTGGACAATATTCCACATGTCATTCTCTCTCACTCATAGCAGCCTATACCAAACTGTTCACAAGCTGTTCACAAGTTCACCAAACTATTCACAAGCTCAGCAATCTCCTTGACAGGCATTATTGTGCTGGAGTTTATACTTATTTGTAGCAAAAAATAAAATCTACACATTAACTGAAAACCTGTAATGCATCTACAAAGAGCTGCTTCTACACCCGAGAGAGAGAGAATTAACATTAGTGATAATAGCGTAAAGATTCTAAAATGAGGATTAGTGAATTATTTTAAAACATTAAGATAAATGTCTATAACCAAGGAACAAATAACTCATACTGAAACTCAGAAAGAGAGTGAAATTTTTCTAATTTATTTTCTAAGGCTAGCATACACTGCTCAAGACACATGCATACAGGCACCTATGTGGACCCAATTTGTAAATTCTGAATTCTAGGGTTTAAATTAAATTCTGTCAGATTAGATTCAGTTGGATGTTGAAAGAATAATACACCATGACTGGACAGAGTTTATTCTAGAATATAGATGTTTTAAGTTTTCCAGTGCCTATTAATAAGATATATCACATCAGTAGAACAAAGGGGAAATATAGGATTACATACATAAAGAATAGAAAGGCATTTAATAAAATTTGATATCTTCTTTAAAACTGCTTAACAACTAGGAATAAAAGATTTCATTCTCAATATGATTAACTACATCTATTTCTAACCGATTATAAACATCACACCTAATAGTGAAACAGAGAAAGAAAGAAGACAAGCTTTATCTAATGCAGTAAGGTTGTTTTTTAGTTTCTCAGTCGTGTCTGATTCTTTTGTGACCCCATGAACAATAGGTTGCCAAGCTCTGTCCATGAGACTTCTCAGGCAAAAATATCGGAGTGGGTTGCTATTGCCTTCTCCAGGGATCACACTCACATCTCCTGCATTGGCAGGTGGATTCTTTACCACTGAGCTTCCTGGAAAACTCAGTAATATATGAAACAAAAAGAAATGAGATGGCAGTCATAAAGAAAGAACAAAATTATCAGAATTTAATCAAGGCTAACTTTTAAAGATGACTCATGTTCCATGCACTGTCCTAACAGCTTCCTTTGAATTAAGTTATTATTTGTTTCAACAATTTTATGATGTAGGTAGTATCTTTACCCCTGTTAACAGATGAAGGAACTGAAGCAGAGAGAAATTTAATAATTTCCCCAAAATTGTACCACTATTAAATGTCAGAGCAGGATTTGAAATGAGTCAATCTGGTTTCATCATGTTTAGAATTAATGTTAGCCAGATTTAAAAATAAATATGAAACTAAATAGTTCTTCTATATTAAATATGAGGAAACTAACTCCTTTCATTGAAAATAACTCATTAAAATGAAAAACATAAAATGCTCATTAATAAATATTCAGAATCTAAATAAGGAAAACTAAGAAACTAAGAACTAAGAAAAGAGTTGGATTCATGAAGATACATGCCATGTTTCCAGACAGGTGATCTAAATAGCATAACCAATTTTAATTTTTACACAGATTCATTTTTAAGTTTAATGTCATTTCAATAAAAGTTCCAACAGTTCTTTGTTGGGGGCAGGTACAGAAAAATGATACTAACTTTCATTTGTGAAAACAAATGGATAACGTTGTGTTTTAAAAAAGGAAAAAAACAATATACTTAAGTATTTGCTTACCTTATAGAATCTCTCTGTTAGGATGCATAAGAAACTGCTTACAATGTTTTGCTTCCAGTAGGGCATCTGGATGGCTGGAGGGATTGGTGTGAGGGGAGATTTTTCACTGTATATTGTTTTATACCTTGAAATTATGTGAATGTATTATTATACCAAAAGAAGAAACAAACAAAAAGAGGAACCACCTCCACCAAATTGTAAAAAACCAACAAAAATTTTTGAAGAAAAGTATTGGGGGAGGATTCCTCTACCAAATAATAAATAAAATGTTATGAAACTGTAATAGTTTAAAAAGTAGGATTATGCTTTAAGACTGATCAGTCCCTAGAACAACATAGAAAGTCTAGAAACCTGCTTGTCACCAGCATGGAAAGTAGAGGCTCACACATAGACTGGCTTGTAAGCGATGGAATGAGTTATGTCTAAAAGGCAAGTCTTAGATTGAGAAGACAGAATCCCAGAAAAAGAGGGAAGGGAAAGTAGAAGTACTCCAAGACCTGTGAGCTTTCCTGGTGAATTATTTTCCTTCTAATGTGGTTTTCCTGCTAGGCAAATTCTGCCTTTTCCAGTTTCCAAGTAAAAAGGGGTGCTATCAAAAATAGACTCTTAGACCAATGCAATAGAACAGAAAGCCCAGAAACAAACCCATACACTTTCAGTCAGTTAATCCATGACAAAGGAGGAAAAAATATACATTGGAGAAAAGACAGTCTTTTCAATAAGTGGTGCTGGGAAAACTGGACAGATACATGTAAAATAGTGTAATTGGAACTTTCTCTAACACCATATACAAAAAACAAACAAACAAACAAACAAAAACCCTCAAAGTAAATTAAAGATCTGAATGTAAGACCAGATACTATAAAATTTCTAGCAGAAAATATAGGCAGAACACTCTTTGCATAAATCGCAGCAATAATTTTTTGGGTCTGTCTCCTAAAGTAAAGGAAATAAGAGCAAAAATTAAACAAATGGCACCTAATTAAACTTAAAAGCTTTTGCACAGCAAAGGAAACCATCAACAATGTGAAGACAACCTACTTAATGGGAGAAAATATTTGAAAATGGCATGACTGATGAGGGATTTGTATCCAACATATATAAACATATATGATAGTTCATACAACATTAAAAAAAAAACAAAACTGGTTACAAAATGGGCTGAAGAACTGAATAGACATTTTTCCAAAGAAGAAATGCAGATGGCCAACAAGTACATGAAAAGATGCATGAAGGTACATGAAGGTTTCTATAATTCTGGGCCAGGATTAAAGGAAGTCTGCCATGCCAGGACGGTTTTTCAGACCCACTTTGGCCTGTACTGGCCCATCTCTGGTCCTCACCATCATCTCATTTTGCCTCTTCAACTAACGTTGCCAGGGCCACTTCAGTTAATATTAATGCATTCTCTTATCCTAAATATGAACATAGGGCCCAATTACCAACATGCTATTGGAATTAGGAACATAGTCATTGCACAATAAGCAGATAAGAAGAAGGAATGGTAATAAAGAAGATAATCACCATCTCTCCAGTCCAAAAGGAGTAAGAGAAACTATCTTCCAGGAGTCTCAGGATGCAATGAAAAACAAAAGGAAGGCCAACTAAGAGGAACCAAAATGTGTGCATATTCAAGCAGTGACAATAACAGGAGCAGCAGTGTTAATTTCCCAGACGGACTAATTGGTCCAGTGAGAAGGAAATGGCAACCCACTCCAGTGTTCTTGCCTGGAGAATCCCAGGGACGGGGGAGCCTGGTGGGCTGCCGTCTATGGGGTTGCACAGAGTCGGACACGACTGAAGCGACTTAGCAGCAGCAGCAGCAAGCAGCTTAAACCAGATCATTGTTGAGCCCAGCATGAGTACCCCTCAGTCCTTATATGAGATGTATGCACTATGCCAAGATCATTACTCCCACATCAACCAGATGTTAAGGGAGGCACATTCCAACAGCCTATCGAAGTGAGGACAATCTCCAACATGATAAACAAGGAGCAACTTATTCCAGTCTAAAATTTGTTTATAAAAGCAACTGCACACATACACACACAAAAGAAAAGATATTCAGTATCATTAATCATCAGAGAAATCCAAACTAGAACCACAATGAGATATCACTTCACACCCATTACAATGGCCATCATCAAAAAGCAAACAAGTAACAAATGTTGTCAAGGATGTAGAGAAAAGGGAACCCTCCTACCCTGTTGGTGGGAATGTAAATTGGTGCAGCCACTGTGGAAAACAATATGGAAGTTTCTCAAAAAACTAAAAACAGAGCCATATGATCCAGGAATCCCACTCCTGAGTTTATATCAAATACAACAAAGACACTAATTCAAAAAGATACATGTACTGAAATAGTCATAGCAGCATTATTTACAATTTCGAAGACCTGAAAGCAACCTAAGTGTCCATCAACAAATGAATGGATAAAAAGATGTGGTGTATATATTCAATGGAATACTACTCAGCCACAAAANATAGCAGCATTATTTTCAATTTCGAAGACCTGAAAGCAACCTAAGTGTCCATCAACAAATGAATGGATAAAAAGATGTGGTGTATATATTCAATGGAATACTACTCAGCCACAAAAAGGAATGAAATTTTGCCATTTGTAGCAACATGGATGGACTTGGAGGGCAATAGGCTAAATGAAACAAGTCAGACAGAGAAAGACAAATGTGTATGATATCATTTATATGTGGGATCTAAAAGACACAACAAACTAGTGAACATGATGAAAAAGAAGCAGACTCATAGATACAGAGCACAAACTAGTGGTTATCAGTGTGAGGGAGGACAGAAAGGGGAGTCGGAGGTACAAACTATTATATATATGATAGGCTCAAGGATGTATTATACAACATGGGGAATATTGCCAATATTTTGTAATAATTATATGTTTGTTGCTCAGTCACGCCTGACTCTTTGTGACTCCATGAACTGTAGGCCATCAGGCTCCTCTGTTCATGGCATTCTCCAGGCAAGAATACTGGAGCGGGTAGCCATTCCCTTCTACAGCAGATCTTCTCGACTCAGGGTTTGAACACAGGTCTCCTGCATTGCAGGCAGATTCTTTACTGTCTGAGCCACCATGGAAATTAACCTTATATAAAATTGTATAAAAATTAAAAAATAACTTTTAAAAAGGAGTACTATGCTATGAATTCATTATAGAGGGGAAGATAACTTGACCGATGGATGGTCTCTTGACCAGGGAAGACCAGTTGTCCATGTGACCTTAGGGAGATCATTTGTAAGAATCGCTAGCATTTGCTAAATGATTACTCTGGACTAGGCATGGTTCCAAGTGCTTTGTGTGTACTATGCCATTAAATCTTTATAACCATGCTCTGAAGATTGTTATAACCATCTTTATAACAACCCTATAACCACTTCTAGCAGTTGCTGAGTGATTACTATGGGCCAGCAGTGGTTGCAGGAGCATTGCATGCACTCATTAATCCAGTCTCTATAAACAGTCCTTTGTGGTAGCACTATCTTAATCTACAAGTAGGAAAGTGAGGTGTAGAGATGTTAAGCCACTAGGTCATGCAGTAAGCAGCAGCAGCAGCCGTGCCCATTACCAATTTACAGAAAAATAGAATTTGGGTAATAAAGTCCAACTGTTTTTATTTTTCCTTTGTGCTTAGTCTGTTTTCACTCGATCACAGGGGGCCTTGCACAGAGGCCTCATACTGGTACTTGGCACTTCAGACCAGAGCTCCTCCTCCCGCCCCTGAGCACAACAGCTCAATTCAAGATGGCAGCCGTGGGCCCTGGGCGGAGACGCTGCTCCCGGCACTGTGAGCTGGAGCCTGAGCCATGCAGCTGGGCGGCTCCCCTGTGAGAGCTCCGCCCGCTCCCCGCTGCGCGGATCCCTGTAAAGCAGCCCTGCCTATGGCCTGTGAGGAGAACATGTCCTCCAGAGCGGGGGTCCCCAACCTCTGGAATCTAATGCCTGATGATCCGAGGTGGAGCTGATTAATGATGATAGAAATAAAGTGCACAATAAATGTAATGCACTTGGATCATCCCCAAACTGTCCCCTGTCTCCTGTGGGTGGAAAAACTGTCTTCTGTGACATTGGTCCCTGGTGCCAAAAATGTTGGGACTGCTGCTCTAGAGCCTGAGCTTGCACCTCTCCATTCTTTGATCAAAGAGTAAAATTCTCCTTTATTTCTAAACTGAAGTTAGTCTCATTCTGTTGGCTCCAATGGCATTAGTCAGAAGGACCCTTGCTGGAGCCTGACAGGACAGGGTTGGTAACAAGAGTGGCAGCACTGGGATTTGAACGGTTTGGTTTGACCCCAGTGGCCATTACAGTTCACCATACTGCACCATAGCTAACCCTTCTGTTTCTTTTTTCACATAGAATTATACATTCGTTGAGTTTCTTTCAGTTCTACCAGTGACTACTATTCTAAGACAAAGCACTTCCAGGGTCCATTCTTAAACTGAAAGTAGACACCTCTAAGCCCACCTCTAGGCCTCTCCATAGTGGTCATGCTGAGTCAGCCGACTTGCTGCCAAAATTCTAGGACATCATTTTTGAATAGCACTAAGTAAGAAGGAAAAAAATATCAATTCAGATGAATTTCAGATATACATCTCACGGTTCTTAAAAATAGAAGGCTCTTTGTTACCCAAAGTTGTCTGGGGAGTTGTTTTTTAAAAACCAGATTATGTTTTGATTTACTGTTGTGAGTTAGAGAACAGAGAAATGATCTCAGGGTCACCCAAGATCAAAGCTTAAGATGTCAAGGTTAAAATAATTATTTTTCCTCTTTGTCAACTGCTGTCTGTGACTTTGATTATAGAATCAGGATTTACTGAACTATGTCTTGGAGAAATGTTAACCTGTTTTTGCACAGAATAACCATGTTGAGTAGGAAAGAACCTGATTTCAAAAGTTTCTGTGGTACAAGCCAAGCCTTGACCTTGCAAATTCCCAATTCTTATCACATCAGTTCCACAGCTCATATTCCACGGTAATCCTCTCCTTTTAGCCTCCTCCTCCTCCTAGGAGGCTGGTGTCTTTCTTTGCTCTAAGGGCAGATTGCCATGGATCCATTCTTACTATGGAGGAGGTCAACCTGTCACTAAGCTGAACCCACTGTGCAGGGCTCATTTCAAATGAGTAATATTATTTCATTATTTCATTATTTCAAATGAAAGCCCAGCCCTAGGGAAACTTGAGCAGATTTAGCCACCATCACCTTTATTTTCCTTTGTACTAAGAGTCATGAAGGGGTTGA
The DNA here is from genome assembly GCA_006410935.1 of Redunca redunca. Classification (NCBI taxonomy): domain Eukaryota; kingdom Metazoa; phylum Chordata; class Mammalia; order Artiodactyla; family Bovidae; genus Redunca; species Redunca redunca. Next base: position 126,325 of record SJYQ01013474.1, read on the forward strand.
TGGGGTGTGTTATAAGAATGCAGAGAATATAACTTCATGGCAAATAAGAGTGTGAAGAGGGCTTGCGGGTCAGAAACTACAGTTAAAATTGCAGCTTTGTTTCTGTTGTGTGTGGCCTTGGATAAGTCATGTAACCTCAGGTGGACTAGAAATTGAATCTCTCTCAAGGGCTGTGTTGAGGATCAAGCGAGATAATAGGCATAAAAGTTTCACACAGTGTCTGGATGAATAAATGGGAGCTGCTTAATAAGCCAGTTATTCTTCTTCTGATTATCGCTACTGGTTAATATTTTTGTCCTGATCTCTGTTTCCCTATAGAAGCTATTCTCCATACCCACATGGAAGATGAATTTCTAGGGTCCATACTGGCAACTGAGACACTGGGAACAGGCTGGGGCCAAGAGAACCTCTGAAGAACAGAGCCCTGTGCTAGTTAAGAGAATACAACACTTTATATACTGAATTCTTTTTTGTATTGCTGGAATATTCTGAGGAAAGTGGCACTAGTTTTACATATAGAAAGAAACCTGAGTAGTTAAAGAACTCCATAAGAACCAGTTGATATCTAATAGTGCAATACTGGTAACCTCAAATTACCTTCTAAAAGAATGTGAATAATATTGTGATAACCTGAGATGACTACATCAGCCATGTGGTGTTCTGTCTGAAAATGCATAATCTAATCTAGTTGTGAGGAAGTGTTGACAAACCCACAAGAAGGAACTTGGTATTAAAAAGAGAGAGAGAGAGAGACTGTAAGTCAAAAATGTCAATGTCATAAAAGACAAAGTCTATAGCAGTATTCTAGACTGGATCTGGCACTGGGTTGGGGCTGGGAGAGGGGCATGCTGTAAAAGACATTATTGGATCAATAGACAAAATTGGAATGCAGGCAGATGAGACAAAAGAGCATACACTCGTGTATATACACAAATTCTCATATACATACATACATATAGAGAAAGAGGCAGAGAGAGAGTCACAGAGAGAGAAACACACAAAGACAGAGATGTAGAGACAGACAGAGAAATGGAGTAAAATGTTAATATTAGGTGAACCTGGTTAAAAGATATACAGTTTTCTTTATACCATTCTTATAATGTTTAAGTTTAAAATTGTTTTCAAATGAAAGGTTAGAAAAGCATCAGAATGTTATTAAATATTACATGTGTATATTTTTAGATGCTGAGGCTACTTTTAGAAATGGAAATATTTCCCATGTAGACTGGAACATTGTCTCTTTATTTCCTCCCCCAATGAACCCAATAAAATAAGAGCAGCTTCATCAACAAGCAACTGATATTTAAAGTTTTTACATACAGATAACAAACTTGAGGGCCCTTACTAAGCACACGAACCTATTCATTAGGCTTGTGTGTGCTTAGTTGTTCAGTCATGTCTGACTCTCTGCGACCCCAAGGACTGTAGCCCGCCAGGCTCCTCTGTCCATGGAGATTCTCCAGACAAGAATACTGGAGTGGGTTGCCATGCCCCCTTTCAGGGATATTATAGGCTGATGAGTATGGTTGGATGTGGTCTTTGTGCGAGACAGTATCGAGCCCACACCCTTTTTTACACCAATCTTGGGGATGAGTGAAATGTTCATTATTCTACTAGTTTTGTAATAAAACTAGTCACAACTTTGGTGATTTTTCCTTCAGTCTCCTTGCATCCAAACGGCTACCTCAACAGGAAAATCCACGGATATCAGTTGCTCAACACAGCTGTAACTAATGAAATGTGAAGTTAATGAACAGAGATGATGAAGATTATGAATAATATAATGCATGTTAATGAACAATAGGAAGAGCTCAGTGTGGTGACCCAGCTGACTTCCAGACAAGGGGCTAAGTTGAGGGTTTGCCTTCTGAAGCTGATCTAGCCAAGCTGTTGGACACAGTATCAGGATTGATTCGGGAGGTCTGGCTCACAGGTGGGCCTTCATTCCCTCTGCATACCAGTCCCAGATTCTCCTTGCGATGCATGCTCAGGCCAGAGGCCCTGTTCTGGAGGACACTGAGGCCGTCCTGTGGTAGGGAATGCTGACAATGACACCACTCCCCTCACCCACTGAATCACTTTCGGTTTCCTGGCTCTCTAAGGCTGTGCATAGTAATTGTTTGGATACATCAGTCAGGGGCTTCCCTCCAGCTGGGATTCCTTGGTGGCTCAGCTGGGAAAGAATCTGCCTGCAGTGTGGGAGACCTGGGTTTTATCCCTGGGTTGGGAAGATCCTCTGGGGAAGGGAATGGCTACCCACTCCAGTATTCTGGCCTGGAGAATTCCATGGACTCTATAGTCCATGGGGTTGCAAAGAGTCAGACGCAGCTGAGTAACTTTCACTTTCCCTCTGGCTAGGTCCAGCAGAGGAGCCAGGAGTGGACTGATGTGTCACATCATTTCCCAGGAGTTGGTGGGTGGGAAAGAGTTTCCCGTGTACTGCAGAGAGACTGCACAAAGGAGGCAGAGGAGGGAGGGTGCAGGCCTCCTGTTAGTATGTTTGCCTGGGTGAGGTCTTGAATGGGCAAGAAGATTGGAAAAAGGATTCTTCTTCCATCTCTTCTTCCCTAGGCTCCTCTTTCTTGACCAAGAGAGGGAGAAGGTTGAGTATTTTCCCAAAGATGATGGATAATCTCCTTTAAAAACTCTGGAATGGTCATTTGCCATCAAATCTTCCTTTGTCTGGACCATCAATCTGAAAATCTATCACAAAATTCAGCTCAGTGTTCCTGGTTTCATCTCGTGCAAGGTCTGTGCTGAGCCCAAACTGTCCCCTCTCTCTCCACTCTCCTCACTCCGCCTTTTCTCTACTCCCTCCCCAAGTCCCTGGGAAAATGTGCTTATTCTTCCTTTGGAGGCATCTGATTGTCAGAGCAGAATTTTAACTTTTGCTTTCCCAGAAAAGTGCATTATCTACGCACTCTAAGTTCATTTTGTTTAGAGTTCCCATTTTGGATGAAAAGTTGGAAATTAAAACCAGACATCTGTACGTGGGAGCATTAAATCCCACAATACAATGGGATAATAGCTTGACTGTAAAAACATAGGCTTCATTAATTTTAATTTTTGTTAATATCTTACTTCATTAAAATATATGGTTGATTAAGGAAGAGTACTGCAGTAGAAAGAAGATGGGTTTTGAAGTCATGCAGGTTAGGTTTGGATCTCAATTTTGCCATTTTATCTCATACTCTTTCCACCCCATCTCCCAAATGCCAAGCTTCCTTCTAGCTTAAATAGGAATGGATTTTACCAAAAACCCAGTGAGGAGGCTGCATATATCTGAGAAGGAACTTGAAATCTAAACTCTTTTCATGCCATAAAGCAGGCTGATTGGTGGCCCTAAAGGTATCTCCATGTCTCAGTCCCTGGGACCTGTGAATATTAGCTTAGAAGGCAAAAGAGGGGATATGACCTCATATGTTGAAAGCCTGAGTTCAGGATCTTGAGAGTAGATGTTTATCCTGGCATATCTGGGTGGGCCCTAATGCAATCACATGTGTTGTTATAAGAGCCAGGCAGAGAGAGCTCTGAGACACACACACAGGAAAAGCCCATGTGAAGACCAGAGGCAGACTGCAGTGATGACGCCCCAAAAGGTTAGAAGCTGGAAGGGGCAGGGAAGGGTTCTTCCCTGGAGCCTCCAGAAGGAGTACACTGCCTGCTGACATCTTGATTTCATACTTCTGGCCTCCAGGACTGGGAGAGATTACATGTCAGTTGTTTGGAGCCACCCAGTTTGTGGCAGTTTGTTACAGCAGCCCTAGAACGTGGACGCTTTGCACTAATCTGGGCTGGAGGGCTGAGCTCCTCCTCACATTCTCTCAGCAGCCCTACCAGAGAGAAACCTGTGAGGGTGGGCCACTGCCCCGACAGGCCCCTGTGAACACCGTGCTCAAACATTTCTCATAGAGCCAGGAAGGGCTGGGCTGGGCTGGGCGAGGCCCTTGGGAGCACCTTTCTCAGTTTGATTTTCTCTCGGAGCCCTCATGCAAATGTCTTCAGTTACATAACTGAAGTCTCAGCTTCAGTAGGAGTCTCTGTGTTCTGTAGTAAGTGATTTTACTACAGGTCCTTCCTTGCGTGTGGGCTCTGAGAGGGAAGACAGCCGGGAGCACGTGGGACCAGAGAGATGTTGCCATGGTGACAGTAAGAGCACAAAGCCAGAGTGGAGAGCTGTGAAGACCCAGGCTTCCTCCTCACAGCTTCACGGAGAAAGCCAGAGATGTGGCCTGAACCCCCTTGGTCAGACAGATAACACAATCTTTGAGCCTCCCAGGCACCCTGTGAATGTAGAACACTACCCACATTTTACAGACCAGAAGATCATCAGTGTGTCCAAGTGTCCAAGTTCTTGCAACTGGGATGAGGATTGAGACTGGACTATAGCAAATGTCCATGTGTTCCCAAGACCCTGGCATAGGGTTGTCTTATGAGAAAAATACCAATACTTCTACCAATGAGAAAAATAGAAAACTGCAGTTGGAAGGACTCCAAATCTACCTGACTTTGATTTGTGCTCTGAAGGTCATTGTGCACGTGTGCGTGCTAAGTCGCTCCAATCATGTCCAACTCTTTGTGACCCTATGGACTGTAACCTGCCCAGCTCCTTTGTCCATGGGATTCTCCAGGCAGGAATACTGAAGAAGCTTGCCATTTCCTCCTCCAGGGGATCTTCCCCAGTGAGGGATCAAACCCAGGTCTCTTACATCTCCTGCATTGGAGGTCAGGTTCTTGACCACGAGAGCCAATTGGAAAACCCAAAGGTCATTATGCATTAGTATTTTCCAAGTGCCCATTGCTGACCAATCTCTGGGCAACCATAGGCCAAAGCTACCTGAGCCCAACCCCCACTTCAAAGTAGCTATGAAGACCAGGGATTGCCCAGGAAAAGAAACCTCGTAGTCTGTTGTCTGGATAGTGAACACCTGGGTCTCAGTTCCCTCTGTTACTTATCGTTCAGGTGCTCAGTTGTGACCTGGAGAAGCAAATGGAAACCCACTCCAGTATTTTTGCCTGGAGAATTCCATGGACAAAGGAGTCTGGAGGGCGACAGTCCATGGGGTTGCAAAAAGATGGACTAGACTGAGTGACTATCACTCACTCACTTAGTCGTGTCCAACTCTTTGCAAGGGATCTTCCTGACCCAGGGATTGAACTCATGTCTCCTGTGTCTCCAACACTGCAGGCGGAATCTTTACCACTGAGCCACCGGGGAAGCCCCCTATTACTACTTAGCTGTGAGCTATTCTCATAAGCGGGCTCACATTTTAACCTCTCTGTGCTTCACTTTTCCCATCTGAGAAGTTAGGAGGAGGATGGATGGAATGAGTACTTCTCCATATTTGTTGTACATTAGAACTTCCTGGGGGGCTTTATCAGGCCATGTCCCTCATCAGTTAAACTGGGAATATCCAGTGATGGGATCCGGGCATAAGCATTTTCAAAAACTGGCTAGGTGATTTTTATATGTCACCAAGTTTTTTTTTTTTTTTTTCAGTGTTACATTTCATCTAAATAGATCTATAATCTCGTAGTGATGAGAAAAGAAAGTCAGGTCTTTAATAATCATAATAAAAAATAATAAAAAAGCTTACAAATAGCAATGCAATATTTCCTCCCCAGCTCCTTGCCCCGTTGATGGTTAACAGCTGAAAGAAGATGCAATGACTCAAAATCAAAAATAAAAACAAAATAAAAAAGCAAGCCAACCCCAGGGACAACCCACACTGTCAATGAGTTTTCATATGTAATTCAAACAAGCAGTCAAATGTCAACCACTTGTGGAGAACACCATGGATTTCCTTGGTTTTTGATATGTTTTTCTTTTGAAGGTAAAATAAAACAGGACACAAAGTTATACATAAATGCCAGCTCCATAAACGCACTGTCGTTGCAGCAGTCTTACACGACTTCTAAGATCTTTCCAGATGTAATGTCTTTTGTCCACATCTGCATGTAAAGCCAGCAGCCACTAGGGTTTTGATTCCCCAGATATCAGGAATTCTAGGAAAATCCTCTACTAAAGCACCAACCACACTCAACTTTTCAAGAGAAAGTAATTTCACCATGGGTTTGCCCAACAATATAATATTTAGAATCTATGCAATTGTCTAAATCTGTTATGACCTTTCATGTTTTTAACATGATAACAGAATTATATGATAACAGGATATATATTTTTATAACAGGATATATATTTTTAACATAACAGGATTAACATGATGACCGAACTATTCAGCTATCGTTCAGTTAACTGTAATTCTGCAGGTTGCTCTAAACGGTACCCTGGAGTTCTAAAAAAAAAAAAGAAATTAATATAATCTAGTCAACTGGTCTTAACTAAATCCTCATTTGTCCTGAAGACTGCTAAATTTGAACCAGAGATAGAGAGGTGAGTTTGGGGTTTAATAATTATAAATATTAATTATAATAGTACTATTAATAATAACAAAAACAGCCACAGTTTGAAAGTACTTAATGCATATCACCTGGAGAAGAAAATGGCAACCCACTCTAGTACTCTTGCCTGGAAAATCCCATGGACAGAGAACCTGTTGGGCTACAGTCCATGGGGTTACAAAGAGTCAGAAATGAATGAGCAATTTCAATTTTTTCCTAATGTACATCAGGCAAAGTGACAGATGCTTTTTATACATTATTTTAGATTCTCACAACAACCTTGCTAGGTAAGCATCATTTCTTCTAAGTTACTGCTGAGGCAATTAAGGCCCAGAGAGGTCAGGTAACTTGCTAAGGTCACACAGTAAGAAGCAGTTATTCTACAATTCCAACCTATTTTGCCTGTGCTATTTCCACCATACCACAACACCTCTGGAGAGAAATGATTGAGAAATAAAGATGGAAGTCACAGGGAAAGAGTTGTAAAGGGGGAGAATCCAGCCTACGGTGGAGAAATAGTCGTGAGTTGCTCACGTGAAAGGTGCTATAAGAAAATAAATATTATAAATTAACATTTTAACTGTGTTCTGGCCTCAGTCTTGTTAGGAACCACAATACTGGAACAGATGAATTCATTATGAAGGATTAGTTCTTCATACTCAGTTCTAGCTCCCTCAGATTAGTCTTAATAAATAAACCTATTGTGTTCCTGTTTGGATTACGTAATTCAATAATGTCATTTTTTAGCCAGTTTGAGGTCTTTGGATTTCAGCGTATTTTCACTCTTGCTGATTACCATCAATAATACAAACAAAGGGAAAGGCTGCAGTGGGCACAGCTGTAATAATCACTCTGTCTACAGTGTTCATATCCAAATACTGTGTGAATCGGCACATTCTGCAGAGACACACAAACATATGCATAAGGCAATTACTCAGAAATCTAAATGTAAATCTGTAACTTGACAAAGCACTGAACTAAAATAATTCACCCATGAAACCAGATGTAGCTTGAAGAATAGGTAGTAAACACACTATGGCCTAGAGCAGGAAAAGGGGGGAAAAAGGAATTTTCTTAATGAGTCTTTCATGGACCACCATTTTCATGGTATAGCCAAAACAATTAAATAATCAAAGGATCTTAGCATTCTGAGGCATACTCAGATGTTATAGAAAGTGGTTTAGGTATCAGATATTCTGAAAAAATCTTCTAAAAATATTTATTACACTTAGAGAATGGAAATTTCCTGTAATTACAAAGAGAAGGTGCATGATTACACATAGGTATATATATATATATATGTATACACACACACACACACACAAACTTCATATGCAGAATGTACATGCATAAACTGTATGGCTGGATACATGTTTTTTAATAAGAATAGGTGAATTTCACAGTAATTTTTTTCATGTGAAAAATTCTCTACATTGGAAATTGAGAATCAGAAAGATATATCCTTTCACTGCAAATAATAACATAGTGATAAGTCATTACACAACCTCAGAGGAGATAATGCATCAGCAGCAAGATAAATTTGGGCAACATCTATTCCTGGAGGGAATCAAGAGATATTTACAAAACTATAGCAATGCAATATTGGGTTAGTAGACTGAAATATATATATATATAATTTTTTCTTTTTATGTTACTTATTATAATGTATGTATTTTTAAAGATCTGAACAAAAAGCTAATGAGAATAAAGATGGTACTATCTGAAATAACTGGTGCGCTTTTAAAAATTTGTAGGTAGGAGCACTTTAACAAGACTAACAGACCATAAGCTTGTTTTTCCCTTGAAAATGCTTATCAAATGAGAAGTGAACATTTAAAACAGATTTGTTTCCTATGTGAAATCCTCTCTCCACATCACACACACACACACACACACACACACACACACACACACTCTGCAAATCCTTACATTGAACTAAAGATGCAAAGAACCATAGGATGAGTTAAAGCAGTGTTTTACCTTTTTGTTGATCAAACACAGATGGAGTACTGAAATCCATGGTTGCCTGTCTCATCATCTACCATCAGAATGGCAAAAAGGATCCAGGTCTCTAGAGAGGAGAAAACACCGTCTCACACGTTATAGTCAACATAACAGTCAGATACAGCAGCCCCTGCCAAGCTCTCTGTTTGAGAATTCAGTGTGCATTAGAGCTGCAGATCGTTGTCAAGGCAAATAATGAAAATAGGTAAATGTTATTCCTCTAATACCTGACAGGAAAAAGACTTACTTCTTATGGTCTCACTCATCAGCTATTCCCGTGTGTAAGTTATGCACTCTCCAGCCCCCAACAAAGAGAGAGAAAAAAAGGTCAAACCCTGAAAAATGGTGTTCATGGAGGGCCACCTGCCTTGGATCTGGGCCAGGAAAATACTGGAGGTCACGGAGATTCAGCAGCTGGTGTGTTGCTTTAAACCAAAAGAAATCTCAATGGGTGAGTGAGGATTCACAGGGCCAAACAGAGCATGTGCAGAGCTGCCAATGCAGTCTGGATTCGGCTGTATTCTTGGGGGAGTGAGAACTGCATTTGGGTCATGTGAGCAGCTTGCCATCTCAATGGAATAGCACGTAAATATTGTAGCAGGAGGCTGCTGCCCATGTGCTGTTTGGAGTCGTTACAGGTTTTCCCCACTCATCTCTAGTCTCCCTTCAACTCTGTTCTCCAAATGACAGGGAGGATGCGGGAAGGAAGTGGCATTTGAAAGGTTGCATTTCAGGGCTCAGATACCCATAACGACAAAATTAAAACAGTGTGCAGTCCCAAGAGTGTTTAGAGCAGTATTATACGCGGGATAAAAAGCCTCAAAATCACCTGAATGTGTATCAGTTGAGGAGCAGCTTGAATAAATGGTAGCAAATTCATACTCTAGATTTAAAACTCTGAAGTAAATCTATATGAATTTATTTGGTAGGATAATTCTATTAACAAATGGAAAAAGTTGTATACTTCATTTGTTTACATTTTTATTAAACCAGCAACCACCTACTGTATATATAAATATGTTTATGTATGTTCATAGGAACAGAGGAAGGTGTATGAAGGTATACCATTAATATTGGTTCCCTTAGGAGCTTCCCTGGTAGCTCAGCTGGTAAAGAATCCACCTGCAATGTAGGAGACCCTGGTTCAATTCCTGGGTCAGGAAGATCTCCTGGAGAAGGGATAGGCTACCCACTTCAGTATTCTTGGGCTTCCTTGGTGGCTCAGCTGGTAAAGAATCCGCCTGCAATGTGGGAGACCTGGGTTCGATCCCTGGGTTGGGAAGATCTCCTGGAGAAGGCAACAACTATTCACTCCAGTATTCTGGCCTGGAGAATTCCATGGACTATATAGTCCATAGCATCACAAAGAGTCAGACACGACAGTGAATTTCACTTTCAGGGGATTGCAATTGCAGTAGGAGATTTCTAACTTGTTCTTTTTATACCTCTGTATTTTTAGGCTTGTCATAATAAGCCTATTATTTTATATTTGTTATTAAAAATCTGATATAATAAATTAAAAACAAATAAAGCTCTACATTCAAGACAATCAGATATTTGGAGAAGTCCAACAGTCACATAGAAGATGCTCTTGTAAATGCTATTGATTCTGATAATAATTTAAAATTTTAATTAGTGTGTGACTATAAAAATAAAAGCAGAAACCAACAGTTTTCTTCAATACACAAACTTCTTTCTTATCTCTTGCCTCTCACATTTTCCCCATCAACACAGTGTCTGGCCTCAGTTCCCTGTGACAATACTATGACTAACTCACCTTCATATCAGCCTTCCCCCAACAAATGCCCCGTGTTCATTTTACTTAAAATGCAGGCAAAACCTACTTCTTATAAGTCATTACCCAAAATGTGCTCCATAGATGCATTTCTTAAATTTCCCAGTGCTGTGTATCTTTTTTTTTTTCGCATTAAATGTGAAAGTCAGACTTTGGGGACTGACGAGTGAATTGGTGAAGACAATCTGGCTTAAGCTAGTGGATATTCTGCTAAGGAGAGATGGCCTAAACTCACCCAACTGACTGAGGTAAAATGAGTTGTGGCTACTTGGTCCCAAACACTAGAAAGATTAAGGACTTAGATTAACTTCCTTTTAATTCATTTGTTCATTAACTCATCAATGGCTATGGAAAGATTACTATGTTCCAGTTATTTTGACAGGCACTGATGATGCAGCTGTAAGCAAGATAGGAAAGTTCTCCAGGCTTGATGAACTTCATTTTGGGTGTAGCTTCTGCTTCTGGCTACACTGCAGGAATAGGGATTGGATTTACTCTCCAGTTCAAAGAATTAGAAAACTAAGCAAAATATTTGAAATGATATTTTTCAGACAACAGGCAATGTAGACCAGAGATCCCTGGGAGAAGAGAAGTGAACTGAGTCTGATGAGTCTCGCTGGCTGCTTGGCGAGAATTTTCAGGCTGAGGCACAGGGAGGGTATGATGGATTCAACAGTGCCCCCACCACAAAGATGCATTTGCTTCCTAATTTTCAGAACTTGTGAATGTGACCTTATTTGCAAAAGGGGTCTTTGCCTATGTAACTAAGTTAAGGAGCTCAAGGTGAACTCAGATTATCTGTATGTGCTAAGTCACTTCAGTTGTGTCCAACTCTTTGTGACCCTGTGGATTGTAGCCTGCCAGGCTCCTCTGTCCATGAGATTCTTCAGGCAAGAATACTGGAGTGGGTTGCTGAGCCTTCCTCCAGGGAATCTTCCTGACCCTGGGATTGAACCCTTGTCTCTTATCTCTCCTGCATTGGCATGTGGGTTCTCTACCAATAGCACCACCTGGGAACTCCTAGATTATCTGAGTGGGCCCTAAATTCAACAACAGTTGTCCCTAGGAGAGACAAACATAGTGAAGTCATGTGACCAGAGATTGCAATGATGCAGCCACAGGCCAAGAAGGTCTGTTGAAGCCACTAGAAGCTGAAAGAGACAGGAACAGATCTCCCCCTAGAGACTTCAGAGATAGTATGGTGCTGTTGACACCTTGATTTTGAATTTCTGGTCTCTAGACCTGTGAGAAAATACATTTCTATATTCTCAGCCACAAAGTATGTGCCAATTTGTTACAGCAGCTTCAGAAACTAACACAGAAGAGGGCTTCCCAAAATGGGTGCAAGTCTCTATAACGTGATATTTCTGTGCCCATTTATATCATTACAAAAACCAAAAGAAAATACAGACAATTCCATGTTTGTAAAAGGGCTGTTTGGGGCTCATTTTGAAGAAAAGTGTCATAGTAGAAAGGACATGAGTTTGTTTTTTGCTAGCTGTGTGATTTGGGCAAATTATATAACTTTTTGAGCCCTTAATCTGTGGTTGTGGGTATCCCACCCCCTAGCTTCCTGTGAAAGTTCTTATTGCTCAGTCCACTTCTCAGGCTGCAAACAGAGATGATTTTTTTCTGTACAACCAGAGCCAAGTGTAAAATAACATTAGGTTGTTTTTTTGTCAAGTGTGTTTTGAATAAGGTCATTATTCAGACATATTCACACACTTTTCACAGATATTGGGTGCCTGTGATTCACTTACCCTTATCTGTAACGTAGGAGGGAAGATAGGAGGTCTGTGTGACTATGCAAAATCTGGCTCTGCGCTCCCTCTCCAGATCATCTCTCACCACCCTCCCTCTGTTCTCACATCCGGCCACACTGGTCTCCTTTCTGTTCCTGGGTCATGCCATGCCCTTTCCCAAACTCCCAAAACTTTGCTATTTTTTCCCTTCACTTGGAATGGTTTTTCCCCAATTCAAATGTCACTGTTACATCAAGGCTTTCTCTGACCACATTTTCTAAAATAGTCTTTCATTCCTTCACCCCATTTGTCACTTCCTTCTTCAGCATGCCACTTGGTGGATTAACAATGAGGAATACCCTCTCCAGGAAGACAGGGCTTTGCCCATGTACAATATCTCTCTAGTTCAGAGCTTCTCTGACTACCTATGGTAAAGGTTGCTGTTGTTCAGTAGCTAAGTCATGTCCAACTTTGCTATCCCATGGACAGCAGCACGCCAGGCTCCCTTCACTATCTTCCAGAGTTTGCCCAAACTCATGCCCAGTGAATCAGAGATGCTATCTAACCATCTTATTCTCTGTTTCCCCCTTCTCCTTTTGCCTTCAATCTTTCCTAGCATTAGGGTCTTTTCAGATGAGTTGGCTCTTCACATTAGGTGGCCAAAGGAGCTTCAGATTGAGCATCAGTCCTTCCAGTGAATATTCAGGGCTAATTTCCTTTAGGACTGACTGTTTGATCTCCTTGCAGTCCAAGGGACTTTTTTGGTCAGACATACAGATAGCCAACTGTCACATGAAGGTGTTTAATATAACCAATCATCAGAGAAATGCAAATGAAAACCACCATGAGATATCACCTCACATCTGTCAGAATGACTATTACCCAAAGGGCAGTAAGTAACAAATGTTGGTGAGTATGTGTAAGAAAGGAAAATCTTGTGCACTATTTGTGGGAAGGTTAATTGATATAGCCACGGTGGAAAACAGTATGGAGATTCCTTGAAAATTAAAAATAGAGCTAACATCAGTTCAGTTCAGTTCAGTCCCTCAGTCTTGTCTGACTCTTTGCAACCCCATCGACTGCCATACAATCTAGCAATTTCACTCTTGAGTATTTATCTGAAGGAAAAAACCTCACTAATTTGAAAAGATACATGCACCCCTGTGTTCATTGCATAGCCAAGATATAGAACTACCTAAGTGTCCATCAATAGGTGGATGGGTAAAGAAGGTATAGATGCAGAATGAAATATTACTTAGCCATAGAAAATGAACTCTTGTCATTTGAAAGAGCATGATGTGCTAAGCTAAATAAGTCATACAGAGATAGACAAATACTGTATTGATTTCACTTACAAGTGGGATCTAAAACACAAAACAAATGAACAAACATAAAAAACAAAGACTCATAGATACAGAAAACAAACAGATGGTTGCCAGAGAAGAAAGAAATAAAAATAAATAAGTGCTTATTTTTCTTAGATTTGTATACACATTTAGATTGTAGTTAACAAACTAACCTTAAAATATCATGTATTTACCACTATCCTACTGAGTGTGACTTTTCATATCAGTGTGGGAGCACCCAAAATGGTCTACACCACAATCATGGAGACAAGCCCCTTACCACAGGCTTGGAGGTGTGGCAATGTTTAATTGCTACAGCTATTTCTAAATGGTTGTGTTTATAAGTACTCTCAATTTTTTAGCGTATCTTGTATTGAACTGGTGACAAGCCAAGCTTGCACCAGTGGTGGCTCACACTTTGCATAAATTTGGTTTAAATTTCTTTTCCTTTGACTCTTACCACGATGGTTTCTTCCTACCATCCAGGTCTCAGCTCAGAGAGGCCTTACCCAAACTCTTAATTCTGTGTAAGCTGACTCCCTGGCCAACTCCAATTGCAGTTAATAAAATGTCTTCATTTTCCCTTCTGTGACTGTTACTATCTGTAATTACTGTGCATTTCATTATGTCTTCATTATCTGTATCCCTGAGCTGTCTTTCCCCAGACTTCTCAGCGTGCTTCAGTGGACTTTCAAATGCCCGAGTCTACATCCTGGCCTGAGGGCATTTTTCCAGAATGCTGAAGGCCACTTTGCCAGCTCTAGGGGTTAGGCCAGAAATGCCAGCTATTCATTCCCTCCCTCAGCCCACAGCGGCCCTCAACCAGTGACTCTTGGGAGCTGGTCTATAAGCTCTAACTGCTTTGCTTTTAGATGTAATGATTCTGACATGTGCTGTTTCACACCATTTCCCAACATTTCCCTTTACGGATTAAGCTCTGCTGCCACCTGCAATAACTGATTTAATAACATTCTTTTTATGGGCTGCCATTCCCCTCCTGTATGACATCCACCCATCCACCTTTCCTTCTCATATTTCTTGTATTTCTCAATAAGTCACTTGCATTGGGATCATTGTCTCAGGATCTTCTTCTGGGAAAACTTAGATTAAGACATTTCTCCAGGAGAGGATAAACTTCTTAAAGACTCTTGTCTACTCTGTCCACTGTGTGACCCCAGCCCCGATGAGTGAGGCACAAGAGAGGACTAATAAATATTTAGTGAATGAAGGACTTCATTGGTGGACTTCCCTTGCCAAAGTCGATGGCTTGTTGTTCATTGAAAATGTTGCATTAGAACTCAATTCACCATTGCTTATTGGAGTACTTTCTTCCTAAGAACTTTCTGGTGAGTTCTTCTGATAACCTTGACATTTTCCTGTGCAAACAAAAACCCATGTATTTGTGAATTTCAGGTGTGCTGCCATGTTTCAATAATATTCTGATAGTGTTGTAAACTGAGGGTGAACTTCCAGAGAGGTTTCAGGTATTCCTACATTTTATTCAGGTGAAACCAGAGCCTTTACCGGGATGAGCTCACGTTAAGGAAGTGGAGCTACAAGGGCAGCATGCAGGCAGTGACAGGCCTGGGCATCAGACAGTCCTGAGTTTAAGTTCCAGCTCAGCACATTTCTAGCTTTGTGATACTGAGCAAATTACTTAACCACAGTTATGAATGAGGATAAAAGATATTTATCTCATAGGGTTGTTGTATGGATTACCCCATGGACTGCATCACCCCAGGCTCCTCTGTCCTCCACCATCTCCCAGAGCTTGCTCAAATTCATGTCCATTGAGTTGGTGATTAATTACATACTATGACAATAATATTTTAGACATATTAGGTTAAATACAGTAAATCACTAAAATTAATTTTACCTTCTTTTTACTTTACAAATATGTTTACTAGGAAAATTAATAGTACACATATGGCCTGTACTTTATTTCTATTGGCCTGTGTTATTTTACAGGATCTTGGAAGAATCTTGAGGAAAGTCTGGTTGGCTGACTGGCTCAGCCATATTTGTTATTGTCGGCAGGACTGATGGCCACGACTTGAAAGAGGGTAGAGAAGGAGGAAAGGAAGCATGGCCATACTGAAGATCATGGAAGACTGAAGAGTCCAGAGAAGCCAGCATCATCATCTTCACTGTTACCATCGCTATTATGTAACCCAGGAGTCAATCACCCACCTTTTAAGCATCACCTTTCCTTTTTATCAATCTACAGGCTGCCTTAGGCTTCCCTGGTGGCTCAGTGGTAAAGAACGTGGGTTCGATCCCTGGGTTGGGAAGACCCCCTGGAGGAGGGCACAGCAACCCACTCAAGTATTCTTGCCTGGAGAATCCATCCCATGGACAGAGGAGCCTGGCGGGCTGCAGTCCATGGGGTTGTAAAGAGTCTGACACGACTGAAGTGACTGAGCATGCACGCACGCACGCATGCACGTACAGGCTGCCTTAGCTTAGGTCTCTGTGAAACTGGACTTTCTTCTTGGTGATATATTTCTTCTTGCCATTTCTAGCCCCTCACCTCCTTCTCACCTTGAAGCTCCCCAACCTGATCCTTGATTGAATGCTTCTACGACAACACAGTTGGGGATGAAGAAGCAGTGGCTGCTCAAGAATTTCTCAACTGTGGAGAAGAACAGTGGACCACATGATAAAGCAGTCCTTGATGCTGTCCTTGGAGTCGAGGACTTCCTAAAGCACTTTTAAATCTGTTCCTTTAAAATCAGTGGATACTGTTCATAAGCTAATTAAGGCCTATTCTATTAATAAGCAAGTTCCTATGGGGTTCCCTGGTGGCGAAGTGGTAAAGAACCCACCTGTCAATGCAGGAGATGCAGGTTCGACCCCTGCCTCAGGAAGATCTGGAGAAAGAAATGGCAACCAATCCAGTACTCTTGCCTGGGAAATCCCGCAGACAGAAGGAGCCTGGTGGGCTACAGCCCATAGGGTTGTAAAAGAGTTGGACACAACTTAAGTGACTAAACAAGAACAAGAAAGCCCATATACTTAAGAATTCCACTGTTTTACTCTGAGCTCTATTTTTTCTAAAATCCTGGAAGAACGCTATTAAAACCTGAAGATGCCTATTACTTTAGATTTCCAACTATACCCAGTTCTTGTATAATGAAACAACAATATGAATTCTCTCCCTATAAAATATACTGCATATAAAATATGAGTGTATGTTATCCTTAGGACAATTCTCATATCGCTTTGGTCTTACTACTCCAAACAAACATTTAACACTTACTATGTGTCAAGGACTCATCCTATCAAGAACTCAAAATATTCTCTAATTACAAAGAGAATATTCTCTAATTACAAATAGGGTAAGGTTGAAATTGTCCGAGAAAAAGACTTGGAAAATTTCAACCTTACCCTATTTAGCACTCAGTCAAAAATTACCTATGGACACCTCCTTGACTGATATTTGTTTGTAATATAATCAGGTTAGTTTTACACTCTCAACCAAGTTCTACATTCCCAGAAGGCAGTTGAAAGACAGGTCTTCTCTCACAGTGCCAAAACAATGCTACGCACACAGTCAGTAGCCAGTACCAGATACTGCTTTGCTAAACACTAAACGTTAAGTGCCCAAATGGACAAACCCAACTTTTGGCAAAATGGTGAAGTAGGTGATGGAAGCTTCTGTCTGCAGAGTCAGTATTTCTCTCTCTCTCCCCTATCCAGTCAGCATAGTCCCATTCCTGGGTAGTGCAGACACCCCATCTCTGGATTTGTCCTATGTTTTCCTTTTATTTTTAGTTTCCAAACTACTAATATCTTTTCTTTCTCATGCACATCATGACGGGAATTTGGTGAGTATTGGGCATTTATAGCATGCTCAAGTTAATCTGTAGCAATGACTTTATTTATTCATCAATTATACGATAAATATTTAATGAACACTAACTGTGGAGAAGCACTAGCTGGAGTCAAGATTGTTGGGAGAAATATCAATAACCTCAGATATGCAGATGACACCACCCTTATGGCAGAAAGTGAAGAGGAACTCAAAAGACTCTTGATGAAAGTGAAAGAGGAGAGTGAAAAAGTTGGCTTAAAGCTCAACATTCAGAAAACGAAGATCATGGCATCTGGTCCCATCATTTCATGGGAAACAGATGGGGAAACAGTGGAAATAGATGGGGAAACAGCGGAAACAGTGTCAGACTTTATTTTTTGGGCTTCCAAAATCACTGCAGATGGTGATTGCAGCCATGAAATTAAAAGATGCTTACTGCTTGGAAGGAAAGTTATGACCAACCTAGATAGTATATTCAAAAGCAGATATATTACTTTGCCAACAAAGGTCCGTCTAGTCAAGGCTATGGTTTTTCCAGTGGTCATGTATGGACATGAGAGTTGGACTGTGAAGAAAGCTGAGCGCTGAAGAATTGAGGCGTTTGAACTGTGGTGTTGGAGAAGACTCTTGAGAGTCCCTTGGACTGCAAGGAGATCCAACCAGTCCATCCTAAAGGAGACCAGTCCTGGATGTTCATTGGAAGGACTGATGCTGAGGCTGAAACTCCAAAACTTTGGCCACCTCACACAAAGAGTTGACTCATTGGAAAAGACTCTGATGCTGGGAGGGATTGGGGGGAGGAGGAGAAGGGGATGACAGAGGATGAGATGGCTGGATGGCATCACCGACTTGATGCACATGAGTTTGGGTGAACTCGGGGAGTTGGTGATGGACAGGGAGGTCTGGTGTACTGCAATTCATGGGGTCACAAAGAGTCGGACACGACTGAGCAACTGAACTGAACTGTGTAGCAGACAGTGGTCTGGATGCTGGGGACATAGTGGTGACCAAAATAGAGATGAGATCCCCATTTATGAGAAACTTTCAGTTCTGGGATGATTTAGAAGGGCTCTTCTGTGGCTTCCTGGCATTTCAGAGGGCTCGGGTGCTTTTCTTGGTCACCAGAAGGCTGGGGAAATATCTCTGAATGATTGAAAGAGATATGGGCAGAAAGAATGTTCTTCCTTTTACCCCTCTTTCCTATTGACTAATACTGCTCCTCTGCTCTTTAAGAGACAGGTTTGCTAGCTTACCTTGCCCAGATGAAAAATGTAAAGGAGTTGCTCACCTTGTTATTCCAGTTGGATGTATTTAAGCTAGTACTGGCTGGTAGCCATTGCTATTATTACCATAGGTGTTCACACAGTAGAATCATTTTGGTCTTTTGAAATCTAGAATATATATTTTTGAAATGCTTCTTTCTCTCAATTGTATTTATTTCAATTTTAGATCCCATCTCAACTGGAAAGATTGAGGATTTATATTCAGTTGCATCTGGATTGTGGCTATTCCCCCAGTAATGCAATGGATTTGGGAAAATACAGAAAATAAAATCTAATACAAACCCAGCTCACTTTGCCTTTAAATATCTGTGGATATGAACTTGCTGAACATCTCAAAAGTATTTTTAAAAAGTAGTAACTTTGGCCACATGTTCTTTCCTTCTATTTTCAACTCATGAATTATTGGCCAAGTTCAAATGAAGCCTTGTGGTTTGAATTAAATTGGCGAGTCATAGGCGGCCTGGCTTCAACAATCTCAACTGCTCCCCTCCTCCCCTTCCTGGCAGACTCTGGAGTGTTTAGAAGATATTTTTCTTTGCATTAATTTTTCTGAGAGGAAATCCTTGTGAGACATCTAGTTGAACTTGGCTCTCCAAAGTTTCTTGTAGAGTTAGAAAAACAAAATTTGAGGTTACTAAGCAGGTTAATGGAAGAGAAACCTGTAGCTGTTTGCTTAGAAATGTTGGTAATGAGGCCAAAGTCTCACTCTGTGGAGTCTCTCTATTTTGTGACCATAGACTGAAGCCACAAAGGGGACAGGACAAGATCAAGTGCATTGCTCTAACCGTGCCAGTCCTTGCCAAATCAATATCATACAATGTGAGACCCTCTTGGTAGATGAGAGCCCTGGTATGATCCTGTAGGTAAAGCTTCTTGAATTTTAACAGGCACACATATCACTTAGGAGTTGTCCTAAGATTATACATCCTAATTGAGTAGATCTGTGTAGAAGCCAGAAATTCTGTATTTCTAGCAAGTACCCAGATGATGCTGGTAGTTGGGCCATCCTTTGGTAGCACAGGGCTAGAATACTTTTCAAATACTAAGTAAAATATACACTTATGGGCTTTTGCACAGAGATTCTCTACTGAACAGTAACAACCTAGAAATCTAAAGTAAGTCCCCAAGGGGTCTCAGAAAATCTGTCTGTAATAGAAGTGAACCAAGGTGGAAATTGGTTAACGACTGGCAATCATTACCACCTTGAATCTCCGTTGCTGTTTTTCAGTAAAGAAAGAGTAGGCCTATGGCCAGACGTTGTTAGAGCCATACAGTCTGAGCTTCCCTCAGTTCTGCTTTGCTCAGGCTCTGTGCACCTGTCCAAATTATTAAACCTCTGAGTATTTTTCCTAATATGTACACTGGAGCTAATAATGGTACACCCCTTAACAGCTTGTTGTGAGGATGAGATGGGATAACAAAACCAGGTTGTGCTCGAGACAGTTTCTCCTGGCCCTCTAGAAATGACTGAAAGATGTTCAGGAATTCTGTGAGGTGTTTGGTAGCTTGAAATTGGCTGTGATGGGAGTATTTACACCAAGGAAACTGGCAAATGCTACAAGTTGGTTTTTTTTTTTTTCTTTTTTGCACTGATTTACCATCATACCTAAAGGACCTAAAAGGGCTCAATAAATGTTAATTACTACTTTCTTAGCTATCTCTTCTGAATTCCTCTAGCACTTGTTTGAAACACATCATTTAGCACTGGATATTCCATGCCAGCTTCCTTCTTAAAATATTCTGGAATTGTGTTCTCAAGATTTAGAGTCTCTCAAAGCTGTGGCCATATTCTGCCACATTCCATGATGAATCAATGCCTTCTATTTCACCTCTCCAATGAAAACATTGAGCATACTTTCAGAATTTTTGGAGTCCATTGCGCCAACAGCTTTGATCCTCTTTACAAGAAACATCAGAATCCAAATTGAACAATCTCAAGGTAGATCCCAGGACATGAATGTCCCTCCCTAGGATGTTCAATGATAGGTATGTGTGAATCAGAACAGGTAGAAACAATATATATATAAGTTCTGTAGATTTGTGGCCCCGTCACAGGTTTTCACACAATTGTTTAAATAATTGTAGCTGTTGGATTAATTGGAAAACGAATTACTCTGTCATAGTCAGGGGGTAATTTCCTTTGATGTGTTTGTGCTGACAGAATGATTTTGAATGAAAGGGACCTTAAGAATCAGCCTGGAAAATCCCATGGACAGAGGAGCCTGGAAGGCTGCAGTCCATGGGGTCGCTGAGGGTTGGACACGACTGAGCGGCTTCACTTTCACTTTTTAGTTTCATGCATTAGAGAAGGAAATGGCAACCCACTCCAGTGTTCTTGCCTGGAGAATCCCAGGGATGGGGGAGCCTGGTGGGCTGCCGTCTATGGGGTCGCACAGAGTCAGACACGACTGAAGTGACTTAGCAGACTTAGCAATAAGAACCAGCCTAACTTTCCTCTCCTATGCCTCTAAATGTCTAGCTCTTTCCCTAGCCTCTCCTTATTTCCTTCTGCTAGGCTATCATTAGTTCACCTCATCCTACGTAAAAACTTTCTCTAGAGAAGCAGATTTGCACAGCCATTACAAGTGTGGACTCTGGAGCCTGATTGGTTAGGTTCAAACCCAAATCTTACAACCTGACACTGTTTAAGCTAGGTCTTATTTTCTAATCTGTGAAATCAGAATAATACCAGCAAGTTTCTCAATAAAATTTTGGAATGAATTAAGTTCACTTAAATATGTCAAGCTCTTAGAGCAACACTTTTTGTAGTAATTCTGTTATTACAGTACATTTACTATTATTATTGCCATCAATCATTCCAACTCTTTTGCAACTTTACCCTTTTCTCTCCTCAAAATTCTTTTTCTTAGCCTATATGTATGCTTATATCTTTCAATTCTTAAAAGCAAACTAACACAATAGAAAGCAAAACGATGATGTTTCATATATATATATATATATATACACATACACACACACACACACACACACACATATATACCTTAAATTAACTTTATTTATTTGTCTATTTTCGGCTGTGCTGGCTCTTTGTTGCTGTGTGGGGGCTTTCTCTAGTTACAGGAAGCAGGGGCTACTCTCTAGTTGCAGTGTGCGGGTTTCTCATTGCAGTGACTTCTCTTGTTGCACAACACGGGCTCTAGGGCACGTGGGTTTCAGGAGTTGTGGCTCGTGGGCTCTACAGCGCAGCCTCAGTAGCTGTGGTACTCAGGCTTAGTTGCCCTGTAGCATGTGGAATCTTCCTAGGCCAGGGATTGAACCCATGTCCCCTAGATGGGCAGGCAGATTCTTAACCACTGGACCACCAGGGAAGTCCCAGCTGTGACATTTCTTCAAACAGGTCTATTCTTCCTCTCCTGGTGTTCTTTTTGGTGGAAGAGAGTCTACAGTTGCTCTTTCCTTCCTGAGTACCCAAGATCTCCTTGGTCCTTTGCAGTTTCAGCTCTACAGCTGCTGAGTACAGGCACTACTGTGCAGACACTGATAACACCTGTTCTTACAGACCTGTTAGGACCTACTTCACCAGTGACCACATTCGGGTTTCCAGTGACCGAGGGAGTTGATTGGGAACATTTGCGATGAAAAACATACAGGCTGAAATAATAATTTACTCAAATGTTACTCAGGGCTATTACCACTTGAGCACCCAGCATTATTTTGGGGTAGAGGTGGGGCCTTAGCAGTTTAGCCTCAGCTGTGTGGTACAGAAGAAATAATGGTGAACTTTGGGATCACAGGATGTGGGCTCAGGTTCTCCTGCGCTGCACGTGGCAGAAGCTCTATCAATACTTATTTAACTGAAATGAATTATTTGCCCAGCAAGGTACTCAGGACTCTTCCTTCTTATTTTTAAGCTAATACACCAGCTGTCCAAGTTGGGTCTGACTCCGACAGAACCTGAACTGAGGTTGGTGTCTGGGCTTGTAACTCAGACTTCTACGTGCTGGAATGAATATACCCGAGGGCTTTGGAAGGACTCTCTCTCTGAAGGAGATTAAGGCAGGGGGATGAAGTGTTGATAAAGCTGGCCATAGTACTAAGATCCAACCCTTGAGTAGAGAGATGGGGCTCAGATGGAATCCTCTGCTGCTTGAAGACGGTCTGGCATTTCGCAGGCCTGATCTATATATCTTCTCTCTAACTCTGCCTCTAATCTTTTTCCTCTCAGGAGAACTTTAACCCTTGAATTCTTCCTGTCATGAAGCGTAAATCAGATTAGAACAAAAAGCTATCTTAACCATAGTCTTTTTACAAACAGAACTAGAGAGCTGATAACTAAACCAATAATCATCAGAGAAAACATTTTTCTTTTATTTGTAGGAAGGAAAATAAGGAAGTTTGGATTACTGCCTGGCTGGTTGAGGCGACACTGTGGTGCATGAACACAGCATCAACAACCTGATGACATCAAGGGTTTGGGGGTTTCCTTTACATCCTGTCAAAAAGGATGTTTTCACATGAAGTTGTCCCAGATAAGTTTTCAAAGGCTGTGTGTTATCAGTAATCCCTTTTTTGGTTTCACAATATTTTTAGGACACAATTTTTTAAAAATATATCGTCTTCCTCCTGAAAATGATATTAGGGTGAACAGATGTATATTAAATTACAGAGCAGAAAATTAAATTTTTAGTTGGTCATTGTATATTTTATTTTGTCTACATTATGTTAAACAGCTAGTTTGATGGTAGACTTTGGGTCCCTTATATGACCATATTTTTGGTACTAAGTAGACCCAACTTACATGGTTCTGAGTGAATGCCTGAATCCTTCCTTGGCCTAATTTGTCCTATTTGTCTGTGAGAGATTTGCTAAAGGAGTTATACATGCAGCAACAGATCAGCCTTTAGGCAAGTTTAGCTTGATGGAATACTTCACCTATCTTCAGGATTTAAGCTTCCAGAGCTTATATTCTGACACTTCCCTCTCTTTCCCCCAGGGAAAGAAATTCTATTGAAATCCAAACTGAGAAGTGAGGAGAAAAAAGAGAACTCAATTTGCACAATGAAATTTTTGGCAGGGCTAGGTTTAGGGAGACAAAACAGTAATTTTCAAGGGCTGAATCTGAATGAATCTCTGACTCTCCAGACAACAAGCTAAAGCTGTCCTTTACCCAGTTAAATAAACAAACAAAAATTCTATGGGTTAGGAATATCACTGTTATTTTATTGTTGTGTTCACTTTGTTATAATTCAAGATACAAAAAGCACATTGGGAGAGGTTTTAGCTATTTGCTTGATAGACTGAGCTATGAGAGAAGTGATTTTCATTATTAGCCTACTCAAAATATTTGATGGAAGCAAGAGGTGATTTTGGTCATCTCTGAATCCCCTTCTGGCAAGGGTAGGCTCCACAAGAGGTAATCAGCCTCTTTAAGTAGTTTCCATAATTCTGTTTGCATGAGACACACTCTTGTGTATAAAATTCTATGCTTGCCATGGACAAGCAGAGAACCAAATCAGAATTCTTAAGTTCTCTTATTTGGTGAAAACCAAATAGTTGAGTTAGTGAAGATCACCCATTGAATCCTAATCAAAAAGTGAGTATGGGGCACTAGTTGAGTGCTTGGGCTGACTCACTATCTCAGTGTGATTTGTAAATTAGCTGCTATTCTATGACCAACTGTACTCTTAGCCCCCTCAGTCATCAGAAATGAGAAATATATTCTCTTTTTAAAAGTCCAATTTTCTATGCATGGATAGATATAAATTAAGTCTACATTTTGTCTCTGGTGGTCCCTGTCCATCTTTCATCTTCTGATGTCCTATTTTTATTTTTATTCACCTCTTCTGCTGGTTCATGAGCCTCACACTCTAACCTCCCTAGACCACTTTTCAGCAGAAGTCCTGGGTGCTCCTAAGCCTTCCTGCCCCTTGGTCGGGTACACTTACCCTTCAAGGCCAGAGCCTGTGAATCAGGTGGCAATGGTTGGCTATTCCAAGACCCAGCTTGGTGGATACAATCATCCTTTCAAACAAGGACAGTTTCTTTCAGAGCATCACAGAGGTTTAGAGTAGAGAGGACTTAAACGGCAAACATTGCAACACCCTGAGCAAGGAGAAAATCAAGACCATAGAGGTGAGCTGACCCAGGCCAGTGCTTTCTCCATTGCTCCCTGCAGTCTCCTGACCTGTGAGTGAAAGTTGACATTAATTTATTATCACAGGTGCCTTCTGGGGATGGTACCTTAGCTAAGGACCTGTGGCTTTAAGAGCTGGGCAATATGAGGGGACAGCAATCATTTATTACTTTAGAACACAGTCTGTCTTCCATCAGGTGTGAGTCAGCCCTAACAAGCCTGATTGCTCTGCGTGCCCTACTCTGTCCGACTAATCTCTGAAGGAGCCATCCCCAACCTTTGCCTCTCCCCCACCTTTCACCTCACTTTATGTCCATGATCCCCACTTGCTATCTTGCTCTCAAGATTTCACTCTCAACTTCCATGAATAATAATATGTTCATAATTAATAGACAATTTGTATTAAGAGTTTATGATGGAGCAAATGTTATGCTAGGTTCTTTATGAGTATTTTTTTCTTTGAATTCTCACAAGAGCACCCTGAGATAGGTAGTACTAAAAGCTCCATCTTCAGATGGGTATATTAAGGTTTGGAGGGGGTGAAGTCACTTGCCCAAGGTTCAAGGCCTAGAGTGTAAACAGAGGTAGTCCAACTCCAGGCCTAAGCACCAAATCTTACAAGTAATAAATCAACAAACATACTTTGAGCATTGACGATATGCAAGACATTCAGCCAGACTCGACGAAGCATGGAGCTTCCAGTCTGATACAGTGTCTGCACGTTTACATAACACATGTTAGCAATACACTGTATGATAAGCATGATGGAACAATAAGTCAGTTATGGATGAAGGGGAGAGCCTTAATCCTTCTTTTCTGGTGCCAGGGACCTCTGTGACAATTTGTGACAACTATGGACTTTAACAGAATTTATTTATATTATAGAATCTATTAGGATAAATGATGAAGATAACAAGCATAGAATTGTAAAGGAAACCAATTATATAGCAACATAGTGAAAAAAGTTTTAAAATGTTTATATAAGCATCTGCTTTAACACATTACATAGCATGACTTAGTAGTAGCTTTGATAACTGTAGTAATTTTGAAGTAGGACTGAACAGAAATAGTATTATGAGATATCTACAGGATATATATGATATGAAACTATTTGTGATTTCTGTTGGGAACAGTCACACTGCATCTATTGCCATTGTGATTTGTGACAAGTAAATGCTGCCTTCGGATAGAGGTTAGTGAAAACAGTTTTCTATTCAGGTTTTAAGCAACTCCTCAATTCTATCTGTAGACACCTCAGGGAGTCTTGAACTCCAACTTGAGAACTCAATGAGTTTAAAGGAAAGAACAATCACTTGTGGTTTGGAGAGCCCAGGGAGAAGATATTCTATTTTTATAACATTTTTCTTTTATTTTTAATTGTCGTAAAAACATATAAAGGCTTCCCTGGTGGCTCAGAGGTTAAAGCGTCTGCCTACAATGCGGGAGACCCTGGTTCGATTCCCGGGTCAGGAAGATCCCCTGGAGAAGGAAATGACAACCCACTCCAGTATTCTTGCCTGGAGAATCCCATGGACAGAGAAGTCTGGTAGGCTACAGTCCAGGGGGTCATAAAGAGTTGGACACAACTAAGCAACTTCACTTTCAGTTTCAAAAACATATAAAGCTTACTATCTTAACCATTTTTACATGTAGAGTTTAGTAGTGTTAAGTGTACCCACATTGCTATGTAACTAATTTCTAGGACTTTTTCGTCTTGTAGAACTTAACCTCTATATCCATTGAACATTAATCCCCACTTCCCCTGCCTCTCAGTCCTTCGCAATCACCGTTCTGTTTTCTTTTTCTATGAACTTAACTGCTTTCAGTACTTGAATATTTGCCTTATTTCATTTAGTATAAGTTCCTCAAAGTTCACCATGTTGCAGCACGTGACAGGATGGAGCAGATATTGTTGAGACATTTTGCAGTTTTCAGAGAGTGCTGATTTGCTAAGTGATGCACAATGAATTAACCCATGCTTCCACTGGCTCTTTAGTTTTTCCACTCCATGCATGTTCCCTTACACAACACTAAAGAACTTGAAAGTAGTCTCCAACCATAGGGTAATGGAAAAAGTCTCTTTTTGAAGTAGGACATAAGACATCATGAAGATCCCCACTTTGAGAACCAGTGACAATGGAGGAGAAGTGCAGTGAGCACTGAGGGGCCAGAGTTACAATGGACATATGTGCAAACCGATTCTCGTTTCCACAGCTTACCCAATTCAATGTCTCAGTCACAGACAGTGTAAATGTTGTGTATTTCCACATGCTAGTTCTTGCTGCTCTGCAATAAATAGACTTTCTCACTGCTCACTAAATAGACATATTCTTGAAATGTTATCACATCTAATGGGACTAAATTCCCACATCTTGGAGAGGTTATTTTGAAAGATTGTGCAGCCTGTTTCTCTAAAGTTCCTTCATGAGAAAGCAATGATAAAACAACTTTGAATATCATAAAGTGAATTTGAACATATTTCATTAACTGTGTACAGTTCAGTTCAGATCAGTCGCTCAGTCGCGTCCGACTCTTTGTGACTCCATGAATCGCAGCACGCCAGGCCTCCCTGTCTATCACTAACTCCCGGAGTTCACTCAGACTCACGTCCATTGAGTCAGTGATGCCATCCAGCCATCTCATCCTCTGTCGTCCCCTTCTCCTCCGGCCCCCAATCCCTCCCAGCATCAGAGTCTTTTCCAATGAGTCAACTCTTCGCATGAGGTGGCCAAAGTACTGGAGTTTCAGCTTTAGCATCATTCCTTCCAAAGAAATCCCAGGGCTGATCTCCTTCAGAATGGACTGGTTGGATCTCCCTGCAGTCCAAGGGACTCTGCTTAAAAACAAGAGCGAGGTTTCTGTTATAGCTTTTCACATTTTGTACTAGGCTGGCAAGGGTAACTGATGTGACTATAATGGGGAATTAAAATTCATTTCACTGCACTTTTAACAGAAACCTCACTCTTCAAGTTAAACTAGGCTGTTTATAATTACTGACACATACTCTAATTCGCTTTCTGTGTTCAGAGCTGTGGTTTTGCAATTGCTTTTTCAAGGAGAAACATTGATATTTTGGGACTACAAGCAACATATGGTATCAAGATGTGGTTTAATTTGCATTTCCCTCATGAGTAATGATGCCGAAAATCTTCTCAGTTGTATGTTGGCCATTTTGATATTCTCTTTTGTAAAGTACCTGCTCAGGATTCTTGCCCAATTTAAAGATTGTGTTGTCTGTTTTTTCCTTATTCATTTATAGAATTTTTGGAGAAGAGTATTTTCTAGATACAAATGCTTTGCCAGGTGTCTGTGTGTGCGCATGTGTGTGTACATGTGTGTGCGCATGTGTACACACATGTGGGTGTGCATGGGTGTGTGTGTATGCACAAGTGTCAGCCTCAAGTTTTCTTTTTTCATTCTCTTAATAGTGTTGTCCGTTGAATGGAATATCTTAATTTAATTAAACACAAATTATCAATATTTTCTTGTGCCCTGTGTAAGAAACTGTGGCCTACCACCAAGGTCTTGAAGGTATTTCCTGTATTTTCTTCTAGAAGCTTTATTGTTTTAGCTTATACTTTTAAGTGATGGTGGTGGTGGTTTAGTCCCTAAGTTATGTCCGACCCTTGCCACCCCATGGACTCCAGCTCACCAGGTTTCTCTTCATGGGATTTTCCAGGCAAGAATTGTAGTGGGTTGCCATTTCCTTCTCTAGGGAACCTTCCCGACCCAGGGATTGAACCCATGTGTCCTGCGATTCATTGGAAGGACTGATGCTGACGTTGAAGTGCCAATACTTTGGCCACCTGATGCAAAGAGCTGACCCATTAGAAAAGACCCTGATCCTGAGAAAGACTGAAGGCAGGAGAAGAGGGTGACAGAGGATGAGATGGTTGGATGGCATCACCGATGCAATGGACATGAACTTGGGCAAACTCCAGGAGATGATGAGCAACAGGGAAGCCTGGCATGCTGCAGTCCATGGGGTTGCAAAGAGTCAGACAGGGCTGAGCACCCGCAATGCAGGCGGATTCTTTACTGCTGAGCCACCAGGGATTTTTAAGTATATGATCCATTTTGAGTTAATTTTTATGTATGGTGTGAGAAAGGGTCAAGTTTCCTTTTTCCCATATGAATATCCATATGAGCCAGTACCATTTATTCAAAAGACCATCCTTTTTCCGCTGAATTCCTGTAATGCCTTTGTCATAAATCAAGTGATGGTCATATATATGTGGACCTCTTTCTAGACTCTATTCTATTCCATGGTCTATTGTTTATTCTTTACCAAGACCACACTTTTAAAATTAGTCTAGCTTTGATGCTTGGTTTGTTTTTCCTCTTCAAGATTGCCTTAGTTACAATAAGTCCTTTGTATTTCCATATAAGTTTTACAAATAGCTTTCAGATTTCCAGCAATTAAAAAAAAGCTGCTGAGATTTTTATTAGGAGTGCTTTGAATTTATAGATGAATTTGAAGAGTGCTGATAACAGCAATCTTACGTCTTTGAATTCCATATTGATGATATATTTTTAAATTTATTTAGGTCTTCTTTTATTTTCCTCGGCAACTTTCTCTCTTTTTCAGTGTGAGCTCCTGGTCATTTTTCATTTGATTTATTCTACATAATTGATGCTTTTGGTGCTTTCAAAATTTTACTATCTAGTTGCCTTCTTCATTTTAAAAGAGAGTTATTTCTGTGTTGAAATTCTTTAACTTGTTTTCTATTTTGACTACTATTTCCTACATTTTCTTGAACATATTAATCATGGTTATTTTGAACCCCCTGTCAGTTAATGTTAATACATAACTTGCCTATAAATCTTTTTTCCATTAAATATATTTTTCATTTGGATCTCAGTAATTCAAACTTTAAAATTTTTTATTATATTTTTGTAGGCATTGTAACTTTTGGTTAAATGCCAGGTATCCCAAATGAAAAATTACAGGGACTTTGGATGATATTTTCTTCCAAGGTTGTTTTCATCTTGCAGGCAAATAGTCAAGTCTTGTAAAATTTTAGTTTTATGCTTTTTGAATTGAACTGAATGCTTCTTGGGCTTATCTATTTTAACTTTTTACTTCGTTTTTTTTTACGGATTAGTTTTTATTCTTTTTTTAAAAATTATTTAATTATTTTTGTTTGGCTGCACTGGGTCTTCATTGCTGTGCTCGGGCCATCTCTAGATGTGGCGAATAGGGGCTACTCTCTCGTCGCAGAGCATGGGCTTCTCATTGTGGTGGCCTCTCTTTGTCACAGAGTGTGGGCTCTGTGGCGTGCCGGCTTCTGTAGTTGTAGAGTGCAGGGCTCCGTACTTGTGACACGTGGGCTTTAGTTGCCCCACGACATGTGGAATCTTCCCAGACCAGGGATCCAACCCATGTCTGCCTGCATTGGCAGGCAGATTCTTAACCACTGACTCTCCAGTGAAGTCCAATTTTTATTCTTAAGGAATGGTTCTTACTCTTAGGGAATGACCCTTCTGAGGTTTCAGTTTAAAGCCTGGGATATTTACCAAGACACTCCCCCTTTAGCAAGGCTTTAAGTACAACCTTTACCTCCCTGGTAGAAATCTCTGATCAGCTCTTTAGCTACTCTGGTGCTTCCTTCTCTCTCTCTCTCTCTCAATCTCAGGTTGTGAAAGTTCAGCTTAGGAATCCATAACTTTAGGGAAATGTGTATGCAGAATATTAGGTTCCCACTCTTGTTTTCCCTAGGACTTCACTCTTCAGTAGCAAACTCTAAACTACTCTAAACTCTGACTTCTGCCTTTTCAGCCCAGTCTGTTGTTTTCTATATCCCCATTTTTAAATTTGTAAATGTCTTTAGGAAAATAGTTCAGATAAAATGAGGAAAATAGGTCAGATAATCATGGGCTTTCCTTCAAGTCTTGTCCGTGTTTGTTTGTTGTCTTCTGCTTTCAGGCAATTGCTTTATGTTCTTTGTCTCACATTTAAAGTTGCTTTCGAAGAATTGATGCTTTTGAACTGTGGTGTTGGAGAAGACTCTTGAGAGTCCCTTGGACTGCAAGGAGATCCAATCAGTCCATTCTGAAGGAGATCAACCCTGGGATTTCTTTGGAAGGAATGATGCTAAAGCTGAAACTCCAGTACTTTGGCCACCTCATGCGAAGAGTTGACTCATTGGAAAAGACCCTGATGCTGGGAGGATTGGGGGCAGGAGGAGAAGGGGATGACAGAGGATGAGATGGCTGGATGGCATCACTGACTCGATGGACATGAGTTTGGGTGAACTNGCTGGATGGCATCACTGACTCGATGGACATGAGTTTGGGTGAACTCCGGGAGTTGGTGATGGACAGGGAGGCCTGGCGTGCTGCGATTCATGGGGTCGCAAAGAGTCGGACATGACTGAACGACTGAACTGAATTGAACTTGAAGTCAGGGTTAGTATGATGCCAGCTATTCCACTATAGCTGTGTAATACAGAACGATTTTGTGTGTGTGTGAGAAAATTAAACAAAAATTGCCTCAAATCCATTTTTCATAAACTCTTCCAAGATCTGAGGTTAGAGTGAATGCTGAGTCACTCAGTCATGTCTGATTCTTTTTGATCTCATGAACTTCAGACTACAAGGTTCTTCTGTCCATGGAATTCTCCAGGCAAGAATACTGGAGTGGGTTGTCATTCCCTTCTTCGGGGGATCTTTCTGACCCAGGGACTGAACCCATTTCTCCTTCATTGGCAGGGATATTCTTTATCACTAAGCTACAGAGTTGGTTAATTCAATATCTTGACATCACGAAGAACTCAGATAGATGCTTTCTTTCTACTCTGCTATCTTTATATATCAGTATTGTCTTAAGCTACTTTTCCTGGTTCTCTGAGTCACATTTGGACACAACATCCAATGGAAGAAAAAGAAAACTTTCCTCTTATGTATCTCTTTTTATTAGCTAGTAATCTTTTCCCAAAAGCCCCCCTGGCAGACCTTATCTCATGAATTATTGAACATAACTAGATCCCTTGTTTCTGTTCCCAGTATAGAGAATGGGCTTCCTCCCAAATCTGTGTACAAGCCACAGACACCGAGGAAGAGATATACAACTGAACTAAATTTAAACACTGCCAATAAGAAAGGAGGTTACTGGGTAAATGACCACTGATGTCTGCTACACTTAATTTTGCTGAACCTCATTTTATTTATCTGCAACGTGGGGGGATAATGGTATCTCAGTTATAGGTTGTTATAAGGAATAAATGCAATAATCCATGGATTATTTCTCCAAAAATTCCCCCAAGACCTGTTTTAAAAGTCTCTATCTCATAGACACACACTAATGGATGGCAAGTCCTATCAAAAGTGTAGAAAGTCAACTGGGTAAAACAGTCTCTCTCTTCCTTGATGTAATTTCTACAGTATTGATAATATCTCATGGCTATCATTTTATTGACTTGGTGCCATATTATACAATAGATACTGTACATATATTTTTTCTAATCTTACCAACAAAAATAT
>SJYQ01013475.1:0-12999 GCA_006410935.1 Redunca redunca
GTAAAGTAAACTAAAGTTAAAATAAAAATTTTAAAAGTAAAAAAAAAAAAATAAATAAAAACGGTGGGATATGTGTATACATATAACTGATTCACTTTTCTGTACAGCAGAAAATATCACAACATTGTAGAGCAACTATATTCCAATAAGATTTTTTAAAAAATAGCAGATGAGGAACACAAGTACTTGGCTTAATTGTAAGGGGAGGGGCGTGAACATATTTTCAATCATGTAGAATCTTCCTTTATCACAAAATCATTCAGACATAGCTGTCACTATAACAAACCCTAATCCAGGACCTCATTGCTTTTTACCTAAGTAATTTATAATTCATCTTCTCTATGATCTCATTCATGTAAACTCTTTTTTGCAAAAGGCTGGTGGAACTCTCTTTAAAAATCCTCTTCCAAAATCCTTTCTGGAAACAATCTTCCTACTGGAGAAACCATAAGGTGACCATACTTTCTGATTTCTGATTTCAGCCCAGTATCTCAACCTCTTGAGATGGATAAGGATGTTAGGTTTCTACTGTTTTCTTCAGCCCTAGATTTCTCTCTAGGTTCCATTATCAAAGGCTATCATGTGACTCTTGATTTTTGTTGCTATATTGGCATTGGACACAGTGAAATTTGTTTCTGTAACTGAAAGTAAATGATCATAATACCTTCCATTTTCTAATCAGAGACAAGGATTTCTGCCAAAGAGACATTCTCAAAAAAACCCCCAAAAC
The DNA here is from genome assembly GCA_006410935.1 of Redunca redunca. Lineage (NCBI taxonomy): Eukaryota > Metazoa > Chordata > Mammalia > Artiodactyla > Bovidae > Redunca > Redunca redunca. The sequence goes on from SJYQ01013475.1 coordinate 731, forward strand.
CTGTTTATTTCAACTGAATGTCATCAAATGTGTAGCTCTTTATACATGTGTCTGTGTTTTATGTCATAGACATAATTTCTATTAATATTTGATATGGGGTTATTCTCATGTGTGGGCTAATTGATAGCTTACAGGGTACTTGTGTTTTCCAGTCTGTTGTTTTTGCTCTGAGCAAAAATTTACTCAGCTGATGAGAATATTTTGACAACTCTGCCTGTGTGTCGAGAAACTGCAATTTGGTGTGAATTTTCTGGCTCCAATGACCCAATTTTAAGATGTAAAATAGGGTACTCCAAATTTATATGGAAATAATATAGCTAGCCTGGCTCCCACAAATAGTGACAGACATTAAGACCATGTACAGCTCCTAATATATAAAAGCACAGGATGGAAACATGATTATTGTCTCTCAGTCTCATTTGGAAATATTATAAATGTTGCTTACTGAAATCGACTTGTAAATAAAATTACAAAGAATTATGGTTCCTAGCTTGAGAAAACAGTTCAGTTTATTTCTTAGGAATAGCTCAGTCAACATTTTATGTTTGATTTGTACGTTTTAAAGTACTGATACTTTCTCAAAGTTCTTCATTTCTTGATGGCCTCACATATACATATGCCCAAATAATTAATTTTCAAGAAACTGTTGTTTTTCTTTTGCGTTCAGTAGTTCAATAACTGCCTTTTTGGTAATTCAGTGTGATTCCTATCTCCTCATTCATTTCTCGGCTATTTAACTTTTAAGATTCTGGTCACATGAAGGAATCCACACTGAGTTTTATGGATGGCCAAAGGCAACCAGTGATTCTATGTATGTGTGTATATATATATACACACACACACACACACACACACACATATAAATTAACTGACTTATGATTAGCATAGGTATTTTGTGAACTTTAATATTTTAAAAACTGAAACTCAACCAACATAAGTACTGAGCTATCATTAATTATTAAAGATGCCTTTACCATAGGAACAGTAAAATATTATTCCACACTAGCTGACAGGGAGAGCAAGGCAATCTGCATTCCCTGGAAGTGTAGTGTTTTAGCAGCTTTCTCCTGCAGGGTTGAGCCTAGCTTGACAGGATTGATTATATTGACCATTTTATGGGTTGATTGCCAAGAGATTGAATAGTTGATTTGATTTGGTCTTCCTAATGGCCAAAAGAGCCAGATGGCTTGATTGGAATGGTGACTGAAACAACAAATTCAACTATGAAAACAGTTGGATCAATGGTGATAAGTGAACACCATCCAACATCTCAAAGAGATTGCTAATGTACAAACTTCAAAGCCTGATTTTCAGATTCAACTGGGGCCCTTATTCTTGATGGCTAGCTCAGAACTGGTATTGCAGCAGACAACTTTAATGAAGGGGGGTTCAAATCTTCCATAATGCAAATCAACATTCTAAAGGGTAGGATATTTAAGCAGCCAGAAAGAAAAACAAGAAATTGCTAGTGCTATTGAAAAGCCTTGAAAGCAAGCCAAGTTAAAATGATGATGGATCATGATATGAGAATCTATAATAAATTATAGCACAAACATCATGACTCATAAGCTTGTCACACAAGAGCAATTTTAAAAAGTAGTCCTTGCAAATTGATACCTATGTTCCCTGTTCCCTTGTATATGGAAGTAAGATTATACCAAGTACTAGGAAACTGTATGATACTGAATTAACGTTGTGTGTTAGTTGCTCTATCGTTTCTGACTCTTTTCGATCCCTTGGACTGTAGTCCACCAGGCTTCTCGGTCCATGGAATTCTCCAGGCAAGAATAAGGAAGTAGGTTGCCATTTTCTTCTCCAGGGGATCTTCCTGACCCAGGGATTGAACCCGGGTCTCCTGCATTGCAGGCGGATGCTGGCTGGGCTACTAGGGAAGCCCCCAAATTAACATTAAGACTTTTTTAAAAAGGCGGTATTGTGAAGGAAAGATTTGTATACATCCATTATGACTTAAGTATCAAGCCTTAATTATATTAAGCCTTAAGTATATTAAATATAGATTCAAGGGATTAGATCTGATAGAGTGCCTGAAGAACTATGGATGGAGGTTCCTGACATTGTACAGGAGGCAGTAATCATGACCATCCTCAAGAAAGAGAAATGCAAAAAGGCAAAATGGTTATCTGAGGATGCCTTACAAATACCTATGAAAAGAAGAGAAGGGAAAGGCAAAGGAGAAAAGGAAAGATGAAGTAAATTAAAGTGAGGTCATTCAGTCATGTCCAACTCTTTGTGACCCCGTAGACTGTAGTCCACCAGGATCCTCTGTCCATGAGATTCTCCCAGCAAGAATACTGGAGTGGGTTGCCATTTCCTTCTCCAAGGGATCTTCCCAACCCAGGGATCGAACCTGGGTCTCCCACATTGCAGGCAGACACTTTATCCTCTGAGCCACCAAAGAAAAAGGAAAGATACACCCATCTGAATGCAGAGTTACAAAGAATAGCAAGGAGAGATAAGAAAGCCTTCCTCAGTAATCAGTGCAAAGAAATAGAGGAAAACAATAGAATGGGAAAGACTAGAGATCTCGTCAAGAAAATTAGAGACACCAAGAGAAATTTTCATGCAAATATGGGCACAGTAAAGGACAGAAATTGTATGGACCTAACAGAATCAGAAGATATTAAGAAGAGGTGGCAAAAATACACAGAGACTATACAAAAAAGATCTTTATGACCCAGATAACCATGATGGTGTGATCACTCACCTAGAGCCAGACTTCCTGGAATGTAAAGTCAAGTGGGCCTTAGGAAGCATCACTTTGAACAAAGCTAGTGGAGGTGATGGAATTCCAGTTGAGCTATTTCAAGTCCTAAAAGATGATGCTGTGAAAGTGCTGCACTCAATATGCCAGCAAATTTGGAAAATTCAGCAGCAGCCACAGGACTGAAAAATGTCAGTTTTTATTCTGATTCCAAAGAAAGGCAATGCCAAAGAATGCTCAAACTACTGCACAATTGCACTTGTCTCACACACTAGCAAAGTAATGCTCAAAATTCTCCAAGCCAGGCTTCAACAGTACATGAATAGAGAACTTACAGTTGTTCAAGTTGGATTTAGAAAAGGCAGAGGATTCAGAGATCAAATTGCCAACATCTGTTGGATCATCGAAAAGGCAAGAGAGTTCCAGAAAATCATCTACTTCTGCTTTTTTTTTTTTTATTATGCCAAAGCCTTTGATTGTGTGGATTACAACAAACTGTGGAAAATTCTTGAAGAGATGGGAATACCAGACCACCTGACCTGCCTCTTGAGAAATCTGTATGCAGGTCAAGAAACAACAGTTAGAACTGGACATGGAACAACAGACTGATTCTAAATCGGGAAAGGTGTATGTCAAGGCTATATACTGTCTCCCTGCTTTTTTAACTTATATGCAGAGGACATCATGAGATGTATCATGCATAAATATGAGATGGATGAAGCACAAGCTGGCATCAAAATTGCCAGGAGAATCATCAGTAACCTCAGATATGGGGCTTCCCAGGTGGTGCTGGTGGCAAAGACCACCTGCCATTGCAGGAGACACAGAAGATGCAGGTTCAATCCCTGGGTCAGGAAGATCCCCTGTAGAAGTGCCTGACAACCCAATCCAGTATTCTTGCCTGGAGAATCCCATGGACAGAGGAGCCTGGCAGGCTACAATCCATAGGATCACGAAGAGTTAGACATGACTGAAGTGACTTAGCAAGTACTGCAAGTGAAAAATACAAAATCAGTTCTCTGAGCTAAAATGAAGCCGAAGTATTCCTACTGAGGGTACTAGAACAGAAGCCCTCTGGAAGCTGGTGCCTTTTCCAGTTCCCAGAGGCTACTGCATTCCTTGCCTCATGACTCCTTCCTCCATTTTCAAAGCTAGCAGTGTAGCCTCTTCTCTCCTTTTTGCCATCCCTTGTGACCCTTGTGATTACATTGGAGCCAACTGTAATCCAGGATAGTTTCCCCATGACAACATTCTAAAATTAATCACATCTGCAAACTCCCTGTTACCAGGTAAAGCAACCCCTACACAGGTTCCAGGAATTAGTTTGTAGATATCTTCCTGTGTGTGTGTGGTAGGGAGGGGTGTGAGAGAGGCATCATTTAGTTTACCACAGGAGAAAAAAGTAAATCAAAAATCCAGTCACAAAGCTTTTGTAGCCACCCAAGCAGCAGATAAGGAGCTTCCCAGGTGGCACTAATGGTCAAGAACCCACCTGCCAATGCAGGAGACATAAGAGACATGGATTGGATCCCTGGGTCGGGAAGATTCCCTGGAGAAGGAAATGACAACCCACTCCATTGTTCTTGCCTGGATAAACTCATGGACAGAGGTGCCTGGTGGGCTACAGTCCATGGGGTCACAAAGAGTGGGACACGATGTGGTGACTGAACACATGTGCAGCCAAGCAGGAGATGATGGAAACCCAGATCACGTGGCAGTGGACATGGAGAGAAGCATTGAGACTGGAGAATTGAACATTGGGACTGGAGTATTGAGACTACAACATTTTTGGCACCAGGGCCAATTTTGTGGAAGACAATATTTCAACCAACCAGGATTTGGGTGGGGGGTTGGTTTGGGGATGATTCAAGCACATTATGTTTATTGTGTACTTTATTTCTATTATTATTACATTAGCTGCACTGCATATCATCAGGCATTAGATCCTGATGGTCGGGGACCCCTAGTTTAGGAAACAAAGCCAACAGGCGTTGCCAATGAATTGGATAGGATAGGGGACTGAGAGGGATGAGGTCCGCTCTAGCTCAGTTTATATCTACTATGCCTCCTGGTTATTCTGAATGTCATCTTTATATCATAGACCAGGCAATTATTAATAAAACTTATGTTTTGAGAATGCTCCTGTGTATTTCTAAAAGAAACCATCTTTGCATTTGAAAAGAAGCTCTATTTCTGTGTTTACTTTGGCATAGGTAGGAATTTTATTTTTAACTTTTTGGAAGAGTTGTGCAAAACAGTTTTCTCGGATTTTGAAACCTTATGAATAAATCATTTGAAATTGCCTCCTAAATTTTCTATTTATCCCATTAAGTTTGAAAATGAAAAAGAAGTTCAAGTATTGGAAAAAAAGTCAACTAGCAAATGAAAATTCTTTGAATGTTCGACATGCATCAAGAACAGGTGACAGTTGAAACACTAAAAAGAAAGAGAATTTTCCAGAGCTGACATCAAAAACTTGCACTTGTTTCGTATAGCATTACAAGAAGGGATGCTGGATTCTAGTTGAAGGTCTTCAGAAATAATGTCCAATGGAGAAGATCAGCAAAGATAAACCTGTTGAGAAGTTCCTTGACTGATTCCTATAGCAAGGAATCCAGGGAATATTAAGGGGTAAGGAGAGGGAAAACATATAATAACATATGGGCATTCTTGGTGAGACAATTAGCACATTACAGGTGCACCTGAAAGCAAATTCCACATATGAAAATAATAACTATTTTATGATGTTTGACTTATCTCTAAGAAAACATCCCCAAATCCCATTCAATGAAAAATCCCTTTAGGAAAAAAAACAAAATGATCAGCTTAAATGATGACTCTGCCCAGCAAACAGAAGAAAAGTTGTTTCAGAAGTTGATGAATTCTTAATTTATATCTTTTTTGCAAGTTTCCAGCTGAATATGGAATGAAACATATACAGTGCATCACACGCTTTTCTCTTTCAATTATTTCTAGCACATGCTATTGTTTAATCCAGTCTTCTATTGTTTAATATGGTATTCTATGGCAAGATGTAATTGTTCTGAAATGTCATTAGATGTCTTTTATGATTAACTGTAGTTTGTCCTAAATGGAAAAGGTAAATTAATGCTATGTTTGTTTTAGTGGCAGAGAACTAAAGTGTCATATAAGTCCACATAGGTAAGTTTACCTGTATTAATCAAACAAACTAGGGCAGTGGTCCTCAACCTTTTTGATACCAGGGACTGATTTCATGGAAGACAGTCTTTCCACAGACAGAAATTGGGGGGCATTTGGAGTTTGATTTCAAGATGATTTAAGAACATAACATTTATTGAGCACTTTATTACTACTATTATATCAACTCTAATGCCTGAGATCATCAGGCATTAGATCTATAAACAAGTAATCTAGTATTTAGCCTTTTATGTCTTGATTTGGGGGAGGGGAGCATTTTGATCTGTAATGAAAGCTTTAGTAATTTATTGGTTCAGGTACATTTGTATAGCTCCTTCAGATGCCCACTTGAATTGACATCTCTTGATACAGAAACCTACTACTTGAAGCTTGCCTTTTAAGCTTACTCAGTGCTTGAAATTTAGGCCACCTAACAGAGTAACTCCGGGAGTTGGTGATGGACAGGGAGGCCTGGCGTGCTGCGATTCATGGGGTCACAAAGAGTCAGACACAACTGAGTGACCGAACTGAACTGAACAGAGGAAGTTCACCCATATATACCATTTCAGGTTTAGGTAAGGACTTAGGAGGGAATCAGGAAGAATGAATGAATGAGACCTCACCTGTTATTAATATAACAGTGTTTCCACCTTCAAAAATGGGGGGCTGTATTAGATTCGTAGAGTGGCTTCCAACCCCTGTGAAAGATAGCCGGGGGGAAATATCTCACTCTCTCTTCCTCAGGACCTCCCACTCTGACACTGTTCCCTAGTGCATCCCCAAAGAATGGAAACATTTTATAGCTGATCATAAAACCATACAACTATAGGCAAATGTATCACAGTATTTCTGGAACAGCATGCCAACTCTTGATTATTTATTATATCATGAGCTTATGAGTGAGTGGGCCATGTTGATCTTCCCTCACAAGGGGGAGGACAAGTGGTCAGTGTCTGCCCATTAGGAGTTGACATAGCTGACTCCATATGAAGTGTGGTGGATGACATCCCAAGGTCAAAGAAAAGCCATGTGATATGGTGGAAGGAGCATGGGTTTTGCCAGCCTATAGATATGGGTTTCATTTCTACTTTAACCATTTTCTATCAGTGTGATCTTATGTAAGTTGAATTCTATTAGCCTTACTTTCCTCCTATGGTAAATAGGAATAATAATTCTATTTCCTATCAGGGTAGGTTTTTAGCAGTCATCCTTATTATGCTAAAACTATTTGTCAGTGTAGGAAAGTCAAAACTTCTTAGAAAGGGGGAGACTGTTGCCTACACATTTTCCTTCATTCTTTGTATTGTGGTACTAAGAATCATCTTACATACTACTGTCGTCAACAATTTCTTGACTAATTCTCGACCTTCTGATATATGCCCCTTTGTGGTTCAGACAACAATGTAAAATCCCCCTCTCTATGGTTTGCCCACACAGTAAAGTGAAAGACACAATTAAGCATGTGAACATTTTACTGTGGGATAAATAGTATCTGTGATGGTTAGTTTTATGTGTCAGCTCAACTGGGTTAAGGGATGGGCAGTGTGGATGTTTTTGGAAGAAATTAGCATTTGAAACAGTAGACCAAGTAAAGAGATCCACCCTCACTAATGTGGACTGGCATCATCCAATCTGTCGAGAACCCAAATAGAACAAAAAGGCAACTGGAGGGTGAATTCCCACTGTTTTTGAGCTAAGACTTCCATATTTCCTGCCTTCAGACATCGGAGCTTCTGGTTCTCAGACTCTTTGGACTCAGACTGAATTACACTGCCAGCTTTCCTTTGCTTGCAGATGGCAGACTGTGGGACTTCTTGCCCTCCACAACCATGTGAGCCAATTCCTATAATAAATATCCTCATATATATCAATATAGATCTACCCATCTGTCTGTCTATCTGTTCTGTTTCTCTAGAGAATCCTAATACAGTTTCTGAATTAATATTAGCAATAATATTTACAATAATGGTAGCTAACAGCTATGAGCTTTTACTGTGTTCTGGGCTTTATGCTCGGTACTTGACCTGCATAATCACTTAATCATCACAACAGTCTGATGAGACGGTTAACTATTATTATTCTCTTGTTTAGTCAAACACATTAAGTCTCAGGTTAAATAGCTTGCCAAAAGCCATGTAACTAGTAAATGTAGGAATGGGGATTGNTGGGGATTTGAGTCCAAATCTGTTTGACTCTATAGCCTGAGCTTTACCACTAAGCTATTTTAAATGATCCCCAGTTGTGGTGACTCTCAAATGAAACTGTAATTGTGGTAATGCTTTAAAGACCTTGAAGAACTATCAAAATGCAAGGGCTTATTATTACCTAAATGATTAACTGAGCCTAGCACTGTTTATCCAGATGCTTGGCAGCATGTAGACAAAGCCTAAGGCTGTAATGGACCTTTTCCAAGTGGCAAAAGCTGAAATGTAATATGAGCTAATTGGTGACATGTCTTGATTTTCAAAGCATTAGGCAAAGCTCGTTAAGTGCAGCTTCCTACTGGCATACTTATCTCTTTTAAGTTAACTGCACCTGTTTTACAATTTCGAGTGATTGCATAACTTCAGAACATTGGTGATTGTTCTCCAGCATTCAATTTTTTAAGCAAACATTTATTGAGCACCCTACTCCATGCTATGTGTGTTTATGGAGCATCTCCTGTGCTCAGAGTATTGTCTCTACAGGGCTTTGTGACTTATATTTGGAAACAGTATTTTGAAAAGCCCAGAGCGGAAAGACTGAGATAAAAGCTGTTTTGTCCAGTGCAAATAGTTATTTACCTGGAGTTCAGAGGTTGTGTTGCTCTTTTTCAGTCACTAGTTGTTTTTCAGTTGCTAAGTGGTATCTGACTCTTTGCAACCCCATAGATGGCAGCACACCAGGCTCCTCTGTCCTCCACTACCTCCCAGAATTTGCTCAGATTCATGTCCATTGAGTTGGTGATGCTATGTAACTATCTCATCCTCTGCTGCCCTCTTCTCCTTTGGCTTTCCATCTTTAGCAGCATCAGGGTCTTTTCCAGTGAGTCAGCTCTTAGCATCAGGTGGTCAAAGTATGGAGGCTTCAGTGTCAGTCCTTCCAATGAATATTCAGGGTTGATTTCCTTTAGGATTGACTGGTTGGATCCCTTTGTAGTCCAAGGGGCTCTCAAGAGTCTTCTCTGGGTTTAGGGTAGTGGTTTTCATATTATACATAGTAAAATCACTCAAGGTGCTTGCCTGGGTTTTACTACTAAGATTCTGATTTAGTTGCTTTAGGATGGTGGTTTTTAACAGGTGATTCTCATTGTCCAGCTAGGCTTGTTTAGTCACTGGTCCATAGCATCTTTTTCCACCAAAGCATCCAGCTAATGAAGGAATGCAATACAAAAGGAAAACTACCAGAAATTTGGCTTTAGTACAACTTATTTGCTTCCTTTTCTCATTCCTCTCTATCCTTTTGGTCACCTCAATCCCTTTTAAGTATCTAAGTTTGGGTTTATAAGAAAAATATTCACACTTATTTAGATAATCAAATAGTCAAAACCTCACTTGTTTATGAGATCGGGCTGACAATACAAATGAGTGAAGCAAGCCAGATGAAGACTGTGGTGAACTGGAAATTATAGACCCCATCTCACATGAGGGTGGTGGAGGGAGCAACAGCTAAGACTATAATCCAGCCAGGTGTTCTCAGAGTTCTCAAAGTGTCATCCTTGCTCTAGGAGCATTAGAAAACTTGTTAGAAATGCAAAATTTCAAACCCTGCATACCGGAACAGGTTGGGGGACAACAGTCTGTGGTCTTAGGGGATTCTGATGCAATATAACATTTTCAAACCACTTTCTATAGTACTGAAAGCCCAGTGTGACCACATTTGATTTTTCATGAAAAGCCAGGAATATTGCTTTCTTTTATTGAGCATTTTTAAATTCTGATGTGCATGTTCATGGAACAGCTCCTGTGCTCAAATTATTCTGAACATCTCTCCTTGGCTTTCAAAGATTGAAAACGAATTCAATTTTTCCTTTGTTGTTGTTTTTTTAAAATATGCCCTGTGTGTGTGTGTGTGTGTGTGTGTGTGTTTTTTAACAAACATATCCTTGGGCTAGCCTTCAATTGTCTCTATTCTACAAGGGTTAAATAGCTTTGAAATATGCTTCATATCTTTGTGACATTCCCCAACCCATGCCTAAGTATCCTGAGTAACCAATTAAACCACGAAATTTGGAATACTGGAATAGGTAATTTAGTTATGAAAACCTCAGCCTAGATATGTTGTTAGTTTCTGGGATTAAAAAAGAAACAAAAACTAGGAAAGATTATGGATTAAATCATAGTCACAAGTTAGAATCCTTTCACTTTCAAACCAAATTTCTAGAGAAGGTCCATCCTTGGCTATTAATAATAAATTACATAAATCTGAAGTCCTCTTGACTTATTTCAATCTATTCCTCTGATCTGAAGAGTAGGGAAGACATATAATGCCTAGATTGTGATATTTACAATTCTAAGCCAAGTACAGTCATGACTTTTGCACTTTAATTGTTATTGAAGAATAGTTGATTTACAACGTTGTGTTCATTTCCAGCATACAGCAAAGTGAATCAGTTATACATATATATCCACTCTTCTTCTTTAATTCTTTTCTAATATAGGTCATTTCAGAATATTGAGTTAAGTTCCCTGTGCTATACAATAGGTTCTTATTAGTTATCTATTTTATATATAATAATGTGTATGTGTCAATCCCAATTTAACCCTACCTTTACCCCCGGGTTGGAGAAGGCAATGGCACCCCACTCCAGTACTCATGCCTGGAAAATCCCATGGACAGAGGAGCCTGGTAGGCTACAGTCCATGGGGTCGTAAAGAGTTGGACACAACTGAGCAACTTCACTTTCACTTTGACCCTGGGTAACTGTAAGTTTGTTTTCTACATACGTGACTCTCCTTCTGTTTTGTAAGCAAGTTCATTTGTACCCCTTCTTTAGATTCTGCATATAAGCAACATTTTTCTTTCTGTATCTGACTTATTTCACTCAGTATGACAATCTCTATTTGCATCCATTTTGTGGCAAATGGCATTGTTTTACTTTTTTTTTGTGGCTGAGTAATATTCTGTTATCTCTCTCTCTCTAAATATATATAGATATACACATACCATACCTTCAGTATCCATTCATCTGTTGATCAACATTTAGGTTGCTTCCATGTCCTGTCTCTTGTAAATAGTCCTGTAATGAACATTGGAGTACATGTGTCTTTTCACTCTTTCTACATTTGAAGAATTTTGTGTGTGTGTGTGTGTGAGAGAGATTTGATTTACTTACAGTGTGCTCATCAAATGGTGGGTTTTGAAAGCTATTGTACTATTGTATAGCACAGGAACACTGGAGTTTAAAATATATCATAGGATGACCAATCATCCTAGTTTTTCCAGGATTGAGGAGTATCATGAAAAGGGGAACTTCCAGTTACAAAACCAGGACAAGGTGGTCATCCTAGTGTTTAATGCTAATGTTTCCCTTACATCACTTTACTTCGGATGTAGAAAAGAATAAAGGTAGAAGTTGGTAGAAAAGTTGCATTGTATTGTTAAAAGCAATTTCATAACTTGCTGAAATAAAAAGGCAAGCATTGTAGGAAGGCAAATTTTAGCCAGAAATAAGAAAAGACTTTCAAATGGAGGTACCACTCTGAAGTGCCTAATATGAGATATAATGTCCTGGAAGTTAGGTAGGATCCAACAGAGTGCAGACCCTAGAGAGAGTTTAAAATATGGTCAAGTGTGGAGACAGAGGACAAGCTTTTGAAGCATGTGATCTGAAGTGCACATGGAGGTCAGTGAATTGAAAGGTGATCCTTTTAGGATAATCAAGAACAGAACAGGAAGCAGAATACGAGGTGATTCAGAACAAGTAGTCTGGCACAGATACAGCTAAGCAACAAGAGGCTGCTTGCAGCCTATTTTTGTGTGATGGTAGGTGGTTTTATGGTGTAAGGATAGACCTTACGAATTAAAGGCACAGGGCAGTAAGAAACTTGAATGTCTGCAGTGGATGAAAGGTTGGATTAAATGACCTGATATTCCCATTCAATTCTGATAATCTTTGAAAATTCAGATTCTGTTATAAAAAATACTTACCATGCTTATATTATTAATCTTTGACTCTATCTCTTTGAAACTTGGGATAATAAATCAACCTTCATGAGATGAATGTGAGGATTAAAGAAAATATATCATGTAGCACAATCCCTGGCACATCATAATTGCTCAGTAGACAGAAGTTATTATGAAAATTCTTAAAATACATTTTCTTAAATCTGGTCTTTCTTGATAGAAAAGTTTCTCTTTTTCTTTGGTAATTTTCAAATTTTGAAGCTAATTTTTTAAACTGGTAAAT
>SJYQ01013475.1:22234-35647 GCA_006410935.1 Redunca redunca
GGTCCTTATATTCTGTTAGTTCCCTCTATATTCCTTGCACTCCAGCATACCCAAGTACCCCCACAATCCCATTATACTGTCCCCCTCTGTGCTTTTTCACACTCTCTTCTCCCGTCAAGAAGCCACTCTACTTTTTCTTGTTGAAATTCCATCAGTTTTGAATGATTAAGTAAAATGATGTTGTATTCATATCATGGAATACTTTGTGGATATTGATAGTTTACAAGGGTCTTTAACAGTTATTCACTTACATGAAAATATCATAGAGCATCTCCTATATGCCAGACACTCTGCTAGATGCCAGGGATACAGATGTTCAAAGGACAGACACAGCTGATGTCATCATGAAGCTTAAGTTTGAATGAGGCATTTAGACATTGAGGAAATCAATGGAGGTGTGCTAAGTGCTTGAACAATAACTGTGGGTGATATGGACATTTTACCTAGCCTGAAGTAAAGGGCAGCTTTGGAAACATGGAAAGATAGTGGTTCTTAAACATTTTGGCCTTAAGACCCCTTTACATTCTTAAAAACAATTGAGCTTTTGTTTACATCGACTATACATACATACTACAATACTTACTATTAGAAATTTAAAATAATTGACAATTGAAAATGTGTATGTCAAGAGGTTTATTATTTTAATAACTATTAGCTGTATTTTGGGTTTCCCTTGTGGCTCAGCTGGTAATGAATCCGCTTGCAATGTGGGAGACCTGGGTTTAATCCCTGGGTTGGGAAGATCCCCTGGAGAAGGGAAAGGCTACCCACTCCAGGATTCTTGGGTTTCCCTTGTGGCTCAGCTGGTAAAGAATCCACCTGCAATACAGGAGACCTGGGTTCGATCCCTGGGTTGGGAAGATCCCCTGGAGAAAGAAAGGCTACCCACTCCAGTATTCTGGCCTGGAGAATTCCATGGACTGTATAGTCCATGGGGTCACAAAGAGTCGGACACGACTGAGCAACTTCACTTTCACTTTCAGCTGTATTTTACAAAGCACAAACTGTTTCTCACACCACAAACTGTGAGAAAATTTGGATCATCTTATATTTCTACTAATTTCTTTAGTATATGGCTTAATAGAAGACAGCTAGATTTTTCACATCTGATTCTGAGTTCAGACTGTCTTGATTTGTTGTTTTGGTTGAAGACTATGAACAGAATCCAACCTCATACAGATATGCAGTTCAAAAGTGGTGGAATATTTTAATAGTCTTGTCAGTAGTTGCAGATATTCTTAGACACTACACCAAAATTCAACAAGTGGCAGTTTCTCAAAGGTCAGTTGCAATATGGAATCTGAAACTCTATCAATGAACTTTCCATACTCTTACATTAAAATCGCTTGGTCTACTTTATACTTTTAATGGATCCTTTCACTCTGAATGATTTTGACCTTGTGGATCCCCTCAAGGGGGCTCTTGAATTCACAGGGATCCTCTGATCACATGTTGACAGCTACTGGAGTAAGAGTTACTTTGATATTTGGTCTAGGGCAAAGATAAATATTCCAGTGGTCAGATAAGCATTCATAGGTTATGATGTTATTGGATATACATGATAAAATATACACAGTAGGGTAGCAGTTCATTAAAGGAAAATGATAAAGAATTAAGTCTTTAAGGATATACTCCAATATGTTAGCAGTCATTCTTTACAAGTCATTTGCTGTACTTTTAAAATTTCTTTAAACTTTTGCATTTTCAACAATGTGGTGGTTACTATTTTGAAAATAAATGAAAAATGAATCGTAAATATCTTTTAAAGTTCTGTTTATAGGCTGTGTCCTTTATGAAGCCTTTTCTTATTCCTTTCGCAATCCAGAAGTAACCTCTCCTTGTTCAGTGCTTTCCTGACACTTAGTTTGCACTTTTCCTATTGGGACATCAAACATTTAATAGTGTTTGGTAAGGCTGTTAATACAGCTTGTACCAGTTCTATTTCCTGGAGGATAGGAACTGGAATTTGTTTCCCCAGCATCATATATAGTTCTTTATATTGTAAAAAGGGTCAGCAAACTTTTTTTGGAATTAAATTGAAATCCTAAGTGTTTCACAGTTTTAATGATATTTAAATGTTATTACTAAATAACATAAAACTACTTTAGAAAATTTGGGAAAATAGAGAAAAGTATAAGAAGCACAGCATCATGGCTATAGACAAAGACTTTACAATTCTACTGACATAGCTTCAAAGCCTAGATCTGCCATGTGCTTCTTACTATCTCCACATGGCCATGGACATGTCTCCTAATCATTGTGATTCCTAGTTTCTCCATCTATGACATGGAGATTATAATCATACCTTCCAGCACTGTTGTGAGGAACTGATGAAATAATGTAAATAAAACTCCTGGGATATAGTGATTCTTGATGAATGATATGTGCTTAACTATCATCTGTAATCACTTATCCATAAATTCACAAATTCATTTTAATGAATGCATTCTCTAGTAGATTCAGAGTCACTGGGTAAATAATATTTCTGTTACTGCCAGTCATCTTTGAAAGTGTACACTTATGATCGAGTCAGTTTGAGGTGATCTGGCCATTTCCAAATAAAAACATGCCTATAAAAATTTCAGGGCTTTCCTAGTGGCTCAGTGGTAAAGAACCTGCCTGCCAATGCAGGAGATGTGGGTTTGATCCCTGGGTCTAGAAGATTCCCTGGAGAAGGTAATGACAACCTACTCCAATATTCTTGCCTGGAAAGTCCAATGTATGGAAGAGCCTGGTGGGCCACAGTCCATGGGGTTGCAAGAGTCAGACTCACATTAGCAACTAAACAACACACAACAACAAGTTCTAACTAAACGTATGGGCTATGATATTAGTAACAATCTGGAATGGTGGCAAGAGATTCAGATGAGCAAGTGAAGAGTTGAATTACCAGCAATGTTTTTTATTAGAAGGCTATAGTTCATATTGTGATTTTTATTATATTTGTTAATAACACTATACTTAAGGCTGGGAAGCATGTCCTGGGGCTACTACAGCAGCTGTGCCATTCATCTGAATCAATATCTGGTGAACTAACAGCCAAATCAACACATTTGTTCCCTGCCTCTTGTCATGCTAAAATAAAAGAAAATATGCTCAACATACGAAAATGATACCATTGACCCTTTTCAAGTACCTGGGAATTTCCCACTGGTGATGGTGAGCTGTGATGAAGCATACCATTTCCTTAGAATGCCCTGGCAGTAAGTGGAGAGTTCTCATTGAAGAATCAGATCACTCACTGTCATCAATGTCCTGCTGTCCTTTTTTTTGGAAGTTCACACCAGTATTGACACTTCCAGACCTAGGCTAGTAATTCTATTAATATAGTAAGAAGAGAACGGATTAGAGTTTTTTCATTGTTCTATCTTATGGGGAACTAGGTCTGCTTCTGTGCTACAGACTGCTTGCCTGGCTCTGATACCATGGATCTGTGTGCTGCCTAAGACTAAAGTGGTCCTTGGATATGTTGTTTAGTCACGAAGTCATGTTGGACTCTTTGCAACCCCATAGACTATAGCCTGCCAGGCTCCTGTGTCTATGTGATTTCCCAGACAAGAATACTGGAGTGGGTTGCCATTTCCTTCTCTGGGGATCTTTCCGACCCAGGGATTGAACCTACATCTCTTGATTGCAGGAAGATTCATTACCACCGAGCCACCTGGGAAGCCCATATCCAGAGTTACCAGCCCTTTATTGTTCCACTTGGTTCTAATTGGTACCTCCCACTGTAGCATTTTGCCTAGACTTTCAGATACCAAATTCCTCATGTCCTCAGATTACCTACTTATGAATCCATGTCCCAGTCAAAATGCTCATTTCTTTAGTATAGATTATTTTAATTGTGAATCAAGAGAAAGTCATATTTTTTAAATTAAAAAATTTATGCAATTTTAATGGTTACTTTACATTCACAGTTATTATATGATATTGGCTCTGTTCCCTGTGTTGTACAATGTACATCCTTGAACCCATCTTACACCTAATGCTTCTCCATGCCTCTCCTCCATACCCCTCCTCACTGGTAACCACTAGTTTATTCTTTGTATCTGTGAGACTTTTTCCTTTTTGTTATATTTACTAGTTTGTTGTACTTTGTAGATTCCACATGAGTGATAACATACAGTATTTGTCTTTTATTTCACTTAGCATAATGCCCTGTAAGTCCATCCATGTTGCTGTAAAGGGCAAAATACCACTCTTTTTTTATGGCTGAGTAATATTCCTCTGTGTGTGTGTGTGTGTGTGTGTGTGTGTGTTTACCACATCTTTTGTCCATTTATCCGTTGATGGACACTTAAGCTCCTTCCATAGGGAAAGGCATGATTTTGAATTCATTCACCCACATACGTCAGTGACTGAGAGTTTCTTATTCTCCCACAAAGCTTTGCTGGCTTTATGTAACTTCATCCACCTAGTTAAAGTGTTTGCTATGTGTCACACCTTATTATGGGTCTGGTAAGTCCCAGTTCTTAAGCTTACCCAAGGTCTTGAGAGTGAGGTAGACATATAAATAAGAAATTATTGATACAATGTGGTACTTGCAATGCTAGAGATATAATATGTTACAGAGGAAGGACCTAATTTGATCTTGAGGTGCCGAGGAAAGTGACTTGGGGGACAAGATATGAACTGCATCTGAGAAGTAGGATTTAGCCAAATGGAGTGAAAGTAAAAGTCATATGAAGCAGAATAGATAGCTAGCATGAAGCAGAGGAGCTGAGAAACAACATTGTGTGTGATAAAACCTACCAGCAATTCTGAGGTAAAGAAAGTGGCAAAGAAGGAATCACAATCTCAAGACAGGGAGACAGAAGCCAGTTCACTGAAAGCTTTTTTGTGCTTAAAAAAAAAAAGAGCTTTGTTTGGAGGCAGTTGGGAGGAGTGAAGCAAAAGAAAAAAAAATTGATCAGAGAGGAAGATAACGAAGATGTGGGAGAATGCAGTGAACGATAGAATGTAGTGATGAAAGTGGAAAGGTAGGAGAATCCAGAGCAAAGATGGAAGGGTTGCCTTTGTAGGAAATACTCTTTCTTTTGGACTTTGTGCTTCTGAAAACGCTATTTAAAATCTAACTTCTGTGTTAGATTGTACTGTCTTGTACAGTACAAGACACATTCTCCTCCTCCTCTTTCATTTCCTGCCTTTATCTTAGTTCCTTCAGTGCAGTCCCCAGATTGCACCACTGAACAAGACTTAGAGAGTTTGTCCAGTGTCAAGTCACTGAAAATGAGTGTCAGAGCTTCACCTGGAAGCCAAGGTTTGGAGTTCTAGGTTGCATACCCTTTTTGCTTAACTCAGATTCTCATTCAAAGCTTTGTGTGTGAATAAATGGGTTGTGTGGGTGAATAAAGAATAAAGCCCATGATCTCAACTTTTTGTGTACAGTTCTATAGTGAGCTCATCTCATCTGCTAGTTCAGCATCTAGTCATCATAAATAAATGAACCCAGCATGTTCTGTGTGAAATGGGAAACAGAACTCCATTTCATCTCTGGGCTTCTTTGCGAACAATGTATATGCAAACTAACTTTTTATTAGTCATTTATTCTTTATTTTATATTGAGGTATAGTTGATTCATTATGCAATACTGTTAGTTTTAGGTGTACAGTACAGTGATACGTATTATTTACAAATTATATTCCATTAAGATATTGAGTATAGTTTCCTGTGCTCTACATTAGGACACTGTTGCTTATCTATTTTATGTATAGTGGTTTGTATCTGCTATTCCCATACTCCTAGTTGTTCCTTCTGTCTTCCCTTTCCCCTTTGGTAGCCATAAGTTTGCTATGTCTGTGAGTCTATTTCTGTTTTGTTTTTGTTTATTTTAATTTAATTTTTAGTTTATATTGCAGTATAGTTGATTTACAATGTTGTATTAGTTTCAGGTGTACCCCAAAGTGATTCAGTGATAAATATACATATATCCATTCTATTTTAGATTCTTTTCCCATCTAAGTTATTACAGAATATTGAGTTCTCTGTGCTATACAGTAGGTCCTTGTTGAATGTCTATTTTATATATAGTAGTGTGTATATGTTAATCCCAAACTCCTAATTTATCCCTCCCCTAATCATGTATCCTTGATTGATTTTGTAGATCACCCAGATGATCTGATTCTTCTCCCTTCCCTTCTCCTACTTACCTTTGTTCTGTTTCCCTCTTCTTAAGTACCATTGGGCCATCCCAGAGAGAGCCAAAGTGGAGAAATCTATTATTAAGCAAGTGACACTGTATACCAAAATTTGGGGGAAGGCTTAGCATTTGAAAGAACTGCAGTTCAAAACTCACATCCACTTTTGACTTATTGAATTTCTCTAGCTTATACTTTTCCTCATTAGGATAATTAAGACATTCCCACATGTATTAGGCCTCTGGCTCTAATAAAATGAATAAAGTACATGAATAGGAGCAGAATATGCTGTTTGATTAAAAGGTCTTGCATTTGGGTTATATACTGCAAACGTTCTATCATTTATTTAGCTGCCTGCCCCTGGAAATACCTCAAATGAGATGGCATTGAAGACAAAATTAGGATCATTAAATTATTCAAACTCCTCCTCAATATATCATGCGCTCTTATTCTTTCTTTTCATTCTTGTGTTTATGTAGTCCACAAATTTAATCTATTTGTGTGCCTGCTGATGGTCAGACATTCTGGGCATGCAGATATGGCATTGAATGTTAACTTTCAGTCACTTCCACTGACTTGAGTAGGATAGCGTGTATCTTGTTCTCTACCTACATTTGACAATGCTTGTCTTTGTGTGTCTGTTGTCCCCTTCTCCTCCCGCCTTCAACCTTTCTCAGCATCAGGGTCTTTTCAGATGACTTAGTTCTTTCCATCAGGTGACCAAATTATTGGAGTTTCAGCTTCAACATCAGTCCTTCCAATGAATATTCAGGACTGATTTCCTTTAGGATGGACTGGTTTGATCTCCTGTAGTCCAAGGGACTCTCAAGCTTCTTCTAGAACACCACAGTTCAAAAGCATCAATTCTTCAGCACTCAACTTAAGTCCAACTCTCACGTTCATACATGATGACTGGTAAAACATAGCTTTGACTAGATGGACATTTGTTGGCAAAATAATGTCTCTGCTTTTAAATATGCTATCTAGGTTTATAGATTTCTTCCAAGGAGCAAGCAAGCATCTTTTAATTTCATGGCTGCAGTCACCATCTGCAGTGATTTTGGAGCCCAAGAAAATAAAGTCTGTCACTGTTTCCATTGTCTCCCATCTCTTTGCCATGAAGTGATGGACAGGATGCCATGATCTTAGTTTTTTGAATGTTGAGTTTTAAGCCAGTTTGTTCACTCTGCTCTTTCACCTTCACCAAGAGGCTCTTTAGTTCCTCTTCACTTTCTGCCATAAGGGTGGTACCATCTGCATATCTGAGGTTATTGATATTTCTCCCAGCAATCTTTATTCCAGCTTGTGCTTCCTCTAGCCTGGTATTTTGCATGATGTACTCTGCATATAATTTAAATAAGCAGGGTGATAATATACAGCCTTGACATACTCCTTTCCTGATTGGGAACCAGTCTGTTGTTACATTTCTGGTTCTAAATTTCCCAATTTGGAACCAGGTTGTTGTTCCATGTCTGGTTCTAACTGTTGCTCTTGACCTGCATACAGATTTCTCAGGAGGCAGGTCAGGTGGTCTGGTATTCCCATCTCCTGGAGAATTTTCCATAGTTTGTAGTGACCCACACAGTCGAAGGCTTTGGCATACACAATAGAGCAGAAGTAGATGTTTTTCTGGAACTCTCTTGCTTTTTCGATGATCTAACGGATGTTGGCAACTTGATATCTGGTTCCTCTGACTTTTCTAAATCCAACTTGAACATCTGGAAGTTCTCGGTTCACATACTGTTGAAGCCTGACTTGGAGAATTTTGAGCATTACTTTGCTAGTGTGTGAGATGAGTGCAATTGTGTGGTAGTTTAAGCATTCTTTGGCATTGCCTTTCTTTGGGATTGGAATGAAAACTGACCTTTTCCAGTCCTGTGGCCACTGCTGAGTTTTCCAAATTTGCTGGCATATTGAGTGCAACACTTTCACAGCATCATCTTTCAGGATTTGAAACAGCTCAATTGGAATTCCATCACCTCCACTAGCTTTGTTCATAGTGATGCTTCCTAAGGCCCACTTGACTTCACGTTCCAGGATGTCTGGCTCTAGGTGAGTGATCACACCATTGTGATTATCTGGGTCGTGAAGCTCTTTTTTGTATAGTTCTTCTGTGTATTCTTGCCACCTCTTCTTAATATCTTCTGCTTCAGTTAGGTCCATACCATTTCTGTCCTTATCGAACCCATCTTTGCATGAAATATTCCCTTGGTATCTCTAATTTTCTTGAAGAGATCTCTAGTCTTTCCCGTTCTGTTGTTTTCCTCTATTTCTTTGCATTGATCGCTGAGGAAGGCTTTCTTATCTCTTCTTGCTATNGGGGCATAGACTTGGATTACTGTGGTATTGAATGGTTTGCCTTTGAAACGAACAGAGTTCATTCTGTTGTTTTTGAGATTGCATCCAAGTATTGCATTTCAGACTCTTTTGTTGACCATGATGGCTACTCCATTTCTTCTGAGGGATTCGTGCCTGCAGTAGTAGATATAATGGTCATCTAAGTTAAATTCACCCATTCAAGTCCATTTTAGTTCACTGATTCCTAGAATGTTGACGTTCACTCTTGCCATCTCCTGTTTGACTACTTCCAATTTTCCTTGATTCATGGACCTGACATTCCAGGTCCATGAATATTCCTATGCAATATTGCTCTTTACAGCATCAGACCTTGCTTCTATCACCAGTCACATCCACAGCTAGGTATTGTTTTGGTTTGGCTCCATCCCTTCATTCTTTCTGGAGTTATTTCTTCACTGATCTCCAGTAGCATATTGGGCACCTACTGACCTGAGGAGTTCCTCTTTCAGTATCCTATCATTTTGCCTTTTCATACTGGAGAATGGAATGGCAAACCACTTCAGTATTCCTGCCTTGAGAGCCCCATGAAGAGATCTCTAGTCTTTCCTATTCTCTTGTTTTCCTTTATTTTTTTGCATTGATCACTGAGTTATACAGTTTTTATTCTTTAATTTTTAATGTGTTTCACACTGATTAATTTGTGTCTACTGAAAAATCCTTGTGTCTCTGGGATAAATCCCACTTGATCATGGTATATGATCCTTTTAATGTATTGCTGAATTTGGCTTGTTAGTATTTTGTTAAGGACTTTTGCATCCATGGTTGTTAATGATATTGGCCTGCAATTTTCTGGTTTATTTTTTGTGTGATATATTTGTCTTTTTTTGGCATCAGGTGATACTGGCTTCATAGAATGTGTTGGGTAGTGTTCCTTCTTCTGCAATTCTTTGGAATAATTTGAGAGGAATAGGTGTTAACTTTTTCCTAAATTTTTGCTAGAAAATACCTTTGAAGCCTTTTGGCCCTGGAGTTTCGTTGGTTGGGAGTTTAATTTTTTTTCCTGGTTCTGTCTTGGGAGATTGTACATTTCTAGGAATCTGTCCATTTCTTTTAGGTTGTCCATTTTTATTGGTATGTAATTGTTTGTAGCAGGCTCTTATGATCCTTTGTATTTCTGTGGTGTTGGTTTTAACTTCTTTTTCATTTCTGATTGCAAAGATTTGGGGCTTCTCTCTTTTTCTTGGTCCAGTCTAGCTAGAAGTTTAGCAATTTTGTCTTTTCAAAGAACCAGCTTTTAGTTTCATTGATCTTTTCTAGTCTCTATTTTATTTCTTCTCTCATCTTTATGATTTCTTTTCTTCTTTTAACTTTGAGTTTTGTTTTTTGTTCCTTTAGGTATAAGGTTAGGTTATTTGTGATTTTTCTTGTCTCCTGGGGCAATCTTGTATCACTATAAACTTCTGTCTTAAAATTGCTTTTGCTGTGTTCCAATGATTTTGGATCGTTGTGTTTTCTTTTTCGTTTTGTTGTTGTAAACGTTTTTTGATCCATTCAGCAACTCTGTCTTTGAATTAGAGAATTCAACCCATTTCAAGTCATTGGCATAGATGTGTTATCATTGGGATTTTGTTAATTTCTTTTCTGGCTGCTTTGTGGTTCTTCTGTTCCTTTCTTCTGCACTTGCTCTCTTCTATTGTGATATAATAGTTTTATGTATTGGTATGCTTAGATTCCTTTATCTTTTGTGTATCTAGGTTTTTGTTTTGTGGTTAGTATTTGGCTTACATATAATTGCTTATATTTATAACTGTATTTTAAGTTGATAAAAACTTGAATGTATTCTAACATTTTATATTTTACTCTCCCTTACACTCTATCCCATTTTGTTTTTGATATTGTATTTTGTATCTTTTTATCTTGTATATCCCTTTAACTATCGTAGTTATACAAATTTATACTTCTTTTAATATTCATACCAGCTTTATAAGTGACTAATCCACTACTGTTACTATGTATATTTGCCTTTACCAGTGAGATGTATACCTTTGTATGTTTTCTTGTTCTTAGGTAGGGCTCTTTCTTTTCAGCTTAAAGAAGTCCCTTTAACACTGTTTGTAAGGTTGGTTTCTTGGTGATGAAATCCTTCTGCTTTTGTTTATCTAGAAAACTCTTTTCTTCTCTCATCTTTATGATTTTTTTATGTTTTTTATGTTTATGATTTCTTTATGTTTTTTGTTCCTTTAGGTATAAGGTTAGGTATTCTTGATTGTAAGTTATTTTTTTTTCTTACAGTAGTTTGACTATATCATGCCATTCCCTTCTGGCCTGGAAAGTTTTTGTTGAAAAATATGCTTATAATTTTATGTGGGCTACCTTGTATACAACATGCTGTGTTTCTCTTGTGCTTTTAAGATTCTTTTAACATTTTAGTTTTAATGTACCTTGGTGTGAATCTGGTTAGGATCACTGATTGGTTGCTTCTGCACTGGGCACTGAGGTGGTGAGTCTAAGCACAGGAGCCTTTCAAGAGCTGTTTTTCAGTTCACTATAGCCTTGTGGGTCTTATGAACACAAATCTTGTTGGTTTTCAAAGCTAAATATTTTGGGGGCTCATCTTCCAGGTGAAGGTCTTAAGCAATGGAGTGCCTGATGTGGGGTTCAAAGCATTCACTCTTTAGGGATGAGATCTGGGTTTTGAGATCCTTCCCAATTGTGGGAGGGGTTAATGGCAAGCTTGTGGCTCTGCATCTCTTACCCACTTTTATATGGCATTTTTTCCTGTTTGCCCACTGTTTAGGAGTCCTTCAGTTAGTTTAAGGCTCTTTTCAGAGGAAATTTTTCCATATGTAGCTGTACTTTTGGTGTATAGTGAAGGGTGATTTCAGGATCTTCCTGTGTCACTCTCTTGAACTAGAATCCTGTCTTCTTGATGATATATCACTTTACACCCATTAGAACTGGTATCTCACTGTGGTTTTAATTTGCACTTTCCTGATGATAAGTGATGTTGAGCATCTTTTCATGTACCTGTTAGAAATTTTTCCAAAGAAGACATCCAAATGGCCATTTAGGTCTTCTGCCCATTTTTTTAATTGGGTTGCTAGTTTGGTGTTTATTTTTTATATTGAGCTGTATGAGCTGGTTATATATTTTGGGTATTACCCACTTGTTTGGTATATGGTTTGAAAAAATTCCCCCATTCTTTATGATACCCTTTCATTCTGTTGTTTCTTTTGCTTTGTGGAAGCTTTTAAGCATGATGTAGTTCCATTTGTTGATTTTTGCTTTTGCTATTTGTTCTTTTGGTGTTGTATCCAAAAAATCACTGCCAAAACAAATGGTAAGGAGTTTTGTTATCACTGACTCTTAGGTTTGAGTCTTTGATCCATTTTGAGTTAGTTATTGTGATTGGTGCAAGATAGGGGTCTAATTTCATTGTTTTGCCTATGTTTATCTAGTTGTGTTTTATAGGACATTCATCTTGATTTTATATGTATATAGCCACCACATTGGTTTGGTTTAATAAGTGTTCTTATTTGAGGGTAACAGTATATAAGAGGGACCAGTGGAGTTTATGCAAGAGCTAATCCTTCTCCTTGACACTGCCACTTCTTATCTTTCTCATGTCTAACAAAGGAAGAGAATCCTAAGTCTGCTTTAATTTTCCTTATTTCCTTTATTTTTCTTAAACTTTCATTACAAAATTCCTCTATGCTTATTCTTTCATTTGTCCATTTCCATGTGTAGCCCATAGCTCCCCCTCCTATAATTATTCTCATCAGGTATGACTTGAAATTCAGATAAATACTTGAAACAAACTCCTTATGGCTGAGGAAGCAGTAAGCAGAAATTCATAAACACTAGAATCTCACACATGGTAAACTAATTCTGTAGAGATTGTTGGATTCTCACAGTTACCATTTTCTTTTCCATTTGTAAAGTAAGTATAAGAAAAGAGTTTAAGCAACTTGCCTAGGATCACACAGTGGTGGAACTCAAATTTGTTTCTAAACTCCACATTTTTTTTGGCTACATAATGTGAACACCACACAGTAGGCACATTGTGGGAAAAATGAGGCCTGATTTGACACAGTTCTATGAGACAAAAAGACCAGTCAGAAGAAAAAAAAAGTGATTGGAATCATGGGTTATTTTTCATTGTCTTTTTATAATGTCTTTTTTGTGTGCCTTGTATGAAGGGGAAGGCCAAGAAAGCCCTTTTGTCTGTTCATTAACTTATTAGCATCAATAGAAAGCTTTTTAACCATGACTGGCCAGTCTGTCTCCTACTTCTCTATTTGTTGTGTTAAAAGCAGCATGATACTGGAAGAAGGGGAAAAGGAGATGCTGAATAAGAGACATTTTCTTATAGAAGTGATAGTGTTTAGTTTTTTTATACTGATAATAATATCAGTCCCTCCATCATCCTACAACAGGGACACATTTACAGACACATTCATAGAGACCCCACTGTGCCTTATATCATATAATGCCCTTTCTTAAACCAGAGTACTTCAGTAAATGGTTATTGGTTAGACTGACTGAGACAAGGTTGTGATCAAGCACATATTTTGAATTACATGGATTCTTCAGACCCTGTCTCACGTTACTAGCTCATCATTTTTATATAGATTAACATATCATCAAATATGTCTCAAAATCATGCTCAAGGATCTGATTAACTAAAGATAGGTTATCTGCAATTTTATTCTCCAAAAAAGATTTTCAAAGTACACCACTAATTTGAATCACTGAACAACGTAACTCTGAAAATTTAATCAGCAGCTCTCCCAAATCACTGTTTTGTTGGATCACCATGTTTAGGAATATATATTTAGCATTTCTGTAGGTGTGGGAAATACATATTTGTCAAAGGTACTATATAAAAATGGTTATATACAATGCCAGATTTTCTCAGTGACCTCTAATATTTCTAGTTATCTTTGGGCTAATATATAAAATATTTACAAAAAGAAAT
>SJYQ01013489.1:0-15079 GCA_006410935.1 Redunca redunca
GATGGTCGGGAGGGCCCCCCTGGTAGCCTGAACCCCATTTGCCTGGCGTTAACACTATAAGCTGCTACGGAACCCAGGCAGATCCCTGGCCCCTAGGGCAGGCGCTGCAGTGACCGTGGGGCATGCTGGAGAGGGGCCCGGGCTGGGAGGCCCACCAGCCTCCAGCATCCACAGCTGGAGCCTCCTGAGGTCTTGGGGTTTCTCTGGAGGAGGAGGAGGAGGCGGGAGGAGACCCCGAGTGTGTGCGCACGGTCCTGTTTTCGAAGGCCCATGGTCCGCCAAGGCCACGCCCCACACCCAGGAGCGTGCTCCAGGTGCCTGCCCTGCGTCCACGCAGCTGAGGGAGGCGGGCACAGGTCTGTGGAGCTGAGCGAGCTTGGATGTGGCCCGTGCGGGCTCCAGGCCTTGCACCCCCACTGCATGCCCTCTGGCACAAGCTCCCCCCTCGTCTGGCCTGTGCTCACGGCCCATGGCCTCGAGGGGCCTCCCCACCTCCCCAGGACAGGGCACAGAGGCCTCAGCCTATGGGACGTGGACCTGGGGGCTGAGACGCCTCAGGGTCATGGGCATGGCCTCCGTCCATCCTGAGCCTCACACGAGGAGCCGCAGGGAGGCTGGATGCGCAAAACGGCCACCCCAGGGAGCCGCTCAGACACGCCGACTGTAAACAGCTGTTAGTTTCTTGGAGAGCAAAATAAATTGTTTGAACAGCAGAGCCGTTATTCTTCTCTGTGCAACTTGGCGCTAAGGGCCCTGGGAATTCCACACCCTGCTCCAGCCCGCACCCTGGTCCCGACCCTGACAGTGAGGTGGCTCAGCCAGCCCGGATTCTGGGTGAGCCCATCCAGCCTGGGCTGCTTCCTGAGACCCTCCAGGGCCCGAGCCCGCCCTGGAGCCCGATTTCCACCTGCTGCAGGGACACGGTCACTGCCAGGAGCACTCCCTCCTCCCCTCCACCCGCACCCCACCCACCACCGCCGTGCTGGGGCCTCTGAGCAGGCCCTGCCTTGGAGACCACACCAGGCCCACGCCCCAGGACGCTGTGGGCTGGGGCCGAGCCGGGCAAGCCAGCAGCTGCCGGGGGCCAGTGATCCCGGCTGTAGCCCTGACACCCGCCCGTGGCTCCTACAGGCCCTGCTCAAGGTTCACAGCCGGTTCTGTGTGTCAGCGAACCCGCCGCCTGAGGGGCCCGCCTGTGTGTCCGTGAGGTCACGGGGTTGGCCCACCTAGGAGGGAACCGGCCTCAGTCTCAACCGGAGCTCCCCTTCCCCCCAGACCCTGCACGGCACCCTGGCCTTCAGGCACTAGGAGCTCTCCTCCAAGGGCCTGGCCATGAGATGCCAGCCACCAATGCAAAGTCCCCACAGGAGGCTTGTGCCCTCGTCACCCCGCTCTGGAAAGGGCCCTGGGCTGGTGCCCTGGGCTGGGCAGAGGGTGCTGGCCGGGGATGGGTCTGGGCAGGGTGAGGCGATCTCGGCGCCACGGACAGAACAGCAGCTCAGCCCACCCCCCCGCCCTCCGCAACTGAGAACGTGGTCGGGCCGGCCATGCACTCCTCAGTAAAGGCAGGAAATCCATACTGGGCTGAGCGGTGCTTCCGGCGAGGTCAGACCTGCTGTGGGGTCGGGGAGGCAGACGGGGGCAGGCCAGGCTCCCACCCTCACCGCTCACAGGCTGGGCCCGCACCCTCCTGCCTCGTGAGGCTGACCTGGGCCGTCCCAGGGCCAGGCCCCTCCAGGCTCCACTGGCCCTTGGGGAACCCTCCGGTCAGGCCCTCGCAAGTGGACAGCAGGTCCTTTCCCCTGCCCTGCCCCCACCCACTCCAGCATGGCAGAGTTTCAAAGGCCGCTGCTGGGTGCCCCCCACTGCTGCCCGCCCGAGAACACAGCTCATCCCCACAGCGAGCTGTCACCGTGGATACCACCTGCACCACCTGAGGCCGTCAGTGCCGCTCACAGTGCTCCTCTGGCCCCATGGCCCGCGGCCTGGGTGGGGAGGCAGGGCTGGATGGGGGGCGCCGGCAGGACCAGCATCCTGTGTCCCCCAGGGACCCGCCTGCCAGGTGTGAGGTCAGGCTGCAAAGTGTTGTGGCTCAGTGGTGTTTGTGAGTGAGTGAATGAGTGAATGAATGAATGAGTGAACGAATGAGTGAGTGAATGAGTGAGTGAGCGAGTGAATGAGTGAGTGAATGAATGAATGAGTGAGTGAATGAATGAATGCATGCATGTATGAGTGAATGAATGAGTGAGTGAATGAGTGAATGAATGAATGAATGAGTGAGTGAATGAATGAGTGAATGAATGGAGTGAGTGAACGAATGAGTGAGTGAGTGAGTGAATGAATGAATGCATGCATGCGTGAGTGAATGAATGAGTGAGTGAGTGCGTGCATGAATGAATGAATGAGTGAATGAATGAATGAGTGAACAGAGAAAAGGACAAATCCCCAGGGGTCCTCCAGCCCCAGGTGGTGGCCAGTGCTCCAGGCCCTACGCCCGGGGGCCCCGTGGAGGGCTCCTGTGGTGCCTGCTGCCCGCTGCAGGGTGCCCGGGGCCTCCTGGGTCCACCCACTGCCCTGGGGGGCAGGATGTGTGGTGCGGCCTCTGCAGGGCAAAGTCACACTAGCCCCCCAGCATTCCCATCAGTGCCTTCCCCGTCGAAGAGTCCAGCCCTTCTGACGCAGTGGCAGTGGGCAGTTCTGGCCAATGGCCTGCGGACAGCGCGGCTGGTCACGTGGGGCTGGGCGCCAGGCAGGGGCTCCTCTCACCCTCGGCCAGGGTCCAGCGAGGTCCCAGCTGGCAGCTGCCCGTCGGCCTGGGTGGGCAAATGGCTTTGGCCCGGGCCCCCAGTGAGAGCAGGGTTCGCGTGAGCGAGCAGTGGAGCTGCTTGCTGCGGTGTCATCTGCCTGACACAGGGTCAAGCCCTGGACACAGAGGGGAGACAAGCAGGGGCTGAGGCTGCCCGGGGAGGCGCGGACGAAACGCCCCTCCTGGGCGAACGTCTGCAGGCTGGAAGCCCGTGAGGCGGAATCTGACAGGCCAGCCCGCAGCATGGGCGTGCAGCCGCAGCCTCTGGGCCTTTCCGGGCAGGGACAGGCCTTGAGCCGCATGTCCGTGAGGTCGGCCTCTCCCTCAAGAGCCAAGGCCCCGTGGTCCAGCCTGGATGGTGCTGTGGGCCATGCACCCAGCTGTCCTGGGGCCTGAGTCATCCTGCCTCCATCCCCCTTCCCTCCCGCCCCAGGTCAGGCCCCATCCCACTCCCCTGGCCAGGCTGTGGAGGGGTGGGGGGTCCTGGCGACCAGCGCCCACCGGTCACTCCTCCAGGCCAGGCCGTCCCTCATCCCCTGCTGGGTCCTCAGCATTCAAGCAGCCTGCCTGGCACACAGCAGGTGCTCACCTAGCAGCCTTGAGGGGGTACCTGGTCACCCATTTTACTCAAGGGGACAGCAAAGCTCAGGCCCCCTGCCCCAGCCCTCGGGCCAGGCTTATCAGGGAGCCCCAAGACCCCATGGAGGGCATGTCGCCTGCAAACGCATGTTTTCATTAGCAAGAAATGAATAATTAATGCCACGGCGCCTTTGAAACTGTTTTGGTTTTTATTTTAAATCTTTTTTCTTCTATGTATAGAAACAACACTTCCGTTAGATACCAAATTTATTCTTTCATAAGCAATATTTAATAGTAACTTATTCCACCCTAGGCTCCCTGGGGTGGCCTGACAGGCTGGTCAGCCCCCACCCGCTGCCCAGCCTCCTGAGCACACAGTAGGCAGAGTGCAGAGGGCACGGGCAAGGGTGCACCTTTCCAGGAGCATGCCCCCCACCCCGGGTCCTCTCTCGTCCCCCCCCCCCACAGCAGGCCTGGGCTGGGGCGATGGGTGGGTGGAGCCCAGGGCCAGGTGGCCTCAACAGAGTTCCAGGCGCAAGCAGGTGCCCCTGGCAGAACAGCACGTGGCGGGCAGGCCTAGCAAGCCTTGAGAGCGTGCGCCCCCACTCCCTGCACCGCTGTGAAGCCGCCCTCCTCCACACACCGAGCTCTCTACAGAGCCGGCGGCCTGGACCTTCAGCTCAGTGAGCGGGGAGTCGCGGGCGATGACTTCTCGGCTCTGGGAGCCCGTCTTGAGATGCTGTTATGAGACAACAATTTCTTCAACTACAGCCAGGGAGCGTGCAATCAGTACAACAGCCTCCGAAAGCCCCTCCGCTGACCTGAGGCTCCACTGGCCCAGGGCACGATGCCCCGTGTGCCCACAGAGGGGTCAGGGGTGGACGTCACGGCCCCCACACCTCTGTCCCGCTGCCTGTGGCTAGAGCGCAATGCTGAACAAAAGAATTGGGGCGTAGGCATTTTTCTTCTTGCAAAACGTGGTCATTAATTTTTTAGAGTGTGCGATATTGTCCTCAAGAAAACACATGAAAAATGAGTCGTCTGCTCCTAATAAATATTTTCTAGATTAAGTATCTGTAACCCTATCAATTATTTATCTCCATATATGGAGAATACATAATTTGTAATAAAACGCAGAAAGGGTTTAATTTTTCTGCACAATATATGAAATTGAGTTTTTGACTAATACACAAATAAATTGGCTCTAATCCCTCCCTGTCACAGGGTACAGTATTGTTTCAGGTATAAATCTCTTAACTTTATACATGTTTTCAAAAAATTAATCTCCGATATTTAAGGACCAGCATAAATCTCCATAATGGGGCATTTCAGCAGATTCCCATTTGTAAAACCTGTCATTTCTCACGCCCCATGGTCATCACCAGCACACGCCAAAGTCACACCAGGGCTCCCCAAACACTCGCAGAAGCTCGCCATCTACAGAACACATGCCGAGCTGGCTGTCGGAGGCGCAGGCCAGCCCTGCGCTGGTGGCCGAGGGCTCAGCGAGAGTCCAGGCGCCGGCCCGGTCCCCGACGGGCAAACGGGAGGCTGGGCCACCCCTGCAGGCCCTGCACATGTGAGCAGGAGGCAGACGGAGAAGCAGGACTGACGCCTGTGGCCCCGAGGAGACATGGGCCCCAGAGAGCCCGCAGGGGTTGGTGACGGGGGAGGGGCTTGCCTGGTCACTTTACAGTGTCGGGGTGCAGGGGGCCACCTGACCCCTGCCAGGCTGGAGGAGGAATACAGACTGGACCGAGGAGCAGAAAGCAACCCCCTGTCAGACGCTTCCATGGGGTTTCTCACCCTGAAGCAGAAGTTGGGTCCACCCGGTCAGAGGGTACAAGTCCAACAGTACTGGGGCCTGGGGTCCAGCATGGGGACCCACCCATCAGGAAGGCTCACCAAGGAGAGGCATGGCACCGGGGGCCCAGGCACTCAATCCTGGGGCCACCTGGAGCCCGGCGGTTCTGGGAGACGTCCCTGGGCCTGGGGGTTCGCAGCAGAGCCTGCGCTCCCAGCCCGCAGGACTCAGCATGGCGGTCCTGTTGGCCCTGGGAATGGGCTGCGGGCCCCCAGGGCTCAGGCTCCATCCAGGCGCCATCCACAGCCTGCTCCGCAGGAGGTCGCAAGAACCCCTTCCTCACAAGTACCCAATCCTTGTAGAACCAGAGAGGCCGTCACATGTTTGAAAACTGAGACTCAGCCCTCGAAATCAAGAGCAGGACATCCGCCCACCTGTTGCTGCAGGGCACAGAAAGCCCAGGTGCCAGGCAGCAAAAGGCATCCAGCAGACATAGGCCAGACACGGACGGAGCGAGGCGGCGCGGCTCCAGTCACAAGAGGTCCCTGGGGCCGTCAGAGTCGCAGAAGCAGGAAACGGGCTTGCCGGGCTGCAGCGGGGCTGCGTGTGCAGCGGGCACAGGGTTTGGAGGTGACTGCTGATGGCCGCAGGACGGCCTGAGCATGTGCTGTTGAGCCACGCACCTGGAAACGGTCGAAACGGCAAGCTTTGTGCTACACCTCAGCACGCTGAGGGCTCCCCCGCTGGCTCAGACAGTAAAGAATCTGCCTGCAGTGCAGGAGCCCAGGTTTGATCCCTGGGTCGGAGAGATCCCCAGCAGGAGGGCAGGACTACCCACCCAGTGTTCTCCCCTGGAGAATTCCATGGACAGGAGAGCCTGGCGGGCTGCAGTCCACAGGGTCTCAGAGAGTCGGACGTGACTGAGTGACTGACACACGTTGAAGATAAAAGGGCCATCTTCCCTCCAGACCCCACCCCTCACCTTGGAAGTCTATGTGCCGCCAACGTGTTTAAAAGTCGTAGAAAGAGTCCAGGCCTCCATTCTAGGTTGAGGCGCCGGGTCATCTGCTGGGAGGGCGTCCGGGTTACACAACCTCTGTCTCTGCGTGCGGGTCATCGCAGCCACAGGACGGAGGCGCAGGNTGTATGGCTGGCCTTTGTGTCCAGCAGGGGGACACAGGAGGAAACGGGACAGGGTGGTGGGGGAGCAGTCATAGCCCTGCTCCTGGCAGGAAGTGACTCCCAGTATGGGGGGGGGCCACTTCTCGGTGGGGCCCATCCTGGCCTTGGCTCCCCAGAAAGCAGAGCCTGAGACACACAGAGCCCATGTTCCCCTTTTTCAGGGAGGGGATTAGGGAGGGGTGGAGTGGGGGGCTGGGGAGTGTGATCCCCGGGGGAGTGAGGCAGTGGGGGTGAGGAGAGAAGGTGGGGAGGAAGCAAATGGACCCACTGGGTAGGTGGACACTTTCAGAGAGGTCTTAGAAACTGCAGGGAGGGGTGTATACCCCATTTCCCACTGCCCATGGGTCCAGTCACCGTTCCGTGTCTTCAGGGAGCCTTGTGAACCTGGGAATTGATACCCCTTACTCTAACCACCCTGCATCTCCAACCCCGAGCCTCCTCACCCAGCAGCTGGGGAGGGAGTGGGCGTGGGGGCCAGTGCTGCCCCAAAGCTCCGGCCAAGGAGGAACAGAGGTCCTGGCAGCCTAGGGGGCCGGTCCAGGCCCGCCTGGCTGGAAGCACACAGTCCTGAGGTTCGAGGCTGCTGACACACCACCTTAGAAGGACTCGTTAAGGAACGGTCAACCCTCAGGATGGAAGAACTCCTGCGAATCAGCATCTTCCGGCATGGCCCACATGTGGGGTTGACGTGGATGCTGTGAGCCTGCACGTGGAGCCACGGGGCGGGGGTGAGGGTGGGCAAGGCCCTGTGTTCCCTTCATCTCGGGGAAGCATGGCTGAGGCTGCGTCCCAGTGGGGGGAGCACCCTCTGCACACAGAAGGCTCACCCCTGTACCCGTGCTCATGGAAGGCTCGGTTCAGGGTCCTTATTTAATCAGCCAAGGGCACGATATTTTTCCAGGGATTTGGGGGCCGAGGGGAGAAAGGGTGGGGTACTCCCTGTGGACCCTAGGGAGGCTGCAGGAACTCCTGAGTGGTGGTCCTTAGAGGGTCCAGGGTTACCACTGAACTGATTGGCAGAGGCTGCACTGGGAGAAGTCTGGGCCTGAGCAGGGCCTCCAATGCCAGGCTAGAGCTGGGTAATGTCACCCTCTGGCCCTGGGCTGTCTGAGAGGGCCTCCCCCACCACCTTGCCAGGCCCCAGCCCAGAGGCTGCTAATTTTTCCTCTATTTTCTTGCTGCCCAGGTGGCCTGGGGTCCCTTTGCAGCAATGCTCCAGGTGGCTGGCATCTGTATGGCCGTCAGGAGCCTGGGCTGCTGTCTCTTAGGGGAGCTTTTGTTGTCTCTTAGCCAAGGAAAAGCCAGAAAAAGCATCCGTGAGCCAGAAATAGAAATTGAGGCCATTAAGCAAATGTCCAATTATCTTTCGAGATGGGGCCCAAGGACTGTCTGCCGGTGGCTCTGCAGCATTTTGGAGCAGCCGGCTGCCGGCCCATGCAGGGACTATCTGGGGAGGGCGGTCTAGACAGCGCCCAGCTCACTGTCCCGGCAGGTGTACATTTCAGGGCGCTAATGTGGACACAGGCGCTTGCTTCCACGTGCAGCCAGACATGTTTTATCAGCACTTCTTTTCCTGCGACAGCAACATTCCGGTCTTTGTAGATCCCAGCCTGCACATTATGAGGTGATTACCTCACAAAGCCAGGTGGAATCAGTGACCCGCCCGCATCTGGCTCTGATGGTGCTTCTGTCCTTTAGATGTGGCCATTAGATGGCCATTTTGTGACAAGCAAGCACTCTCCCAGGAAAACCAGCAGAGAAAATAGGCAGCATCAAGCTCGCTCATCACTCGCGAGATGAGGCTGGGGCGGCACAGGGAGGCCGCTGCTGGGGGACAAGCGCAGTTGCTGGGGCCTTCAGGAGGTGCCACCAAGGCTGACATCACAGCATCAGGATGCAGGCTCAGTGTCGGCTCAGCGTCCTTGCCTATAGGGACCTCGGGCCAGGCTTCTTCCTCACCTGCTCAGAGAGGCTGCTGCCCTTGCCATGTGGCTTGTCTGTTACCTACTGTACAGTAGGTGGTCAGCTACGGTGGCGGTGGCCCCAAGGAATGTGACTCTTCTGTTGGGGTCCTGACCCCGGCCTGCAACATGTCTTATAAACATGTGTGGTTTCCCCAGTCCAAAGGTCTGTCCGATGGATGCTGTCTGGACTTCAAAATATTGGTTAAAATTTCTGGGAAAATGGAAAATTTGACACAGGGCCTGTTTTTAGAAGTCCGAGCTGACTGCTGCTATGTACACATGACCCCTGTCATCATTGCTACAAATAATTGGTAAAGCAAATAGCCAATGTTTGTTGAGTACACACAAGCCAGCCTGGGTCACAGGCCTGGCTGAAGTGGCCTCATCTGAATGAGGCGTTTACTGTGTAGGTGATGAAGCTGAGGCTTGGATGTGAAGTCATGGTTCAAGTTCAACCAGATGTGAGAGGAAGACCTGGAATTTAACCCAAGTGTCTGGCTTTAAACCCAGATTTTATCATCCCATTACACAACCCCCTTCCTTCCAAGAGTCGAAGATTAAAGGAATCGGTCCACGTAAACCCCCTGGGTGCTGCGTTTCATAGCACAGTGGGCAATAAGTGCCAGCTGTTTCCAGATCACTGTCACCATCGCTGTTTCTGGGGTAACTGAGGGAACAGAGAGTTAAAGCTGGGCATTTTGCCACAGGAGGGGAGAGCCTGGCTGAGAAAATGCCAACACAGATGGACACGGAATTCTCCAGGCAAGAATACTAGAATGGGTTGCCATTCCCTTCTCTGGGGTATCTTCTTGACCTAGGGATCGAACCCAGGTCTCCCGCATTGCAGGTAGATTCTTTGCCATCTGAGCCACCAGGGAAGCCTCCTCATAAGCCTCACCCATCCAAAAAATGAAAAGGCAAAAAGAGCTTCCTGCTGATACTTCCTGAGTTCCTAGAGGCAGCCATGCCTGATATCCACTCCTGGAGTTTTCAGTGCTGTGGGCCGCTGCGTGTGTGCTGAGTCAGTCAGTCATGTCTGACTCTTTGCGACCCCATGGACTGTAGCCCACCAGGCTCCTCTGTCCATGGAATTCTCCAGGCAAGAATCCTGGAGTGGGTTGCCATTCCCTTCTCCAGCAGATCTTCCCTACCCAGGGGTGGAACCCGCATCTCTTCCATCTCCTGCTTTGGCAGGTGGGTTCTTTACCACTAGCGACACCCTGGGGAGCCCAGGTGATATAGCCAACTTGAACTGGGGTTCCTTCACTTACAGCCAACAGTTCTAACACGTTCAAGCAGAGACAACCTCATCTTCCCGACAATTCCCACAGCCTATGTCTGTCATATATCCCTTGAAAAGCCAGATTTCCTAAATCGAAATCATGATCAATGCTTTGACACAGAGTTTCGTTTCCTGACCTGCCGGAGTCCAGCTCCAGCACTGACCTGAATGTTTCATTACAGGAAATTAGTGGTTTATTAAAAAGTCACCTTTATGAAAGAACGACTGTTCCTTGAGTGCACACACTGCAAACCCAGAGCAGCTTAGCTCCCCTTGGCCGCAGTCATTGGCTCTCTCTACATCCCTCTGCAGGGACCTGTGTGCCGGCCGATTTTACCTTCCTGGCTTCAGGCGTTTCACTGGGGTCTGCATCTGACTGATCTTTGTGTCCCCCATGGTGACTTACATGTAGTCCCCTAAAAGGCAGGTTTTTGGTGAAAGTATTGATATGCGATGTTGGTGTGGTTTTCTGGGAACTTCTCTTAAACCACGAAGTCCAAAGACATCAGTAGATTTTTTTAAAATCGGCTTTTCTAGACCCTAGAAACACTGAAAAATTAATTAAAGGGGCACAGTTCATGCTTCCCCAGCTGGCAGGAGCCTAATGCACAGCTTAAGCATCTGATTTGGAGCCAACACCATTAACCTCTAATTAACTTCTATCCTCCTGACACCCATAATGTTGTGATGATGCTAATATGTGAGGTTATTAATTATACCTAATTATTCAATTAACGAATAGCAAATACCAGTGGAGATGAAAGTTTGTGAATGATTAACAAGATGACTCCAGTTTGACGGGCTATGAGCTGCTTAGTGGCAAGAGAGAGGATTTCTGGGGCTCTGAGTGGCCTTCAGGGGAGAGAAGGGTACTTACCTGGCCTCTCCGGAGACGGAGATTTGAGGCCTGGAGACCCAGGCTGTTTGTGGGCTCAGAGCTTGCCCTGCCAGGCAGGGTGTGTGTGTGTCTCTCTCTCTTAGCTAGAGCTGGGGTGCCCTGGTCGCAGGCCCAGATCTCCCCAGGGGTGGGTAGGGCTTTCTGGCCTCTTAGCAAGTGGGGCTTGTTTTTAATACTCAGTGACTCTGCAAACAGTCCCTGGATGCTGGCTGGGCCTTGAATGAGATACTGAGAAAGTCATGGACCAGAGGGCAATGCGGACTCAATGTTAATTTGGGGGATAAGCAGCAGATGTGAATTCTCACCTGGGCACTTGCCCCCTGGGGCACATAGACACAGAGGAGAGATTCCCAGATCCTTAGCATCCACATGCTGGCCTCTTAAGTTGACTGGGGGGCACGCAGGGCCCCGGTCCCATTCCCCACTCACAGTGCCCACTGATACCTCATCTCTCATGTTCTGGAAATCAGGGCTGCTGGAAGATGGCAGGTGAGTGCGGGAACCCTTCCTGCATGAAACTTGCTCTGTTGGGAGAAGTGCTAGAAGGGTCTGCACCCAGAGATGCAGGCAGTGGAGCAGCGGGGCTCTGCATGTATAGCCTAAATCAGCATCACTTTTGGGGGACAGTCACGTGGGAGTGAGGCAGAGAGATTACAGGTAAGAAACACTGAAATCAACTTCTTTCATGAATTTAAAAATATCAGCTTTCTCCCTGACTGTCAGTGCTTGTCATCTGGATATGTCATTTGGCTGAAAGACAAGTGTCTGAGCAGCTGAGCAGGGATGCTTATAGCTTAATAAGATTACGGTTTTAAATGTATTTTGAGTTTAGGCTGAAACACAGGCTGAAATTTGTTTTCAATATAAACACAGGCTGAAATTTGCTGATTAAAATTTTGTGTGCCTCATTCTAAAGGAAGCTAAAATCCATTTTTTCAAATCATAGAATGAAATACTTATTTGAATTATAGTCAATCCTCATCTTTATCAAAATAAATATTTACTAAATTTATAAATTCCTATTTTCATCGAAAAAAATAAAATTGTAAGCAACCAACAGACCCTTAGATTTTTAGCATTTTCACCTTCTCTTTTTCTTAAATATAAAAAGAAACTTTGGTTACTATGTCGTATAAGGTAGATAAGGCTATTNTTGGTTACTATGTCGTATAAGGTAGATAAGGCTATTTATTATTTTAATAGATTATGCTAAATTATTCTCAAGGATTTTATAATATATTTTATTTCATAAATAGTAATTTTTCTTACATCTGACATTATGACATTGCATATGACAAATCCAGTTATGAGAAACAGCTTTTAGACTTGTTTTTACAATCTATCATAATATGAATTAACTGTATTAGTTTTTGCATTGTTTATAAACATACTTTCAAAATATCATAAATTATACCTAAAATATGCATTATTTTTGTATCATAGTAAAACAAATGTAACATAAAATTTGCCATCTTAACCCTTGTTCAGTGTACAGTTCAGGGCACAGTAACACTCACATTGTGCCACCATCACCAGCATCTGTTTCCAGAATTTTTTCCATCTTGTAAACCTGAAACTTTGCACCCATTAAACTGTCTCACCAGCCCCTGATCTCCAGGCTTTGGCAACCACCATTTCACAGTCTAGAAATAGAAGGTGAAAGTGATTTTGACTATGGGCCCTTAGTGTAGTGAAGTCATACTACCTGTCTTTTTGAGGCTGACTTATTTCACTTAGTGTAATGTCCTTAAGATTCGCCCACATTAGAACAAATGGCAGAATCTCCTTTTTTATAAGGCTGCATAAGTCACTGTATGTGTGGACCGCATTTTGCTTCTTTATTTACCCATCAACGGACTCTTAGGTTGCTTTCATGGTTTTGCTCTTATGATTTATGCTGTTATGAACTTGGATGTACTAATATCCCTAGAGGTTCTAAGAGATTTCATTTCTTTTGGGTATAGCCCCAGAAGTAGAATTGCTAAATTGTATGATGGTGCTGTTTTTAAATTTTTGAGGAACCTCTATACTATTTCCCTGGAGAAGGCAATGGCAACTCACTCCAGTACTCTTGCCTAGAAAATCCCATGGATGGAGGAGCCTGGTAGGCTGCAGTCCATGGGGTCGCTAAGAGTCGGACATGACTGAGTGACTTCACTTTCACTTTTCACTTTCATTCATTGGAGAAGGAAATGGCAACCCACTCCAGTGTTCTTGCCTGGAGAATCCCAGGGGCGGGGGAGCCTGGTGGGCTGATGTCTACGGGGTCGCACAGGGTTGGACACGACTGAAGCGACTTAGCAGCAGCAGCATACTATTTCCCACAACAACTGTATATTTCACAGTCCAACCAAAGCACACACAGGTTTCAGTTGCTTCACGTCCCTGTCAATACTTGCTTTTTTCTGTTTCCGCCCCCACCCAATACTAGCCATTCTAATCGCAGTTTTGATTTGCATTTCCCTAATGATCAGTGATGTTGAGCATTTTTTTATGTGCTTATTGGACATTCATATGGCTTCTTTGGAGAAATGTCTATTCAAGTCCTTTGCCCATTTTCCCATTTTTGAATCAGGGTTTTATTGTTGTTGTTGTTGAGTTTTAGTTCTCTCTATATTTCAGATATTAATCCCTTATCAGATACTATCATTTTAATCTTGATGGCTGTTAGTAATCTTTTTTTTTTTAGTAAGATACATTTCACAATTTATTTCTCAGTGATTTTCATACTGTTTATTGAAACACATTCACACGCTCGTTTGAGTTGAGAAATGTCTTACGCCATCACTGGGA
This sequence comes from Redunca redunca, assembly GCA_006410935.1. Classification (NCBI taxonomy): domain Eukaryota; kingdom Metazoa; phylum Chordata; class Mammalia; order Artiodactyla; family Bovidae; genus Redunca; species Redunca redunca. The sequence continues at coordinate 13,309 of SJYQ01013489.1, forward strand.
GAAGTCCTGCTGGCAGTTCCTTGAGCTGTCTGAAGACACAGCGGCTGGCTTTCTAAGCACCTGTGGGTGGCATACCCATATTTGGGTTGGCTGAGAGATTTAAGCCTATGATAAAACAAAGTCTAGCTCTCTCTCAGTGGCTTGGACCAAGCGGGCAGACCTGATGGTCCCCTGGGAGTCTTATAATGAGGCTTTGGGGCAGACTTTCCAGAGAAGGTGTAAGAATGATTTCACTGTCAGGCTAACAAATCCCTCTCTAAGGCAGGTGCTTTCTAATTCTCAGCTTCCAACAAAGTCAAAAGGAGACTTAACCACTGTAACTCAGAAGGGGTTCCAAGCTGGGTGATGCTGGTGGCAGAAGGAGGCGTGAGTACAGTTCCTTGGTGCTTACAGGTGTAACATAAAACCCTGAAAACAAAAGGTGAGGATAAAGGAGTGCCAAGCCTGCCCTGCTAATTCCAGAATGAAGCAATATCCGCCTATAGTGAGGCTTTAGCTGGAAAGACAACGACAGGACCCCCAGCAAAGTGGATTTGCATGAGACACAGGAGAAGATGCTCAAGGGGCTTCTGTACCCATCCTGCTGCCTCTCCTGGTCTCATTCCAGGGGGTAGACAGTGGGCAACGCCTCAGGAAACAGAGACGCAACTGTAGAACCAGTGTCTTGTTTAGAGACCTTTTCCCAACACAGCCTCACTTTCTACATGTCATCACTTATCAAAATCTCTACTGTCTTGACTTGCTCAGCAATATCAATGATAATCATAATAAAACTCAAGGAAAACATTTAAAACACCTAGACCTTTTTGATCATAAGAAACCAAAATAATTTCCATTTATACATGTGTTTCTGTTACAGGATTTTATGAGAATGATAATAAAGCATTTTTCAGGCATAAAATTCTATAATATTAGGATAAAATTCTGGGAGTAGAATGTAATGAAACTATATTTAAGGAGAAAAGAGGAAAGGATAAAATTTCTAACTCCTGGAGTAGAAATTGCCTATGTAGTAATATTTTTCTCATGTATGTTTTTTAACCCTTAGTGTATTTATTCTTAAGTAGAATCTTTTTAAAAAAATTTTTAATTATTCTCACTGTTATTTTGTTCATTTTTATATTTTGGCCATGCGGGATCTTAGTTTGCAGACCAGGGATTGAACTGGAGCCCCCTGCATCAACAGGGCAGAGTTGTAGCCACCAGACCACCTGGGAAATCCTGCTCATGTATGCCTTATCTTTTATTTTGTTTTATTGACTCGATAGACATGAGTTTGAGCAAGTTCTGGGAGTTGGTGATGGACAGGGAGGCCTGGCATGCTGCAGTCCTTGGGATCAAAAAGAGTCGTACACGACTGCGTGCCTGAACTGAACTGATTTTTTGGGTCTTTGTTGGTGTGCGGGGGCTTTCTCTAGTTACAGTGAGTGGGGGCTACTCTTTTGTTGTGAAGCTTCTCATTGCAGTTGCTTCTCTTGTTGCAGAGCACAGGCTCCAGGCTTGAGGGCTTAGGAGTCGTGGCTCATGTGCCCTGGAGCGCTGGTTTCAGTGGTTGTGGTGTGTGGGCTTGGTTGCTCCTTGGCATGTGGAATCCTCCCAGACCAGGGATCAAACCCGTGTCCCCTGCACTGGCAGGTGGGTTCTTATCCAGGGAAGTCCCCATTTATGTTTTATCAGTCATGGTGGGTCTTACACTGATGTGAAACTTGTTTTCTATGATGTATATTCTAAAGAGATCTGAGAGATTTACATGAAAATAATTTATAATATA
>SJYQ01013490.1:10244-35244 GCA_006410935.1 Redunca redunca
AGGATTGTTATTATTGCTGTTTTAATGTAGAGTAAAAATAGTACATTTAGCTCTTAATGACAGATGTAATCTGAGTGTTAGTGATGCAGATATGAGTAGTGACTTAGAGCCATACTTGGATAGGCAAACCATAATACCGAGCACGGGAACTTGCTGGTATTGACAGTCAATATGCCAAGTGATTCTGCAGTACAGAGCTTGAGTTAAGCTACACTGTTTCAGAAGGGCAGTATGCCTTACATATAACCAAAAAATCTTGCAGATTCTTAATTTCAGATTAATACATCTAAATTAGTCTTCAGCTTCACTGTTCACTATTATTTTGCAAATAATTTTATAAACTACTAGTAATAGAGTTAATATAGAAAAGTTAATTTATACCCTAGGCAACATTAAATGTCAAATTGTACATGCAGATTTAAAATTTGATTTGTATTTTGTGGTATCTCAAATATTTCCTGTATTAGAAGCAGAATTACAAAAACAAAAACTGCATATCTGCTTTTTCAAGATTTATATAGTTAGCTCTATTATGGTGTTTGTTTACGTAAGTTACTAGACTAGCCCTGTCCAGTAGAACTTTCCATTATGTTGGTAAAATTCTATTTTACATTGCCCAACATGGTAGTAGCCACCTGTGGCTTTTGAGTACTTAAGATGTGGCTGCTTAGATGTAGGAATTACCTTTTAAATTGTATCTCATTTTAGCTAATTAAAATTAAAATTTAAATAGTCACATGTGGATAGTGGCTACTGTATTAGATAGCACAGATTAGAATGCATATTTTTTTAAAAAAGTGTTTAAAATTGTCCCCACAGTTTGAGTCATAGTTATATACACACTGGAGAAGGAAACAGCAACCCACTCCAGTATTCTATTCTTGCTTGGGAAATCCTCATGGATAGAGGAGCCAGGTGGGCTACAGTTCATGGGGTCAAAAAGAGCAGCTGAGTAGCTTTCACTTCACTTCCATATATATGTAACTTTAATATCATACCCATTGAGCAAAATAAGTTTCATAAAGGTGTTTCAGATCTTATTTAAACTAAATTAGACCTTTTGTATCCAGAACAACAATGTTCAAAATTTCACAGGTCAGTTTTGTTATTGTATTAGTCCAATATTAAACATTTAAAATGCCTGTTCATAAGACTTGTTTTTGATAAGTTTATCTTTATTGTATCATTTTCCAAATAAATACAATAAATAAACATCTTGTTTTCTTAATACAGATGCTTTTTTTTTTCCATGTAATTTTATAGAACTTTTACTAATGCCATTTATACCTATTCCCTGGTGGCTCAGATGGTAAAGAATCTGCCTGCAATGCGGGAGACCTGGGTTTGATCCCTGGGTTGGGAAGATCCCCTGGAGAAGGAAATAGCAACCCACTCCAGTACTTTTGCCTGGAGAACCTCATGGCCAGAGGAGCCTGGCAGGCTAAAGTCTTTAGGGTGGCAAAGTGGACACTACTGAGCGACTTAACACTTTCTGCATAGCATTTTTAATTTAATGATAACATTTCCAGCCAGGTTCATTAATGTGGCACAGTTAGAATGTTTGCTTTCTTGCTTGATAAGCAAACAGAATAGTTTAATCCAGTAACAATAATTTATCATTGTGGGTATAACTGTAGGGATCTTGAAAACTTTGGAAGTGTTTTGTCCTTCCTGGGTAAAACAAGTGTTACTAAAGCATAATATTATTATACTTTAATACTTATTTAAATATATGCCAGTATTTTAATTTTGGTCAGCAAGGCTTCAATGTTTAGCTCGGGCTTTTACTTTTCTTTATAGCCCATATCCACATCTAGTGAAGTAGTATCTTTGCAACATTAGGCAACAGTGGCGATCTAACCACATTCACTCTTGTGTAGAAGTAAAGCACGTGTCACTCCTTCCTTCACCCCAATTTTTTTTAACTCACGTTAAATCTGCAATGAATTTTTTTCACCATGATTAAAAAACCCCCTGCACATTCACTCTGAGATGGAATAATTGGGAATCTCAAATGATCAGTAAAATTAATTTGAAAGATTGGCGGTGACAGGTTTAAATCTCAGGACACCAACACAGGTGGGCAAGAAACACTTTTTCTGTATAACACTTCCTATTTTGATTTCACAGCTTTCAGGTGATCTCGCCAGCCCCTTTGGGCCAAGACCCCCGCCCCGCCCCGCCTCCGGGAGTCCCCAGTGGGCAGGGCTAGGTTTTAGCTCACTAAGCTGCGCGGACCGGGTCGGGTAATGCCAGGCTTTCCAGGCAGGGTTCGGCTCTGAATTCCCCTCCACCCTGGGCGGTAGCACGGGACCCCTTCACGAGGTTCCGGCTGTTCTCGTGAGGTTTTCAGCCCCGCCAACCCACTCAGCTCCCGCACGGCTGGCCTCCCAGCGTCCAGGTGTCCGCTCCTCTGGGGAGAGCGGCCAGGAGACGCTCTCCTCAGCGCTTGCGTGAGTGGGCAAGTCAGGCTCTGGGGCCGGCAGAAACCCTCGTGTGAGGGCCCCGCCGAGGGGCCTGCTCACAGTGCTGCAGCTGAGCGCAGGGGCCGCTTGGGACTACCGCTCGGGCGCTGCAGGTACGGTCTCAGCCCCGGTACAAGCGCTGGTTTGTTGCCAGTCCCTCGGCCCCTTCTGAGGCATAGTCTGACTCCCAGTGGGCAAACCCTGTGGGGCGACACTGGAGTAGGGGCTCCCACAAAGTGACCCACTTTGTCACTGGCTTTCTGCTACCACCTGCCCTCAGCCCCTTTCCCACCTGAGGACTCGGAGACTCGAGGGAGACGGCAGTGGGGGGCTGCGCGGGCATGGGGGAGGGGCAGTGTGGTGTGTGGAGCCACTTCCCCGAACTTTCCACGCGGTGTCCGGGGCTCTGTGGTGCAGAGGGTGCTTCAGCCTCACCCCTGCGTTCTAGGCTCCCCTCAGTGGTGTCCTCTTCACGAATGATTTGGTGCTTCCTGTGACGGTGAGCGAAGTTGGAGCGACCTGTGACGCCATCTTGATGACGTCGCTCTTAGGCTCGGGTTTCAGCCTCCACGCGCTGGACTGGAAACTTAGCATTAGTTATTCAAGGCGTGTGGTATCTTCCTGGATCGGGGGTCAAACTGATCCAGGAAAGACCGGTTCTCCCCTGCATTGACAGGCAGATTATTTACCACTGAGCCACCAGGGAATCCCGTTTTCCATATACTTCTGTGACCGAATTAGGTAACAGACTGCCACTTGGGCCCTAGCCTGGCCAAGGCCCGCACTGCCTCGTGGTGAAGATTCTTTTTATGTTCAGGTTCTGGCAGCCAAAAAAGTAAACTCAAGCTGACATCAAAGCAGGGCAAGCTTAATTCGATGGCCAGAGGATGGGAAAGTGAGAACTCACTTTGCCAGTCAACTTCTCTATGTGGAGGTGGGAGGTGGGGGTGGGGGATGTGGTCACGAATAAGACAAGATTTTTAACCGGCAAGGTTAATAAGGAGGAGTCCTGTACTTTGATTTTCTGGGAATAGGTGGGGTTCTTCCTGGAAATGGAGTGCCATCTCTTTTCTGCCCTTGTATGGTCCTTTGGCATTTGGGTCAGAAGCAGATCAAACCATCCTGGCGAGGACAGGTGGAGATCTTACTATTACAGTGAGTTGGTAGTGAGATGCAGGGCAACCTTTGACCCGCTTTGGAAGCTGAACAAGCTTTCACTAGTTTGTGGATGGATTCTATTGTTCTTTGCTGTGAACACAGCTAGAGGATATGGTTAGTTTTGGTTTTCTGCTCCTCTGCCTGGATGGGGAGGGGCAGAGGTATGATTCTGGCTCAAGAGTCTTGGGAACGCTCCCATGTAGGACCAGCTAGTTAAGTGGCTCAGAGGGTAAAGCGTTTGCCTGCAATGCGGGAGACCTGGGTTCGATCCCTGGGTCGGGAAGATCCCCTGGAGAAGGAAAAGGCAACCCACTCCAGTACTCTTGCCTGGAAAATCCCATGGATGGAGAAGCCTAGTAGGCTATAGTCCATAGGGTGGCAAAGAGTTGGACACGACTGAGCGACTTCACTTTTTCTTTCATGCAGAATGATGAATTCAGGTTTGATACTGTTAAAATAGCATGGTTTTAATTTTTATTATTATTTAAAAGTTTTTTTATTTGAAAGATAATTGCTTTATGGACTTTTGTTGTTTTCTGCCAAGTATCAACGTGAATCAGCCATAGGTATACATATGTCCCTTCCCTCTTGAACCTCCCTCCCTATCCCTCCCCTATAGATTGTTACAGAACCCTTGTTTGAGTACCCTGAGTAATACAGCAAATTCCCTTTGGCTATCTATTTTACATATGGTATTGTAAGTTTCCATGTTACTGTATCCATACATCTCACCCTCTCTTTCCTCCCCCCTATCTGTATGTCTGTTCTCTATGTCTGTTTCTCCTTTGCTGCCCTGCAAATAAATTAATCAGTACCATCTTTCTAATTCCATATATATGCATTTGTATACGATATTCATCTTTCTCTTTCTGACTTACTTCATTCTATATAATAGGCTCTAGGTTCATCCACCTCATTAGAACTGACTCAAATGTGTTCTCTTTTATGGCTGAGTAATATTCCATTATATATATATATATATATATATGTATCACAGCTTCTTTATCCATTCATCTGTTGATGGACATCTAGGTTGCTTCCATGTTCTAGCTATTGTAAATAGAATAGCATGGTTTTCATTTTTAACATTTTATTTTGGGATAATTTTGGACTTACAAAAGAGTTGCAAAAGTAGTACAGAGAGTTCCCATACACCCTTCACCCAACTTTTGTAAATGTGATACAGTTACCAAAACTCAGAAATTAACGTTGGTACAGTGCTGTTAACTCCAGACTTCATGTGTATTTCACCAGGTTTTCTGCTAAAGTTCTTTTTCACTTCCAGAAGTCAATCCAAGATCCTGTTTTATTTAATTTTCATGTGTCCTTAGCCTCCTCCCACCTGTGGCAGTTCTCAGTATTTCCCTGTTTTTCCTGACTTTGATACTTTTGAATGAAGAGTACTGATCATTTTGTAGAATGTCCCTCAATTTGAGTTTATCTGATATGTTCTTGTGATTAGACAGGTTTTGCATTCTTGGGAAGAACACCCTAGAGGTGATGTGCTCTTCTCAATATCACAACCTTTTCAATTTTTCAGTGAAATGGTTATAAGAAGGTTCAGTGGTTTGCCCCAAATCAGATCCGCTAGTGCCAAAGCCAGGACTAGACCTCAAGTCTTACTTTTATGCTAGAGTTGTTAGTGCAAATCTGTAAATTCTTTCATGTATTTTTCAATATTACTGAATTATTCAGCAGTTGCCTTTTAGGATTATGACTGCTGAGCCCTTGTTTGGCTCCTGCACAATGAAGTAGGGGGAAGGGGAGACTGGATGATCAATGGACAGAAATCCCAAAAGAAAAATAGTACAGTTGACCCTTGAACAACATGGAGGTTAGGGGCTCTGGCCCTCCGCAAAGTCAAAAATCCATGAGTAATTTATAGTCAGCTCTTTCTATATACCTGGCTCCTCTGTGTTTGCAGTTACTCTGAACCTGAGGTTCCACACTGGCAAATTCAGCCAACTGTGGATTGTGTAGTATTTACTGTTGGGGAAAAAAATCCACATATAAGTAAACCCACACAGCTAAGACTTGAGTTGTTCAAAGGTCCCCTGTACTTTCAAATGCTCTGAAGTTGAGCACTTGCTCAGTGACTCTGCCAGTTCATGAATGGTAGGGGTGATGGTCAACACTTAGTGAACCCCAGCTATGTGCCAGGTCTCAACTCAGCATCACCATCTCCCCTTTCTAGAATCTCTGCTTTGCAGAAGAGAAGCTGAGAACCACATTTCCCAGAACCCCTGTCTCGGTATGATTCTGGTTTAGAGTTTGTTGATGAGAGGAACTGGCATGAAATTTGAAGGCAGATGAAAAGAAGCCATTTTTCTCCACAACTGGGACACATGGGCAGACTGAGATTAACAGAAACCTCCTGAAGAACTCATGAGAATCACAGACTTCACTGCTGCAGATGGGTCAGGGTGGGAGGGGGTGATTTTCAGAGAATCTTCATGAGCTTCCCAGTAATCTTTTGAGAATTTTCCACCTTGGTGCTTCAAGCTGAGGTCTCCAGTGTCTGTTTCTTTGATCTTTGGTGACACTGTCTTTGACCTATCTTTCCTACTTCTTTTAATACTTCTGTAAACCATTAATTAGGGCTTCTCAGGTGTCACAGTGGTAAAGAATCTGCTTGCCAATGCAGGGGACACAAGAGATGTGAGTTCAGTCTCTGGGTCAGGAAGATCCCCTAGAATAGAAAATGGCAACCCACTCCAGTATTCTTGCCTGGAAAATTCCGTGGACAGAGGAACCTGGCGGGCTATAGTCCACAGGATTATAAAGAGTTGGACATGACTGAGGGGACATGCAGTAGCAGCAGCAAACTGCTCATTCCTGAGCTTCTTGAAGGCAAAGACTGTGTCATCAGTACCTAATACAGTGGTCTGGGATTAGTAGGTGGCCAATAAACAATGACATTCCTCATTCATTTTGTCTTACTGTGCTTCAGATTCTACCCTTGTTACAATTTCTCTCTATTCATCTTCTGTGCCTTCATGTAGCTGAACTTGTTAAATCCATTCTTCAAAGTTGGTTTGTTTTGGAGTGTGAGAGAGCAAGAGGACTTCTTAGTCTTGAGACTTCTATACAAAGGTAAATGTGCAGTAATGGTTGCAGCATCCTCTCTAATAAGATAAAAAATTAGAAGCAATATGTAAAAGGTAAGGTATGCCTTTTGTACAAATATAAAAGGAACACATGTTAGAGATTTTATTTAACTCATTATTGATGACGGAACTTGTCAGATGTCACAACCATTTAAAAGGACAATCCAAAGAACAGATGCATTTATAGATTAGAATTATTAAAATTAAAGCACAAATGAAGAAAAAGTTGGCTTTTCCCATAATTGGGGAGGAGAGTCAGTTGAATCTTCAACAGACAATTTATTTGCATGTCTATAGGTAAGAATTATTTTGCATTGCTCTCAGTTATATGTAGTTTACAGAATGGAAAATCAGAATCAGATGACCAAGAGTGATGTTCTCTAAACAATGTACAGTTTTCCACTGAAGCACAAATTTTTCCCTATAGGTGTAAATATCCATTAATAGATAATGGTAATATAAATTAAGAAACTACTACTACAGTGGGAGAGTGAAAAAGCTGACTTGAAACTCAACATTCAGAAAACTAAGATCATGGCGTCCAGTCCCATCACTTCATGGCAAATAGATAGGGAAACAGTGGAAACAGTGACAGACTTTATTTTCTTGGGCTTCAAAATGACTGCAGATAGTGACTTCAGCCATGAAATTAAAAGATGCTTGCTCCTTGAAAGAAAAGCTACCACCAACCTAGATAGCATATTTGAAAGCAGAGACATTACTTTGCTGACAAAGGTCTGTCCAGTCAAGGCTATGGTTTTTCCAGTAGTCTTGTATGGATGTAGAATTGGACCATGAAGCAAGCTGAGCGCCGAAGAATTGATGCTTTTGAACTATGGTGTTGGAGAAGACTCTTGAGAGTCACTTGGACTGCAAGGAGATCAAACCTGTAATCCTAAAGGAAATCAGTCCTGAATATCCGTTGGAAGGACTGAAGCTGAAGCTCCAATACTTTGACCACCTGATGTGAAGAGCTGACTCACTGGAAAAGACCCTGATGCTGGGAAAGACTGAAGGCAGGAGGAGAAGCAGATGACGTAGGGTAGGAAGAGATGGTTGAGTTGGATGGACATGAGTTTGAGCAAGCTCCGGGAGTTGGTGATGGACAGGGAGGCCTGGCATGCAGCAGTCCAGTTTAAAAATCTATAAATTGATAACAGTGAACACCCATTTTAAAATGGGCAAAATTCTTGAATGGGCACTTCATGAAAGAAGATATAGAAATGTCCCATAAGCACATGAAAATGTGTTCAATATCATTGGTCATCAGGAAACTGAAAATTAAAGTTGTAAGGTGATACCAGCATACAGCCACCAGAAGACTAACATGTAAGGACTGACAGTACAAAGTGCCTGGATTTGGACAATTGAAACTCCATACACTGCTGGTAGGAGTATAAAATGTGATAGTCTCTGTGGAAAAATATTTGGTGGTCTCTAATAAAATTAAACATACACTACCTGTGACCCAACAGTTATAAGCATATTCTCAAGAGAAATGAGTGCACATGTCTACAGAAAAGTTTCTGAAAGAATGTTCATAGTAGCTTCATTCTCGAGAGCCCCAAACAGAAAACAACCCCAGTTGTGGTGGGAATACCATTCAGAAACAAAAACAAAAAAATACAAAACTAGCGTACATGCAAAAATATGGATGAATCTCAAAGGTATTATGTTGCATGAAAAAATCCAGACACAGAAGAATAGTTACTATGCGAGTCCTTGAATGTGAAGTGTAACAGGAAAACTTACGCTTGGTGTCGGGAGTCTGAGTAGTGAGTGGCTATATCAGTGGGTGATGGTATTGACTTGAAGGCACATGAGCGAATCCTTCTGGGGTGGTGGAAATTCTATATATTGATCTGGATAGTGGTCGCATGAGAATAAACATGTAAAAAATCCTCAAGATGTACTTAAGTAATGTGCATTTATTGTATATAAATTATTCCTCAACAAAGTACTATTGAAAAAAATGCAGTCAATCTAGATAAACTGACTTAAAATTTGTCCTTACAAAGACATGTCTCTTAAGTTCAAACAGCAAGTCACAGAATAGTAAATGTAATGCAATTCCATTTGGATTATTAAAAACCATTGATGTATGGTTATGGGCAATGTATGACTGCATCACAAAAGATGGAAGATACTTGTCTGGATATTTACTGTGGCTCTTCTGGGCAGTGGATAAGAATGGGTGTGGAGCTCGTTTATGATTTGAATCATTTATAATGTAAATGTATGCATAATTTTAAAAGGCTAATTTTAATTCAAGTAATATTCACAGAATATTCGGGCTTCCATGGTGGCTCAGATGGTAAAGAATCTGCCTGCTGTGCAGGAGACCTGGGTTTGATCCCTGGGTTGGGAAGATCCCCTGGAGGAGGGCATGGCAACCCGCTCCAGTACTCTGGCCTGGAGAATCCCCATGGACAGAGGAGCCTGGCGGGCTGCAGTCCATGGGGTCACAAAGAGTCGGACGTAACTGAGTAACTAAGCATAGCATAATATTCACAGAAAATGGAATACACCATCTAAAAAAGAGTGCTGAAAGGGACACTTATGCAGTTGTACCAGGCTAGGCCTGAGGTCTCATCTGGATGTATTTTCAGAAACAGTTCTCTTGGCAAATAGAGGGATTTTAGTCAGCTCTAAAAGCCAGAGCCAGAGATGGTTTGTGAATCTAGTCTAGTGCAAAAATACAGTTTGGGTTTTGGCCCTCTAGTATTGTGTCTTTCACACTGCAGATCATTTCCCACCAGTGTTGGTGAAATCAGTTTAATGAGTTGGAACTAGAATTTTTAAAAAATGGAATAGAAAATATCAGAGGCCAGTATTATTTTAGAAAATGTTTGTCTCAATTTGGAATCTATACTGATTTAGGAACTTAGTTGCTATGTAAAATGTGTTTCTTATTCAGGTCACAAGTCAAAAATAATGAAATCTACTGGCTCTGGTAACTTCAGCTCTGCTCTGCTTAGGTCACTGCATTGATGAGTGCAGGGTGACTGGTTTTTCCCTTGCCCTGCAATTTAGAGAGACTTAAGGGACAGTCAATGGGAAGCGGAATGATTTTTCCTCTGGCTCCAAGGACAGCACTAGCTTCCCTTCAATCAGAGTCACAAGTGACTCCATCAGCAGTGGCCTTTGGCATCCAAATCAGATTTGGGAAGCAGGGACTGTACCACAGTGGGTTGTGTTTAGTGGAATGAACTTCCTTGTTGTTACATTCCACCTGTTTTTTGATCCTTGAAATACTTTCTTTTAAGTCCTTGAAATCCACATTGTTGTTTTAAACAAAAGCAATTTTATTTTATTTTTTAAACTTTTAAATTTTATATTGGAGTGTACCTGATTAACAGTGTTGTGATAGTTTTAGGTGGACAGCAAAGGGACTCAGCCATACATACACATGTATCCATTCTCCCGCAAACTCTCCTTCCATCCAGAACAAAAGGAAATGCCAACTGCGAGACTTCAAGATGTAGTCAATGGTAGGTTTCTCCTCTTTCCCCATCTCAAACACAGAGAGTGATGTGGGAATGGGTCGGGTCGGGGGGTGGGGGGAGACAGACAGACACATAAAGAAAAAGGAACATATATATTACCAGGACCATTAATAACACATATGTTAAAGGACCAATATGTTATCCTTATCCCTAAATGGCCAGATAAAAGTGAAGGTGGAGGCCACTCAGTCATGTCCAGCTCTTTGCGACCCCATGGACAGTCCATGACATTCTCCAGGCCAGAATACTGGAGTGGGTAGCCTTTCCCTACTCCAGGGGATCTTCCCAACCCAGGGATCGAACCCATGTCTCCTGCACTGCAGGTGGATTCTTTACCAACTGAGCTATGAGGGAAGCCCAGATGGCCAGATAAAAGCCCTGCTTAATTGAGATATCTGACTTAGACCGCCCATTCAAGCCCAGCCTGAGGAGGCACTATTATATTTGCATTGCTATCATATTCATTTCTCAAGAATGTTGATACTTCAGGTTTTTAATGGCACCACTTAAGTGAATTTCTAGGTAAGTCACTTTCTTTAAAGTGATGTTACTAAAATAAAATATTCATTTTAGTGGATATCACTTTTCTCTATTAACACATTTTCAAATTAATTGGTTTACTTAAGTGATGAATGGTGCCTATTTATGGAAGATGTAACATATTGATATATTTTTGCAGTGCCTGGCAATGTAGTATCCTGTACTTATATCTGTGCTTACTTACTGGGCTCCAAGTGTAATTTTTAATACCATTTTGATCTGCCTAAGAATGTGCTCAGTGTACTCAGTTGTGTCCAACTCTTTGCAACCCTTTGGACTAGCCTGCCAGGCTCCTTTGTCTGTGGGACTTTTCAGGCATGAATACTGGAGTGGGTGGCCATTTCCTTCTCCAAGGGATCTTCCTGACCCAGGGATCGAATCCTCATCTCTTGCATTGTAGGTGGATTCTTTACCTTGGGGAAGCCAGTGCTTAAAAATACTGAGTAAAGTTGTCACCAAATTTACAAACTGTGGTCTTAAGAACAAAAGTGTTCACATAGGCACATTTACCAGCTTGTCAGTCACTAAAGCATAGTAATTAATTCATGGACTTTAGCATGCATCTGCATATGCAAGCAAGTATTCTAATGTGTGATGAGTATGATACACAAGGCTATTATTGAATACTATTTGGGTCTATTGAGGGGTAGCAGAGGGAGTCAAGCTTTGTTATTCTTATGTTAAAGACTGACTCTTTTTTCTCTGATGGGCCTGTGCTTTCTAGATTATTACTCTAGAAAAATAGCTTTAAAACTTTATTCTAAGAAACCCCAGGGATTTCACAAATGTTTGATTAGAGTATCACTGAAAGCAGCATTAAAAAACTTTAACCTCTCATTAATGGAATTATTGTTCATTTTCTTAAGTGTGATGATAGCATTGTGGTGGTGTAGACTGCATTTATTTTTGAGTGGTGCCTGCAAAAGTATTTAGGAGACAAGTGAGATTGTGTCTTCAATCCTACTTTCAAATTATAGCAAAAAGAAAAGATAGGGGAAAAGAAAGTATGCTAATAATTACTGAATCTCAGTGGGAGTATATGATTATTTGTGGTGTTAGTCCTTCTGTAGATTTGATGATTTTCAAAGTGAAAATTAGGGGAAGTTGTGTGTATACACTGAGGGACCAAACTCAGATCTCCTGCATTGCAGGCAGATTCTTTACTGACTGAGCCACCAGGGAAGCCCTATATATATGTTGTTGTTTGGTCGCTAAGTCGTATCTGACTCTTTGTGACCCCATGGAATGCAGCATGCCAGGCTTCCCTGTCCTTCACTGTCGCCCATAGTTTTGCTCAGATTCATGTCCGTTGAGTCAGTGATGCCATCTAACCATCTCGTCCTCTGGTGCCCCCTTCTCCTGCCCTCAGTCTTCCCCAGCATCAGGGTCTTTTTCAGTGAGTTGGCTCTTCACATCAGGTAGCCAGAGTATTGGAGCTTTAGCTTCAGCATCAGTCGTTCCAATGAATATTCAGGGTTGATTTCCTTTAGGACGGACTGGTTGGATCTCCTTTCAGTCCAAGGGACTCTCAAGAGTCTTCTCCAACACCACAGTTCAAAAGTCTCAATTCTTCAGTGCTTAGCCTTCTTTATGGTTCAACTCTCACATCCATAAAACAACAACTGTGTGTGTGTGTGTATAAAACACATATATGTTACATATATATGGAGAGAAAGTGTTAAAACATAGAAAAAGGAGAGTGCTTCTTGGATCCAGGTGTAGGCTATATGGGTATATGTTGTTCCTTCAACTGTCTGGGACACTGAGGCAGGTGTTTCCCTGCAGAAGGTAGTGGTGGAGTGCTTTTGTGGGGGAATGAAGGCAGCAGGATTCATCAGGAGGAGGAGTCAGTCACAGCTAAGGCCTCAGCTCAAATCATGGAGCTCTGTGGCTGGGATGGCCCTTCCCTGTTGTCTTCTTTGAAGCATAAGGGTGAAGGGTTTATGCCTCCTCACCCGCCAGTCATTGGGTGTGAGCTGCCTGCCATTGGGTGTGTGACTTTGGGTGAGGTGGCTCTCTTTGGCTGAGAGCAGTTCCCAGATGGGGCCTCAGCTGACAGCTGTCAGCCTCAAACACTGCACCTGGGGGATGGGCATGTCTATCCTGAAGGGGAGGTCTGGGTGGCTCACCACAGCATCCTCTATGCAGTTTTTCTTTCTGGTATGTTCATTTGTTTACTGGAGTCATATTCTTGTAAATGTGTTATTATTTTGGAAGTTTACAGCTTTGTCATGTGTTTGCTTTGCTGCTGGTGGTTTTTTCCCCCCCAGTAATTTAAGCTTGTAGGTTGGTCCTCATGTAAAGTACTGCCCCCATTCATGTGTGCTGTGCTCAGTTATATGTCAGCATCCCTAAATAAAAGAACTTGTAATAGTTCTCATTATGTCAATATCATATGACACATAGTTGTAGGTTTTATGTTTTCTTTTTCCCCTTTCTTTCTTTTTTGGTAAACCTTGAGTGTTGCTTATCTGACTTAGAATTTATAAAATACGTTTAGACAAATACCACTTTTAAATCTGCTTTATGTATTGAAGATTCAAGTAAGACATAGTCTACATGAAAAGGAATTTGCTCCTTGAAAGCTATTGGTCTACAGTTCCTCTCTAGTCTCTACCCAAGGCAAGACAGTGCTTGACTTCCAGATATGCCATGTGAAGTTTGAAAGCAATAAAAAAGAAAAAGAAGAAGTTTGTGATGCTAAGTATAACTGGTATCTGACTTTGCTGAGCCTATCCATTCTGATCATAACTGAGCAAGAACACTTTGCCTTGTCTGCATGCACTGGCCACTTTCTGGAACGAGAACAAGAAAGAACAAGGGAGGTTCTTTCCTG
The DNA here is from genome assembly GCA_006410935.1 of Redunca redunca. Classification (NCBI taxonomy): domain Eukaryota; kingdom Metazoa; phylum Chordata; class Mammalia; order Artiodactyla; family Bovidae; genus Redunca; species Redunca redunca. The sequence goes on from SJYQ01013490.1 coordinate 23,857, forward strand.
GTTATTTTAAGGACTTGTTTCCTTCTGATTTTCTTGTTTCCCTCACTGCCACAGTTTTTAATATGAGCTTCATTTATTCAGACAAGGGTATAATATTATCCCCCTGGAGGAAAAAAACAATAATTCCAAAAGCAGAGCCCACATGTTGCAGAGAATTCAAAGTTATTCTTCCTGGGAAAAAAGCCTTATTTACTTTAGAATGGATTTGTCCTTTTAAAACATGGATACAAGAGTGGGCAGGTTTGCCCAGACAGTCGCTGCTTTCATGAAAGGTCTCCAGAGAAAGACCAGTCCCCACTGAAAGTGACAGTGTTGAATGTTGCAGTTGCCACCTGGAAACCCCGCTGCAGTCTCAGGATACCTTTGGAGAGTTGACCTATGCAACTTTTTAGAGCATACATAGACAAATCATTTGTGACAACCATAATATGAAGAATTGCTAATCCCTTCCTGGCCCTATGTCCTTACTAAATTCCAACCCTAAATAGTCTACTCTTCTTTAGTGCTTTCTCCCTCTGCAATAGCCTAGTACAGCCCTTATTATATGGTGTCATATTGTAAATAAGACCATTAGTACCCAGCTATGCATGCTAAGGGTGCTTACTAAATACTGTATTCATTGGTTATGTTTTACAATAAATTCCCTATATTTCAGAAGATCAAAACAAAATGTTAATGACTTAATTATCTCGGACATTAAGCAGTAAGTACAGGGACTTCCCTGGTGGTCTAGTGGTTAAGGATCCACCTGGCAATGCAGGAGACACAGGTTCAATCCCTGATCTGGGAAGGTCCCACCTGCTGCAGAGCAACTAAGCCCATTCACCACAACTACTGAGCTTGTGCTCTAGAGCTTGGGAACCACAACTACTGAGCCTACATGCTCTAGAGCTCATGCTCTGCAACAAGAGAAGCCACCACAGTGATAAACCTACACATTGCAACTAGAGAGCAGTCCTCCCTTGCTGCAACTAGAGAAAATCCTTTGTGACAATGAAGACCCAGTACAGCCAAAAATTTAAATAAATAAATAAAATTATTATAAAAAGAAGAATCCACTTTCCAATGCAATGGATATGGATTTGATCCCTGGTCGAGGAACTAAGATCCCACATGCCACAGGGCAAGTAAGTCTGCATACCACAACTAGAGAAGCCTGAGCACCACAATGAGAAGCCCTTGCACTGCAACTACAGAAAGCCTGATGCAACAAAGACCCAGGGCAACAACAGCAAGAAAAAGCAGTAAGTACAAAGTGTGCAAAACATGATGCAATTTTTTTAAAGTGTGAAAGATTGTCTTAGTTTGAGTTCCTGTAGACATAGATCTCAAGACAAGGATTCAAGTGCAAATCATTTAACTGAGAGGTGAAGGAAACACCGGAGTGGGGTGAGGAAATGAGACAGACATGGGAAGCAGCTAATATCAGGTGCTACCAGAGCTTAAGCCTACTGAGGATCTCTGGGAGGTGGTATAAGAAACTCAGAGTTCTCCTACTTGGGGATGAGGAAGCTGAAGCATTTCGTAGACAGATCCCATCAGTTCTGGTTTGAGGACTGTGAGGGTTGAGGGAGCCTTAATTTTCTAGCACTTTCATAAAGCCCTGATAGCAAAAATGGGCTTTATGTTAGTAGGTTAGGGATATGTGTGGGCGCTACAAATATGCTATTGGATATCCAGAATGATATGCCAATATTTTTCAACAAGATCTGGCACTTCTATCATTAAAGAATTGTTTTTTTTTGTTTTTTTTTTTTTGTTTTTTTTTTTCTGGTGATGGGCAGGAGGCTGGTTTCATTTACTTGAGTTTAGTAGCTAAGAATAATAATACTTTTTCAACCTCACAGATTTAATGTAAGGGTCAAGTAATAATATCCGTGAAAGTACAACAGAAATGGAAGATGGAAGTTGAAATGATTTGATTGTTTGCAATGGATAGAAAAATGAACCAAGGAAGAACAGCAAACTGGAAAATAAAACTCACATATTTTTTCTTGTTTTACTGTGTTTTAAGTGGTTTTGCTTCTGAATCCCAAAATGTTGAGTTTGAAGTGGTTTCATTTATTTCTTGTTTCCTGATTCATCAGAAAGCCTTCTTGGAATCTGGCATGTACTTTGGGACTGTTGACTAGCTGTTCCTGACTTGGCCGCATGAAGCTCAGACTGTCTCAGTCTCTGAACTAAATAGGACCAATAGGGACTTCCCTGGTGGTCTAGTGGCTAAGACTCCATGCTTCCAATGCAATGATCTGGGTTCAATCCCTGGTAGGGGAACTAGATCCCACATGCTGCAACTAAGAGTTCGTGTGCCACAACTAAAGATCCCACATGCTGCAATGAAGATCAAAGATCCTACAACTAAGACCCTGCACAGCCAAATAAATACAAATAAAAAATTAAAAAAACAACAGAGCCAATAGTATTAGCAGATCTCTTACCACTAGGAATGCAAGGTTAATAGTCTCTTTGTAATCAATTTTTGTAACTGTTACATTTAATTTCAAAATGAGTGTGTATTATCTATTCATTGAGTGTAATATTCTTTGTATAGATACTAGATACTGTGTTTTTAGTGTGGATTTAATCTTTACTGTTTTTTATGTATATATATTTCTTGCCTANATAAACATTTATCTTATGGAAGAACATTCATGGCACATTTGAGGGTTGTTGCTGTGTACCTAATGACGTATAGTGTGTTGCTTTATTCCATGCACAGAGGATACAAGCACAAATTACTGAAATCTTCCCAAACTTTCTTTGGCATTTCTATCCACATAATTTGGCTGACTCTCCCTTTTCTTCCCCTTTCTCTTTCCTCATGATTTTTCTCCAGTAGCCTTTGAAAGGACCCTTAAATAGTGACAGGAGTTGCAAGAGGTAGCATGAAGGAAAGTTAGGTATATCAAGTCCCAAAGCCTCAGCTACCCAATTCTGTAAAATTAATAGTTTTTATTTTTTTTTTATTTTATATCTGGTAGTTTATTTTATTTTTTTTCCATGTCCAGTTCTTTTTTATTTATTTATTTAATATAAAAAGCACAATTTATTAATACAAAGGACATAAAGCAGATACACATAGTTGATTAAACTAGAAAAATGTATGTACAAACTTTCAAATAAATTAATAGTTTTTAAAGGGACCCTATTTTTTTTTTCCTCTCTCTCTCCATTTGTGTGACAGCTTTGTCCTGTGACACATGCATCTTCAGCTGACTTTCCAAAGCCTTCTATTTTGGAGGTCATAATTTTGACTGATAGGCCTATAATTAGTAAGTGCTCATTAAGTACTCTGTCCGGAGTATTTCTGTGGGATGGTAGAGAATGTTCTTAGCAGCTGCCAGGGTGATAACAGTCCTGCAAATTGGCATGACTCCAAAAGTACTAAAGAACTCGTTAATATTAAAAGCAAATGAACAAAGAAGTATAGCAGTAGCTGTAGCAGCAACTATAGCAATGGAGAAGATGGTGTGAATGCTTTTTAGTCACCAAATCTAAGGGCCTCAGTTTTCTCCATAGTGTTCGAAGCTTGATACTCTCGGTTTTCTTCCCACCCATCTGAAGTCATGTCTCTTTCTACTGACTCTTTGTCCTCCTGCCTCCTAGCTACAGGTGTTTTCCATCTGTTCATCTGGAGTCCTTTTCTCTCTTCTGTGATCCTGCCCTACACAGAGCATTCCATTCCATTGGCTTCAAATATAAACTTTATGCCTTCCAAATCCACACCCATCTTTTACTCAAACTCCAGTTCCATGTATTTAATTGCTTGCTGAGTGTTTTCCCTGTACAGGTCCTGCTAAAGCCTTAAGTAAATGCACCTAAAGTCATACTTTTTCCTTGAAAGCAACTTCCACACTCTGCTGCTGCTGCTGCTGCTAAGTCGCTTCAGTTGTGTCCGACTCTGTGCGACCCCATAGATGGCAGCCCACCAGGCTCTGCCGTCCCTGGGATTCTCCAGGCAAGAACGCTGGAGTGGGTTGCCATTTCCTTCTCCAATGCATGAAAGTAAAAAGTGAAAGTGAAGTCACTCAGTCATGTCTGACTCTTCGTGACCCCATGGACTATAGCCTACCAGGCTCCTCCATCCATGGGATTTTCCAGGCAAGAGTACTGGAGTGGGGTGCCATCGCCTTCTCCGTTCCACACTCTATGACCCAGCAATTCCACTCTTACATATAATGAATAACGAAGTCGCTCATTCGTGTACGGCTCTTTGCGACCCCATGAACTGTAGCCTACCAGGCTCCTCCATCAGTGGGATTTTCTAGGCAAGAATACTGGAGTGGGTTGCCATTTCCTTCTCCAGCTCTTATATATGTAGCATAGAAAGAAATGTTTGCACAATGCACCAAGAGATGTGCAGTTAGAATGTTCATGGAATATGATAAATTATGACCAAATAGAAATTGACTCAGGAAAGTAAAGTTGAGTTAAAATTAGAAAATCCAGCAGTTTACTTTATCACATTAATAGAATAAGGGGGGGGGGGAGTGTGATCATTTCAATAGTTGTAGAAATTCATTTGATAATATCAAACATCCTTTAATGGTAGAAACTCTTAGGAAAGTCAGAGAAAATGGGAACATCCTTAATTTCTAAAAGACTTACTGTGAACATGCTGTGCTGTGCTTAGTCGCTCAGTCATGTCCAACTCTTTCGACCCCATGGACTGCGTCCTGGTAGGCTCCTCTGTCCAAGGGATTCTCCAGGCAAGAATACTGGAGTGGGTTGCTGTGCTCTCCTCCAAGGGTTCTTCCCAACCCAGGGGTCGAACCCTGGTCTCCTGCATTACAGGCAGATTCTTTACCATCTGAGCCACCAGGGAAGCCCTACTGCAAACATACTAAGTGATAAAATGTTGAAAACTTTACCTTGGATATCAGGAATAAGAGAAGGATGCCCTGATAACCACTGTAATTCCACATTGTTCAGAGTGTTCTGGCTAGTACACAAAACAAGAAAAAGGCATAAGAAGTGTAAAGAAAAAAACAGAAAACTGACATTATTTATATATATGATTATGTTCATAGAAAATCCAAATGATTTAGCAGATAAACTATTTGAATTAATATGAGAATTTTAGCACAGACCCTGGATGTAAATGCTCAATAGTCCAAAATCCAATATATTTCTCCATACCAGCAACAAACTGAAAAGAAATTGATATAAAATACCAAGAAACACATCTAATAAAGGATGTGCAAGATTCTACTGAAAAAAATGATAAAATCTTATTCTCAGACATTAAAGGAGTATAAGAATGGGAAGATATACAATAGTAAATATGAACACAAAAAATGCCCATTCTCCCCAAATTCATTTCTAAATTTAATGCAATTCCAATGAATATTTTTTGGTGGATATTGACAAACTGATTTTAAAATTCATATGGAAATCCAAAAGGCCGAGATAACCATTACCCTTTTAAGCAGAAGAATAAGGGAGAAAACTTGATCCATTGGATAATAAGGCTATTATAAATCTATAGTAATCAAGACAGTATATCATTTTTCAGGGATAGAAAAATAGACCAATGGAGTAGAATGAATAATCCAGAAACATATCCACAGTTAAGGTTAATGTATGGTATATGTTGCACTCTAGAAGAGAATTGTCAGTCCTTAGAATGAATAGTACTGAGACAATGGGTGCATGTGTGTATGCTTAGTAGCTCAGTCATGTCTGACTGTTTGCAATTTCATGGGGTGTAGCTCGCCAGGCTCCTCTGTCCATGGAATTTTCCAGGCAAGAATACTGAAGCGGGTTGCCATTTTCTACTTCAAGGGATCTTTGCAACCCAGAGATTGAATCCTCATCTCTTGCTTCTCCAGCCTTGGCAAGCAGATTCTTTACCACTAGCGTCACCTGGGAAGCCTGGACAATGTGTTCAGTTCATTCTCTTAAGTCGTGTCTGTCTCTCTGCAACCCCATGGACTGAAGCACACCAGTCTTCCCTGTCCATCACCAACGCCTGGAGCTTGCTCAAACTCATATCCATCGAGTCAGTGATGCCATCCAACCATTTTATCCTCTGTCGTCCCCTTCTCCTGCCTTCAATCTTTTCTGGTATCAGTGTCTTTTCCAGTGAGTCAGTTCTTCATACCAAGTGGCCAGTGTATTGGAGCTTCAGCTTCAGCATCAGTCCTTCCAGTGAATATTCAAGACTGATTTCCTTTAGGATGGACTGGTTGGATCTCCTTGCAGTCCAAGGGACTCTCTAGAGTCTTCTCCAACACCACATTTCAAAAGCATCAAGTCTTTGGCACTCAACTTGCTTTATGGTCCAACTCTCATATCTATACATGACTACTGGAAAAATCATAGCTTTGACTAGACGAACTTTGTTGGCAAAGTAATGTCTCTGCTTTTTACTATTCTGTCTGGTTGGTCCTAGCTTTTCTTCCAGGGAGCAAGCGTCTTTTAATTTCATGGCTGCAGTCATCAACTGCAGTGATTTTGGAGCCCCCAAAAATAAAGTCTCTCACTGTTTCCATTGTTTCCCCATCTATTTGCCGTAAATGGGACCAGATGCCATGGTTTTCATTTTTTGAATGTTGAGTTTTAAGTCAGCTTTTTCACTCTTCTGTTTCACTTTCATCAAGAGGCTGTTTAGTTCCTCTTCGCTTTCTGCCATATGGGTGGTGTCATCTGCCAGGGTCCAGCCCCGGTGGATCCAGGGAATTTGAAGCGGAGATGGAGTTGGTGTCTGCGGAATTAATTGCTTAATTAAAGATATGGAGGAAGATTAGAAAGAAATAGTGTAGTAGGAAAATTAGTGGAGAAAAAGAGGCTGAATAACTTGGTTTATGTGGAAAACCAATAAAACTCCAAGACAAGGAGTTTGCACCACCTACGTAGGCCACCGGTGCCTGCTTGAATAGCAGAGGGTGCCCCGCCTTGGGCTCCCTCTCGTGTGGGTCTTAGAAGCCAGGGCAAGTAAGTAGACATGGTGAGCTTCCACGTTCCAGATGGGAATTCAGCCAGAAAAGAAGAGAACGAGAAAAGACCACACGGGGGAAACTAGTGTTTCCAGGAACCGGTCCATTTCTTTCTTTTCAGGTCCACCTTTATACTTTTAGTTGTACATAGAGATAAATGTAAGAAACAGAGTCATGCAGGGTCAGCTGCTCTGACCCTTATCAGCATATCTTTGTTCTTACATGGGTCTTACATTTGTTTTACAATATCTTCTGGTCTGGAGACCGATTAACATTTTATGGCCCCACCTTTCTTTCTATTGATAAAGGTTAATCGATCAGAAAACTTGTTTCCCCTTAAGATCTATTTAGTCTTAAAATAGTGATAAAGTTACATTTTTATATAGCAAGGACACAATGATTTATAACAAAGAAAGAGGAGTACAGTGATCTATAACAAAAGAGAAAATTCATTAACTCAAAAAGTCTAGTGTTGCTAACATAAAAACTACTATATTTCTTTTTCTAGATTCCAATTACCTTGATTAACATACTCCCGGGTGCCTAAGGATATGGAGGCCTGGCAGCAATCATTAACTCAGCAATGAAACCCCTCACCAACATAATTTCTAACTAACTTGCTAATACTATACTAATAATTTTCTAACTTCTCAAAAGAATCTGTTTTTAGAAAGTTTAAAGCATCTCGAGCCTCTCATGGTTGGGAGGCTGTAAACAATCACATGTGACCGGATAATCCTGTCAGGCAGGCTAGAGAGCCATCAGGGGAGTTTTTGGACTGAAACACGCCCAGGAGATTTATTAACTGGAGTCCTAAGTTAACTCCTTTACAGAGAGAGGTGGTGGGGGATAGCCCCCCATAATGTTAGAAGTATAGGTGAAAGGCATAATGCAGCAAGGCAGGCAAACTCTGGTTTTTGGGGCAGATGCACGAGCAGATTCAGCAAGGCTCCCTTAAGGCTCGACTCACCTCTGCCTGTCGGGCCCCTTAACCTCATGACCTTTGCCATGGGCGGGACTTCTCGTGCTGGCTCCTGGCAGTCATCTGCATATCTGAGGTTATTGATATTTCTCCCAGCAATCTTAATTCCAGCTTGTGCTTCATCCAGTCCAGCATTTCTCATGATGTACTCTGCATATAAGTGAAATAAGCAGAGTAACCATAAACAGCCTTGACGTACTCCTTTCCCAATTTGGAACCAGTCCATTGTTCCATTTCTGGTTCTATCTGTTGCTTTTTGACCTGCGTACAGATTTCTCAGGAGGCAGGTAAGGTGGTCTGGTAGTCCCATTTCTTGAAGAATTTTCCACAGTTTGTTGTGATCCACACAGTCAAAGGCTTTGGTGTAGTCAGTGAAGCAGAAGTAGATGTTTTTCTGGAATTCTCTTGCTTTTTCTATGATCCAATGGATGTTGGCAATTTGATCTCTGGTTCCTCTGCCTTTTCTAAATCCAGCTTGAACATCTGGAAGTTCATGGTTCACATACTGTTGAAGCCTGGCTTGGAGAATTTGAGCATTGCTTTTCTAGTGTGTGAGATGAGTGTGTGCAGTAGTTTGAACATTCTTTGGCATTGTCTTTGGATTGGCAGAAAAACTGACCTTTTCCAGTCCTGTGGCCACTGCTGACTTTTACAAATCTGCTGGCATATTGAGTGCAGCACTTTCAAAGCATAACATTTTAGGATTTGAAATAGCTCAGCTGGAATTCTATCACCTCCACTAGCTTTGTTTGTAGTGATGCTTCCCAAGGCCCACTTGACCTCGCACTCCAGGATGTCAGGCTCTAGGTGACAATATGTAACTGTGATTAAATTAAACTTCTATCTCATGCTATATCCCCACATCTATTTCAGGTGTACTAAAAGCCTAAACATGAAAAATTAAAAAAGTTCCTAAAAGACAATATATAGTATTTTCATGAGGTTGGGGAGTAGGGAAGAATTACATAAATGAGATGCAGAATATACCTAACCATAGGAAAGGGGCATTATTGGTAAATTAAATATTAACTTTAAGCACTGTTTATTAGAGAACTCTGTAAGAGTGAAAAGGTAAATCACAGGGTGAGAGAAGATATTTGCAAACTTCTACAACTGACAAAACTAGTATTTTGGTGTATTAAAAACTCATATAGGCATGTCTTGAGGAAAAGGATGAGGGTGGTTTTGACAGACACATTTGGGGAAAACTGAGGCCAATGAACTTTTGCCTCATTTACTGCTTAAAATTTTCAGAGGCATCTTCTGGACAGAGACCTTTTGCCATCATGGGATGTCTCAGCGTAATAAAGAGAGGCATGGTCAGACATAGTATTTTAGGTCACGTTCACTCAAAGCAGAGCTTGAGACAGGGATTCCAGTACATGCTGTTTATTGGAGGAATGAGGAGAAAGGGAATGTGGGAAAGGTGATAGGGCAGGGGAAGGAGCTAGGCAAGTATGTGTTCTTAGCTTCAGCCTGAACCCACAGGGAGTACTATAGCATGAACTGCACCACAGAACTGTTTCCCCTTGAGATAAGGAGGCCAGAATTACATACCTATGTGGCATTTAGTCATTGACTGTGGGCTGTACCACAAAGGTGGGAAGTGGGCATAGCTTCCTAAACAGATGTGGCTCCTGCTCAGCTGGGGGAGATTTTCCAAAGAAGAGGACTTTGTAAACTACTAGCAGCCACCTCACAACATCTGGAGAGAGGGGTGCATTAGTTTGTAACAGGCATCACTGTAGAGCAACAAGAGTATCCTCTGCAGTGAGGACTTGGTTAGTAGCCTGGGTCAATCTAAGTCCCCTTGTGGTGTGGATCTTATGTTGGAGCCCAGAAGCCTAAATGAGACTGGACATCACAGGGCACAGTGATCTAGAGTAGAGGATAAAGAGTGAGCTCTGTTTGCAGAAGGCAAAGAGGAGGTTGTGACAGGGACTCAGAAGAATTTCTAGAGAAGAGATTGAAACAGCCACATGAAGAGGGCCAATATTCTCCTAGAACACTGACTGAGCCAAAAACACAAAACCAGAAGCACATCACAAGTTCATCAGCTGGCAACACAGACTTTTTACAGCCAGCAGTGAACACAGCATGAGAGAATATAAGGACATCTCTGTAAGATCAACCCATTTCCATCATCCAAGCTCTACCCTTGAGAAGACCCTAGGCATTGAAAATAAGTGCCATTGGGGTTTGTAAAGAATAATATGTTAGGCTTTTAAGAAATAAACCACAGTTACACTACACACCTGAATTGTAGCATAAGTGAAATGTCAATACTCACTTTAAAACACCTTACCGCCACTAGATTGTTATAGTCAGATACATAAATGGAGTAAACAAAAGTTTGACCTTTGACAACAAGATCATTAACCCTTTGAGAGCAAGGTGATTAAACCCACACAGTGAAGTATTAGATAATTCTATTTTATCTCATATTATTTCCTCTAATGAAGTTTGAAATTTACCCTCTTGTTTCATCCCACATGTGTTACCAAGAGCCACTGGTAAAAGTCAAAAGACATCATGGAAGAAGAAAACTTGACTAGAAATTGCATTGGGATATCTGTTACTGGGCTTTCCTGGGTGGCTCAGCAGTAAAGAATCCGCCTGTGATGTGGAAGATGCAGGAGACACCACAAGTTCAATCCTGGGTCAGAAAGATACCCTGGAGGAGGCCATGGCAACCCACTCCAGCATTCTTGCCTCGGAGAATCCCATGGACAGAGGAGCCTAGCAGACTATAGTCCATAGGGTCACACAGAGTCTGACACGACTAAAGCTACTGAGCACACATCTGTTACTGATTTAGAGAAAAATCACTTTAGACTCATGCATCACACCACAATGCCAGATTTATATATATATCAGTTCAGTCACTCAGTTGTGTCCAGCTCTTTGCAACCCCATGAATTGCAGCACGCCAGGCCTCCCTGTCCATCACCAACTCCTGGAGTTCACTCAGACTCACGTCCATCCAGTCGGTGATGCCATCCAGCCATCTCATCCTCTGTCATCCCCTTTTCCTCCTGCCCCCAATTCCTCCCAATATCAGAGTCTTTTCCAACGAGTCAACTCTTCGCATCAGGTGGCCAAAGTACTGGAGTTTCAGCTTTAGCATCATTCCTTCCAAAGAANGCCTTTCTTTGGGATTGGAATGAAAACTGACGTGTTCCAATCCTGTGGCCACTGCTGAGTTTTCCAAATTTGCTGGCATATTGAGTGCAGCACTTTCACACACACACACACACACACACACACACATATATATAATTAATTCATAAGGAAAAACATTGAACTTTATGTGGTCTCTGGCATTCTCTATAAATTTTATAAGCTTTAAAATGAAAGCCATCACAATTATAACTGACAATTTCTGGCTATGTAAAAATTTAAAGCTTAGTATATAAGAAACTAAAAAACACAGGGGAAATATTTTTTAACAAATATGAAAAACAGAGG
>SJYQ01013496.1:0-16399 GCA_006410935.1 Redunca redunca
GCTTTTGAACTGTGGTGTTGGAGAAGACTCTTGAGAGTCCCTTGGACTGAAAGGAGATCCAACAGTCCATTCTAAAGGAGATCAGCCCTGGGATTTCTTTGGAAGGAATGATGCTAAAGCTGAAACTCCGGTACTTTGGCCACCTCATGCGAGGAGTTGACTCATTGGAAAAGACTCTGATGCTGGGAGGGATTGGGGGCAGGAGGAGAAGGGGACAACAGAGGATGAGATGGCTGGATGACATCACTGACTCAATGGACGTGAGTCTGAGTGAACTCCGGGAGTTGGTGATGGACAGGGAGGCCTGGCATGCTGCGATTCATGGGGTCGCAAAGAGTCGGACACGACTGAGCGACTGAACTGAACTGAATCCCATTTATGTATAGTAGATAAAGCAGAAGATGATTAGCTGTCTCTTCTGCCTGGCTGGATTCTAAGAACTAATTTCCAGTCAAAATGAATGGAGGAGCTGTGGTTCTACAAATTTCTGGTTAAAGAAGACATGTGAGATGTAACTGTTCAATAGAGACAGAGTGAATTATTTTCATGGAAAGGTGATACTAAGCTTACCAAAACACAGGCTTGGAGCCTGCTTCTCCTCCATAGCCTTACCCTGAAGCCAGACCAGCCAAGGCTGCACCCTGGCTACCTCTACCCACTAAAGGTTTGGAAGAATTGGATGCAGCAACAATATTGTGAAAAGTGATAGCATGTCCTCCTGTGTCCATTTCCCGGCAGCCAGTCTCTGCTTTTCAGGAGGAAGAGGAGAGTGTTGCCAGCTCCCCAGGATTTGGTTTAAAAAAAAAAAAAAAAACCTGGAGTGTGTCCAGTCCAGGATAGTACAACAGTGGTGAGAGAAGACCAGCAGTACCTGGTCTTCAAAGGCAACCCAATTTGAGTAACTCCAGTCTCTCCTATTGCTCTATTTGGGCAGCTCTCAAAAAGCAGAAACATCACTTTGCAGACAAAGATCCCTATAGTCAAAGCTATGTTTTTTTCAGGAGTCATGGATGACCATACAGGATGGATGACATGAGAGTCTGACCATAAAGAAGTCTGACTGGTGAAGAACTGATGCTTTCAAACTGTGGTGTTGGAGAAGACTCTAGAGTCCCCTTGGACAGCAGGGAGATCAAACCAGTCAATCCTAAAGAAAATTAACCCCGAATATTCATTCTAAGGACTGATGCCGAAGCTGGAGCTCCAATACTTTGGCCACCTGATCCAAAGACTGACTCATAGGAAAAGGCCCTGATGCTGGGAAAGATGGATGGCAGGAGGAGAAGGGGATGACAGAGGATGAGATGGTTGGATGGCATCACCAACTCAATGGACATGAGTTTGAGCAAGCTCCAGGAGATGAAGGACAGGAAAGCCTGGTGTGCTGCAGTCCACAGGGTTGAAGAGACATTACTGAGCTACTGAACAACAAAAAAGCACCAACAGTTGAAGACTGATAACACTATCCAAGCATCACACTAGACTGTCAAGTTAAAAAATAAGAAAGAAAGAAAGCAGGCATCCCTTGGAAAATAAAGATTGTAATAATGTCACAAATGGATTTCAGTCCAGAGCAAGACTGGATGAAGATACTATCACTACTGGGGGCTTTCATCAAACCATTTCTTTTTCAAAACTGAACCCTCAAAAAAAAGAAAAAAGAAAATCTGGAACCTCTGACATAATACAATTCCTCTTCATACCACTTCACAGAATGGGTTTATGGAGCCCTATATCAGTGGCTTTTATGTCAATGTTAAACCACTACTGAGACTGTTGCAGTGAAAAGGAAAAAAGAGGGATGAGTTTTTCTTTCCCTTTCTTGGGAACAGTGAGCAGACCTAAACATTCCTAGTTTTTACTTTAACTGTTCCTAATCGATAGTCTGTAACTAAGTGTGCTTTTCTGCCCCCTAAACCATTTTGCACCTATTATCCTTTGAGTCTGTGCTAATCACATCCTGTAGCTGGTGCTCACCTTTGCAGCACTCTCTTCACAGACCACCCCTTTTCTCTTTTTACAAATCAGAAAGAAGGCCACAGTACAATAAACAAAAGACAGTGGATCCAACTACCAGGATACCAGACTGTCAGAGGCTACCAGAGGCCAGCCAATGACTGTTTCTGAAACATTGCAAAAGGAAGAATATGAGCTCCTAATACTTTTGCTCCTTATCACCGACCCCTGGCTTTGAGCCTTCATCTTATATCAGTCCCTAGACTCATACAGAGATGAAATCAACCCTGAATATTCATTGAAAGGACCTGATGCTGAAGCTAAAGCTTCAACACTTTGGTCACCTGATGGGAAGAGATGACTCATTGGAAGACCCAGATGCTGAGAAAGATGGAGGGTAGGAGAAGAGGACGACAGAGGATGAGATGGTTGGATGGCTTCACTGACTCAATGTCATGAGTTTGAGCAAGCTCCAAGAGATAGTGAAGGACAGGGAAACCCAGCCATGCTGCAGTCCATGGGGCCACAAAGAGTTGGACACAGCTTAGTGACTGAACGACATCAAGACTCCTCATGGAAATGGGAGGGCACAGTTCTTGAGGCATAAGCCTACTGTGTTCCCCTCTCCACCAGCTGAGGATAAAAGCCACCTTTTTATTTCCTCCAAACTCTCTCTCTGTATTTTTTATTTGGCTTTGGTGAGTAGAGAAAGCCAAGATTTTGGCCGGCAACAATTGGAGAAACAAGTTTTCTAATAGAGACCAAATCTTGGTCAGATACTTGGAGGAACTTCAGCAGGAACCAAGGACATTCCCAGAACTGAGTGATTTAGGGTCAGTGACTGAGGGCGGCCCACCTGTGGAGTCTTCTCAAGACAGGCACACCCAGAAGGCAACACTGAACTAACTGCAAGGTAAAAATGAGATAGCTTCAACGATTCCCAAATCAGGGAAAACAGAAGCAATAAAGAAAAGAAACAGTTTAGCAGGAACTGAATTTACCTCTTCTTAACTTTGCCCACTTGGTTGTACTAAATGTAAATAATGATGATGATCACATACAAGGTTGAACCAAGAAAATGACCCACAATCTTTCCACTGAGAGCTAGGGGTACATCGATATTCAGAGTAAGTTAAGTAAAATCTGTAGTGTTTGTTTCAGTAATTGACTGGCACAAATGAAGTGCTGGCAGGTACCTCACTTACACAAATCTTATAGTCATCATCTTGCTCAGTGGCTGTCAGAGGCTTCGACTTGTCTGTATATTGGCAGCCAGTCCTAGGCCCGAGATGGCTAACGATGAATGAAGTATTAGGATCTCTTGGAAAACTGCATCCTATGATAGTTGAATATTCAAGCATTCTTGTGTGTGTGTATATGCATGTGCCTGCACATGTGTGTATAAGGAGCTAATTAGAAAGGAAAGTGTAGCAGATTGTAATTTGAGCTGTTTTGTTGTTTTTTCTTAACTGTTGACTCTTAGTTTTTAAAAAGCATTTGTGCAGAATTTTAAAGTGCAAAGGTTAAATATCTTTCAAGCCAGAGAGGTTATTGCTAGATAGTGGTTGAACAACATCATGAATGTACTGAATGACAATGGACTGTATACTTTTTTTTTTTCCAATTTGTGTCAAGAACCATTTCTACTGATACCTAAATTTTTAGATTCTTTTATCACATAGGCCATTACAGTGGGTTAAGTAGAGTTCCCTGTATTATACAGGAGGTCTTATTAGTTAGATATTTTATAAATATTAATACTAATTTGTATATGTCCATCCCAATCTTCTGATTTATCCCTTCCCTGCTTAACCCCAGAAACCATAAGTTTATTTTCTACATCTGAAACTCTGTTTTGTAGATAAGTTCATTTGTACTCTTTTTTAGATTCCACATATAAGCAATATCATATGATATTTCTATCTCTCTGTCTGACTTACCTCACTCAATATCTCAATATGACTATCTCTAGGCCCATCTATGTTACTGCAAATGGCATTATTTTGATATTTTTTTATGCCTGAGTAGGACTCTATGCTTTAAAGGCATTAATTCATGTCATGTGAATTTCACCTCTATTTAAGAAAAATATTGCTAGAACCATTCTCTTTGTTATGCTAAGCCATTCTGAATAGCAAAATTCAGTAGGGTAAAAATTGACCTTCTTACTGTTGTTAGTGCAATAAATCTCATTTAGACCTCAAATTTTCATAGGTTTTTACTATGTCCAGAAATGCATCTCTAAATAAAACTGTTATGAGCTTTTTCTTCTAAAAAGTTATTTTAGAATAATAGCAGGGACTTCCCTGGTGGTACCGTGGTTAGAAATCTGCCTAAGCATGCAGGAGACTCCAGTTCCATCCCTGGTGAGGGAATTAAGATCCCTCATGGACTTCCCTGGTGGCTCAGATGATAAAGCGTCTGTCTACAATGCAGGAGACCTGGGTTCGATCCCTAGGTCAGGAAGATTCCCTGGAGGAGGAAATGGCAACCCACTCCAGTACTCTTGCCTAGAAAATCCCATGGATGGAGGAGCCTGGTGCAGGCTACTGTCCATGGGATCGCAAAGAGTCAGACATGACTGAGTGACTTCACTTACTTATGCTTCAGAGCAACTAAGCCTGAATGCCACAACTAGAGAGCCCCTGCATTGTAAGGAAAGATGGGTACCACATGCCACAACTAAGACCCAGTGCAACAAAATAAACAAGTAAAAAAATAATTTCAAACACAAAAAATATATAAATGGTGTCCCAAAAACCCAGTACCTTTTTTTTTATATTCACCTACTTTAACATTTAACGTTTTACCTTATGTTTTATCATTTACATCTTTCAATATACCACTAAGAATATTCCCGTATATAATCACAGTACATTTATCAACTACAGTGAAGTGAACGTTGATCCAATATTTTATCTAATCTGCCATTTGTGTTCCAGTTTTGTCAGTTAACCAAGTAACATGCTTTGTAAATCTTCCCTCCAATACAAGATCTGGTGCACGGTCCAACATTATATACATGTTTTTTATTTTTTTAAAGAGACCACAACTTATTTATTTGATTATTTTTTGTATTTGAAGTACTCCTGTACCCCTTGTTAATATGGAAGGAGCCCAATTACATGGTAGTATGAAAATTCTTCGGGACTGCTCTTCTTTGGGGTTGGAATGAAAACTGAACTTTTCCAGTCTTTGGCCATTGTTGAGTTTTCTAAATTTGCAGCATATTGAGTGGAGCACTTTCACAGCATCATCTTTTAGGATTTGAAATAGCTCAGCTGGAATTCTATCACTTCCTCTAGCTTTGTTCCTAGTAATCCTTCCTAAGCCCCACTTGACTTCACACTCTAAGATGTCTGGCTCTGGATGAGTGGCCACATCATCATGGTTATCTGGGACATTAAGACTTTTTTGTACAGTTCTGTGTATCCTTGTCAACTCTCCTTAAACTATTCTGCTTTCATTAGGTCCTTAACAAAAAGACCTTCGGTCCTTTATCATGCCCATCTTTGCATGAATGTTCCCTTGATATTTTCAATTTTCCTGAAGAGATCTCATCTTTCACATTCTATTGGTTTTCTCTATTTCTTTGCATTGTTCACTGAAGAATGCTTTCTTATCTCTCCTTGTTATTTTCTGGAATTCTGCATTCAGTTTGGTGTATCTTTCCTTTTCTTCTTTGTCTTTCACTTTTCTTCTCTCAGCTATTTCTAAAGCCTTCTCAAACAACCCCTTTAATTGCCTGCCTATCTTTTCCTTTGGGATGGTTTTGATCACCACCTCTTATATAATGTTACCAAAAAAATCTGTCCATGTTCTTCAGGCATTCTGTCTACCAGGTCTAATTCCTTGACTCTATTCATCACCTCTACTATATATCATAAGGGATTTGATTTAGGTCATACCTCAATGGTCCACTGGTTTTCCCTGCTTTCTTCAATTTAAGTCTAATATTTGCAATAAGGAGCTCATGATCTGACCTACAGTCAGATCCAGGTCTTGTGTTCGCTAACTGTATAGAGCTTCTCCATCCTTGACTGCAAAGACTATAATCAATCTGATTTTGGTATTGACCATCTGGTGATGACCATGTGTAGAAAGGTTTGTGTTGTTGAAAGAGGGTGTTTCCTATATTTCCAGTGTGTTCTCAAGCGGTACTTTTAAACAAAATTTTCTTATTCAGCAAAGAATCTACAGATGATGACTGTAGCTATGAAATTAAAAGACCCTAGCTTCTTGGAAGAAAAGCTATGACAAAAAGCCTAGACAGCATATTAAAAAGCAGAGGCATCACTTTGCCAACAAAGATCCATATAGACAAAACTATGGGCTTTCTAGTAGTCATGTACAGCTGTGAGAGTTAGACCATGAAGAAGGCTGAGCACCGAAGAATTGGTGCTTTCAAGCTGTGGTGCTGGAGAAGACTCTTCAGAGTCCCTTGGACAGCAAGGAGATCAAACCAGTCAATCCTAAAGGAAATCAACCCTGGATATTCATTGGAAGAAATGATGCTGAAGCTGAAGCTCCAATACTTTGGCCACCTGTTGAAAAGAGCCAACTTATTAGAAAAAACCCTGATGCTGGGAAAGACTGATGGGGTCGCTAAGAGTCAGACACAACTGAGCGACTTCACTTTCTCTTTTCACCTTCATGCATTGGAGAAGGAAATGGTAACCCACTCCAGTATTCTTGCCTGGAGAACCCCAGGGACAGGGGAGCCTGGCGGGCTGCCATCTATGGGGTAGCACAGAGGCGGACACGACTGAAGCGACTTAGCAGCAGCAGCAGCAAAAGGGGGTGACAGAAGATGAAAGTGTCATATGGCATCATCAACTCAATGGCCATGTGTTTGACCAAACTCGTAGGGCAGGGAAGCCTAGCTGGCCATGCTGCAGTCCATGGGGGTCCCAAATAATTGGACACGACTCAGCGAGTGAACAACAGCAAGAAAAGAAACTGGGTAACGTTATCTCACCAGTTATGGAATTCCAGCTCTGACCTCCAGCCTGAAGCTCTTTTCCACCTCATAAAGGTGCTTAGGTCAGCAAGTGGTTTAAAAAAAACAGGCAGGAGTTGGGTGGATGTGCTTTCCCTTCTGCACAGGAGGGGATCGGTCCAGGTGGAGTCTGAAAGAGGGTGTGCATCCTGGGCCTGGTGTCAGGGTGGGGGTTGGGAGGGAGACTCAGATGCCCACTAAGTTCCTGAGACGAACTGCCAGCACTCTTAGCCCCTCACTGCATAACTTAAAGAACCTACGCAGAAAGACCCCACTCCAGAAACCTAGCACGGAAGCACGGCCAGGACCCGCGCCTGCGCAGTGGCGCCCCGCACGAATTTCCTTCCCAAGACCCCAGCTTCGTGCGCCAGCGCACTAAGACCCGCTTCCCGCAGACCACCTACCCTGGAGACCTTTTGTTCTTCAGTCGCTCAGTCGTGTCCGACTCTTTACGATCCCATAGACTGCAGCACGCCAGGCTTCCCTGTCCACATATCCGGGAGTTTGTTTAAACTTATGTCCATTGAGTCATACCTTTTCTTGAGTGCTGCTGTCCATGAGGTCACAAAGAGTCGAACACAACTGAGCGAATGAACAACTGAGTGAGGCGAGAAACTGGTTCGTAGTTAAACTCGCTTTCTTTCCTTCCTATTCTGTGAACTATAAACCTTCCGACCCTACAGAGAAGGGACTCTAACATCGGGGCTTCTCTGGCGATGGCTGCCAACCTAGTAGCCCGGAGGGATGTGGGTGGGCACACCCGGAGACCACATGGTGGGCGTCCGCCAATCAGCGCGCAGACCGCACTTTGCGGCCCGGCTTCAAACAAACTACCGTGAGGCGAGAGTGGCCTGTGGGGCCCCGCCCCCTCGCCTGGGTCTGGGGCCCCCGCGAGACGGCGGGCGGGTGGGGGCGCCGAGAGTAGGGGCGGGGCGCAATGGTCGAGTGACGGCCGGCCTCACCTATTCGGGGTGCGGGCCGCGGAGCGGTGGACCCCGCAGCCGCTGGGCGGGGGCGAGGGCGAGGGGCGACTTGGCCGGCGGGGACGGGGAGCCCGCGGCTGGGAGACGCGGAGGGGAGAAGCAGGCGGGCTCCCAATCCGGTTCCATCCGGTTCTCCCACCACCCCCACCGCGGGTCCCAGCAGCTCGGGCGGCGGGAGGAGCGGCTGCGGTCAGGCTACTCAGCTTCGCGAAGGCTCTTGGCGCGCCGCGGCCCTCAGGCACCCTCTTCTCGCCCGCCCCGTCGCCACGATGCCCAAAAGGAAGGTGAGCAGTGGCCGCGTCCCTCACACGCCCACCCTGCCGCCCAGCCGTCCCCAGAGCCACGCGAGGCCCAGGCCCGCCGAGCTGGGCCGGGGAGGCGGTCGGAGCTGCGGCGAACGGGCGGCGGGCGATTCTGGGACTTTCGGCGGCCAGGGGAGCTTGGGTGGGCGATTCGAACAGTGCGTTGAAGGCGGCTGATGTTACAGCGGCCCGTGGCCGCTGGACATCAGAGCAGTATTGTTCGTGAGCTGCGCCCACTGGTTGTCTCTTTCCTCCCGCAGGTCATCTCCGCAGAGGGATCAGTAAAGGAGGAGGTAAGACGCCATCCCGCTCGGTTCCCCGGGGGTGGTCTCGGTTTGCACCATACCACGTATTTCTTTCTCATTTTATATACTTCCAAAGCTCAAGAGGAGATTGGCAAAGCTATCAGCTGTAAGTAAAGCAAGACCCCTAACCTCTCTTTTTCTTGGGGTTTAACCCAGGGAAGAAATTCAGTGTTGTTAGCTCTTTGCAAACAGTAACTGTGGCTTCAAAAAGGTGAATTCTAGGCTCAAACATCTTTACTAATCAAAGTAGTGACCATTACAATCAACACATTGTTGCCAATGAGAAATGTTTGTTTATTCCTTTAGTGTATAAAACCTTGATTTGGGATTCCATGAACTCTTGGAAAGCATTTTCTTAGTCATTCTGGTTGTGGAAGCAGCTTTCGTGCAAATAGTTGTCAAGAAGCTTGAAGAAGTGGTTGGCAAGAGGGTAGGTGAATATGGCAGCAAATTAGGCAAAACTTTGTACCCCAATGCATGAAACTTCTGAAGCATGGTTGTGTGACCTGTGGTCTGGCATTGTCATGGAGAATTGGGCCCTTCTTGTTGACCAGTGCTGGCTGCAGTCACTGCAGTTTTTGGTGCATCTCATCAGTTTGCCTGGCATACTTCTCAGATCTAATGCTTGCACTTGGATTCAGAAAGCTGTAGTGGATCAGACTGGCAGCAGACCACCAAACAGTGACCATGACATTTTTTTGGTACGAGTTCAGGGATTCCTCTTGATCCAGCCACTGAGCTGGTCACTGCTGGTTGTTGGATAAAAATCTAGTTTTTGTGGTTCGTCACAATTGGATTGAGATATGGTTCAGTGTTGTTGCATTGAATGAGAGAAGACAGCACTTCAAATCACGATTCTTTTGATCTGAATTCAATTCATGAGGCATGCACTTATCAAGCTTTTTCACCTTTCCAATTTGCTTCAAATGCCAAATGATGGTAGAATGGTTGATGTTGAATTCTTGGGCGCTTTTTGTGTAGTTGTTAAGAGGATCACCTTTGATGATGCTCTCAGTTGGTAGCTGTCAACTTCTGATGGCCAGCCACTACACTCCTCATATTCAAGTCCCTTGTCTCCTTTTTGAAACTTCCTGAACTACTACTGCACTGTACTTTCCTTAGTACCTGGGCCAAAAGTGTGTGCGATCCATTTTGAACTCGAATAAGAAAGTCACTCTGTTTTGCTTTTTCTCTAACATCATTTTTATAGTCTAAAATAAATATAAAATAAATAGCAAGTAATAAAAGTTTTAAAAGCGATAAATGCACATTACATTGAGGAATAGCATAACCTCATTAATTTTAGGATGTATCCCTATATCAAACAGCAAAGTTCAACAATGCAAAACCACAGTTACTTTTGCACCAACCTAATAACTTTACCTTTTATAAACCTGCTCCTTCAAAAGTGGAAACGAAGCCAAAATAGCAGCCGGAAAGGTAGATTTCAAACTCACCTTTAAAGACCGTGGTGTCTTCAAAATGTTCCAGTGCTGCTAATGCATACTGCAGGCCACTGACATCTTGACTCTGAGTATCTCAAAATCAACCAGAGTTTGGTGTCATAGCCTCTTTAAAAGTAGGAGATTTATCTTATTTACCACTATTTGCGTTATAATAGGTTCACTAAACAATGTTGTTTCTGGTCTGGGTAAAAAACAGTAGATGTAGTCCTTGTCCTGTAGCTTCCCTAGTGGCTCAGGGGTAAAAAAAAAAAAACAGTCCCCCTGCAGTGCAGGAGCCTCAGGAGATGTCAGTTCTATCCCTGGGTAAGGAAGATCCTCTGGAAAGGGGAATGGTAACCCACTCCAGTATTCTTTCCTGGAGAACCCCATGGACAGAGGAGCCTGGTGGGCTACAGTCCATAAGGTCGCAATGAGTCAGACATGACTGAAGCAACTTGGCACAGTCATTTATGTGGCTTGTGGTAATATTAATACAATGTATCAGATTAATGCTACTGCAGAATTTGGGAAATTTAAGGCAGCTGAAAATACTGAAGAATAACCTTTGCATATCACGGAAATCCATTCTTTCCATTGTGTGCATTTTGGTTAGTATATCTGTTGATTACATGCTTGTATTTCCTCATATAACAATATCAGCAAAGCTAGAGCTGAGGCCAAGAAATGGGGAATGTGTAACTTTGCAAATAAGGTTTCCAGGGCAAAATAGGGGGTCATACCTTACGTGCAGGGGAAGATCAAGAGATGTATTCTTTTGAGAACATAACCAAAAATCTTCTAAAATTATTTTATGTACAGTAATGTGCTATTTCAAATCCTGAAAGATGATGCTGTGAAAGTGTTGCACTCAATATGCCAGCAAATTTGGAAAACTCAATAGTGGCCACAGGACTGGAAAAGGTCAGTTTGCATTCCAATCCCAAAGAAAGGCGATGCCAAAGAATGCTCAGTCACCGCACAATTGCACTCATCTCACACGCTAGTAAAGTAATGCTCAAAATTCGCCAAGCCAGGCTTCAGTAATATGTGAACTGTGAACTTCCAGATGTTCAAGCTGGTTTTAGAGATCAAATTGCTAACATCCGCTGGATCATCAAAAAAGCAAGAGAGTTCCAGAAAAACATCTATTTCTGCTTTATTGACTATGCCAAATCCTTTGACTGTGTGGATCACAATAAACTGTGGAAAATTCTGCAACAGATGGGAATACCAGACCACTTGACCTGCCTCTTGAGAAACCTATATGCAGGTCAGGAAGCAACTGTTAGAACTTGACATGGAACAGACTGGTTCCAAATAGGAAAAGGAGTACATCAAGGCTGTATATTGTCACCCTGCTTATTTAACTTCTATGCAGGGTATATCCTGAGAAACTCTGGGCTGGAAGAAGCACAAGCTGGAATCAAGATTGCCGGGAGGAATATCAATAACCTCAGATATGTAGATGACACCACCCTTATGGCAGAAAGTGAAGAGGAACTAAAAAGCCTCTTGATGAAACTGAAAGAGCAGAATGAAAAAGTTGGCTTAAAGCTCAACATTCAGAAAACAAAGATCATGGCATCTGGTCCCATAACTTCATGGTAAATAGATGTGGAAACAGTGTCAGACTTTATTTTGGGGGGCTCCAAAATCACTGCAGATAGTGATTAAAAGACGCTTACTCCTTGGAAGAAAAGTTATGAACAACCTAGATAGCTAGCATATTGAAAAGCAGAGACATTACTTTGCCAACAAAAGTCCGTCTAGTCAAGGCTATGGTTTTTCCTGTGGTCATGTATGGATGTGAGAGTTGGACTGTGAAGAAGGCTGAGTGCCGAAGAATTGATGTTTTTGAACTGTGGTGTTGGAGAAGACTCTTGAGAGTCCCTTGGACTGCAAGGAGATCCAACCAGTCCATCCTAAAGGATATCAGTCCTGGGTGTTCATTGGAAGGACTGATGCTGAAACTCCAATACTTTGGCCACCTCACGCGAAGAGTCGACTCATTGGAAAAGACTGATGCTGGGAGGGATTGGGGGCAGGAGGAGAAGGGGACAACAGAGGATGAGATGGCTGGATGGCATCACCGCCTCGATAGACATGAGTCTGGGTGAACTCTGGGAGTTGGTGATGGACAGGGATGCCTGGCGTGCTGTGATTCATGGATTCAAAGAGTCGGACACGACCGAGGGACTGAACTGAACTGAATGTGTTTTGTTGCTAAGTCATGTTGCTTTTTGTGGCCTCGTGAACTGCAGCATACCAGGCTTCCCGTCCTTCACTATCTCCTGGGTTTGCTCAAACTTAAGTCCATTGAGTCGGTAATGCTAACCAACCATCTCATCCTCTGTTTCCCCCTTCTCCTTTGCCCTTGATTTTCCCCAGCATCAAGATCTTTTCCAGTGAGCTGCGTTTTAACCTGACACAGCCAAAATATTGGAGCTTCCCCTTCAGCATCAGTCCTTCCAATGGATATTCAGGGTTGATTTTCTTTAGAATTGACTGGTTTGACCCTGTCCAAGGGACTCTCAAGAGTCTTCTCCAACACCACAATTTGAAGGGATTAGGCACTCAGCTGCCTTTAAGGTCTAACTGTGACATCTGCACGTGACTACTGGAAAAACCATAGCTATGACTCTTGGGACCTTGTCAGCATAGTGATGTCTCTGTTTTTTAATACTCTGTCTAGGTTTGTAATAGCTTTTCTTCCAAGGAGTAAGCGTCTTTTAGTTTCATGACTGCATTCACTGTCCACAATGATTTTGGAACCCAAGAAAATAAAATCTGTCACTGTTTCTACTTTTCTCCCTTCTAGTTGCCTTGAAGAAATGGCACCAGATGCCATGAGCTGTCTTTTGAATGTTGAATTTTAATCCAGCTTCTTCACGTTTCTCTTTAGTCTTCATCAAGAACTCTTTAGGTTCTCTTCACTTTCTTCCATTAGAGTGGTATCATCTGCGTATCTGAGGTTGTTGATACTTCTCCTGGAAATCTTTATTCCAGCTTGTGATTCATCCAGCCCAGGATTTCACATGATGTACTCTGCATAGAAGTTAAATAAGCAGGGTGACAATATACAGTTTTGACATACTGCTTTCCCAATTTTCAACTAGTGGGTCAGTTCATGTCTGGTTCTAACTGTTGATGCTTGACCTGCATACAAATTTCTCAGGAGAAAACTATGTTGGGCTGTCCATTTCTTTTAAGAATTTTCCACAGTTTGTTTTGATCCACATAGTCAAAGGCTTTAGCGTAGTCGATGAAGCAGAAGTAGATGTTTTTCTGGAATTCTCTGGTTTTTCTGTGATCCAGCAGATGTTGGCAATTTGATCTGTGGTCCCTCTGCCTTTTGGAACCCACCTCATGCATCTGGAAGTTCTCAGTTCACATACTGCTGAAGCCTAGTTTGAAGGATTTTGATCGTTTGCTTGCTAGCATGTGAAATGAGCACAGTTGTGCGGTAATTTGAACATTCTTTGGCATTGCCCTTCTTTGAGATTGGAATGAAAACTGACCTTTTCCAGTCCTGTGGCCACTGCTTAGTTTTCCAAATTTGATGACATACTGGGTGCAGCACTTTAACAGCATCATCTTTTAGGATGTGAAATAGCTCAGCTGCAATTCGTCACCTCCTCTACTTTTTTTTGCAGTAAGCCTTCCTAACCCTGACTTGACTTCACACTCCAGCATGTCTGGCTCTAGATGAGTGACCACACCATTGTGGTTATCTGGATTATTAAGACCTTTTTGCATAGTTTTTCTGTGTATTCTTGCCACCTCTTTTTAATTTCTTCTGCTTCTTAGATCCTTACTGTTTCTGTCCTTTATCGTGTCCATCCTTGCATGAAATGTTTCCTTGATATCTCTAATTTCTTGAAGAGGTCTCTAGTCTTTCCCAGTCTGTTTTCCTCTCATTGGGCTGGTTTTGGTCACCACCTCCTATACACTCTTACAAACTTCTGTCCAGAGTTCCTCAGGCACTCTGTCTACCAGAGTCTATTCCCTTGAATCTATTCATCATCTCCAGTGTATAATCATAGGGATTTGATTTAGGTCCTACCTGAATGGCCTACTGGTTTTCCCTACTTTCTTCAATTTAAGGCTGAATTTTGCAATAAGGAACTCATGATCTGAGCCATAGTTAACTCGGTCTTGTTTTTGCTGACTGTATAGAGCGTCTCCATCCTTCAGTGCAAAGAATATAATCACTTGATTTCAATATCAACCATCTGGTGATGTCCATGTGTAGAGTCGTCTCTTGTGTTATTGGGAAAGGGTGTTTGCTATGACCTGTGTCTTATCTTGACAAAACTCTGTTAGCATTTGCCTTGCTTCATTTTGTACTCCATGGTCAAACTTGCCTGTTATTCCAGGTGCCTGTTGAATTCCTTAGCTTTGCATTTCAATCAAGTGATGAAAAGGATATTTTTTGGTGTTCTAGAAGGTTTTGTAGGTCTTCATAGATGTACATAGACTGGTTGGGGCATAGACTTGGGTTACTGTGATGTTGAATGGTTTTTCTTGGAAAGGAACTGAGATCATTCTGTCATTTTTGAAGTTGCACACAAGTATTGCATTTCTGATTCTTCTGTTGACTGTGAGGGCTACTCCATTTCTTCTAAGGGATTCTTACCCACAGTAGTAGATATAATGATCACTTGAATTAAATTTGCCCGTTCCCATCCATTTTAGTTCACTGATTCCTAAGATGATGTTTTCTCTTGCCATCTGCTTGACCATGTCCAATTTACCTTGATTCATGGACTTAACATTCCATGTTCCTATGCAATACTGTTCTTTACAGCATTGGATTTCACTTTCTTCGCCAGATACATTCAAAATTGAGTGTTGTTTTTGCTTTGGCTGAGCCTCTTCATTCTTTCTGGAGTTATTAGTAATTGTCCTCCACTCTTCCCCAGTACTATATTGGACACATTCCAACATGGGGGGGGCTCATCTTTCAGTGTCATATCTTTTTTGCATTTTTACACAGTTCATGGAGTTCTTGCGGCCAGAATACTGGAGTGGATTGCCATTCTTTTCTCCAGTAGATCACGTTTTGTCAAAATTCTCCACTATGATCCGTCCTTCTTGGGTGGCCCTGCGTGGCATGGCTCATAGCTTTATTGAGTTACACAAGCTTCTTCTCTACAACAAGGCACTGACCTATGAAGGAAAGAAGAGAAGCAAAAAGCAAGGGAGAAGGGGAAAGGTTTACCCAGCTGAATCCGGAGTTCCAGAGCAACATGAAGGCATTCTTCCATGAACAATGCAAAGAAATACAGGAAAACAGCAGAAAGGGAAAGACTAGAAATCTCTTCAAGAAAATTAGAGATATCAAAGAAACATTTCATGCAGAGAAGGGCACAATAAAGGACAGAAACAGTAAAGACCTAATAGACGCAGAAGAGATCAAGAAGAGATGTCAAGAATGCACAGAAAAACTGTACGAAAAAGATCTTAATGACACGGATAACTGCGATAGTGTGGTCACTCACTCAGAGCCAGACATTCTGGAGTGTAAAGTCAAGTGGGCCTTAGAAAGCACTGCTTCAAGTAAAGCTAGTGGAGATGATGGAATTCCAGCAGAGCTGTTTAAAATCCTAAATGATGATGCTGATGATGCTATTTAAGTTCTGCACTCAATATATTAACAAATTTGGAAAACCTAGCAGTTGCCACAGGACTGGAAAAGGTCAGTTCATCCCAATTCCCAAGAAGGGCGTTAGTAAAAAAGTATTCAAACTACTGGCCAGTTGCGCTCATTTCCCATGCT
Source organism: Redunca redunca (assembly GCA_006410935.1). Classification (NCBI taxonomy): domain Eukaryota; kingdom Metazoa; phylum Chordata; class Mammalia; order Artiodactyla; family Bovidae; genus Redunca; species Redunca redunca. The sequence goes on from SJYQ01013496.1 coordinate 15,770, forward strand.
AGTAAGGTTATGCTCAAAAGCCTTTAAGCTAGGCTTCAGCAGTACATAAACTGAAACTTCCAGATATTCAAGCTAGGTTTGGAAAAGGTAGCGGAACCAGAGATCAAATTGCCAGGATTCACTGGATCATAGAGAAATCAAGGTAATTCCAGAAAAACATCTATTTCTGTGTCATTGACTACCATAAAGCCCTTGACTGTGTATCATAACAAACTGTGGAAAACTCTTAAAAGAGATGGGAATACCAGACCATCTTAACCTGTCTCCTGAGAAATCTGTATGCAACAGTTAAGAATCCTTTATGGAACAACTGACTGGTTCAGGATTGAGAAAGGAGTATGACAAGGCTGTTTATTGTCACCCTGCTTTTTTAATTTATATGCAGAGAACATCATGGGAAATACTGGGCTGGATGAGTTACAAGCTGGGATCCAGTTTGTTGGGAGAAATATCAACAACCTCAGATACACAGATGATACCCAGTTCAGTCATTCAGTTGTGTCCAACTCTCTGCAACCCCATGAATCGCAGCACGCCAGGCCTCCCTGTCCATCACCAACTCCTGGAGTTCACTCAGACTCACATCCATCGAGTCAGTGATGCCATCCAGCCATCTCATCCTCTGTCGTC
>SJYQ01013512.1:0-92071 GCA_006410935.1 Redunca redunca
AATAAAAAATAACTTTTAAAATTAAACTAATTTTTCTTATCAAAAAGTAAAAGATAGTCACTGTAGGGAGATATAAAAATACAAATAAATGGAAAGAAATCATACTCTTGGCCCACAACTCGAACATAATATCTTCATATATATCCTTCCATCATTTTTTGTATGCAAAAACATACATACAGTGGTTTTACAAAATTAGAATTTTCCTATTTTCATCCACTCACATAAATTGTGATTAACTTCTCACACTGTTACACCCTTTTTAAAAATTTTAAGTACATATGTATTTATTTATTTTAGCCACACTGTTTGGTGTGTGGGATCTTAGTTTCCTGACCAGGGATTAAACCTATGTCCCTTGCAGTGGAAGCTTAGAGTTTTAACCACTGGACCACCAGAGAAGTCCCTATATCCTTTTAAATGTTTGCTTGGTGTTGGATTGTGGCATTACATCATTGATTTTAAAGCTAATTTCCAGAATCTGCCTGCAGTTCAGGAGACCCTGGTTCAATTCCTGCGTCAGGAAGATCTGCTGGAGAAGGAATAGGCTACCCACTCCAATGTTCTTGGGCTTCCCTGGTGCCTCAGCTGGTAAAGAATCCACCTGCAATGCAAGAGACCTGGGTTTGATCCCTGGGTTGGAAAGATCCCCTGGAGAAGGGAAGGGCTACCCACTCCAGTGTTCTGGCCTGGGGAATCCCCTGGACTATCCAGTGGTCACAGAGAGCAACTTTCACTTTCCTATTTGGGACACTTAGGTCGTTTTCAATTTTTGATTCCTCCAGATAATACCATACTGAGTTGAGTTGAGCTTTTTTTTTTGTTTGTTTATGCTGGTCAAATCTTTGCATACATGTTTACTTTCTTCATGTAAATTTCTAAACATAAAACTGATGTATTCAGGAGGCACATTTTAATTCTTTGTGTATAAAATGCCAAATTTCTTCCCAATTTCTGCTCTTACTCTGGACAGCCTATGAAATGTCTACTTCTCTACATCCCCTGCAACACTAGATATTAAATATTTGCTTGAAAATCGCTGCAAATCACTTCAATGTGATCTATATTTTTCCAGTGTAATGTTTTAATGTAATTCAGTGTCTTCAATCTGAAAAAATAAAACGTCTGTCTTTAAAGCATGAATCTAAATCAAATAAATTAAAGCTAGCCTTTCTTTGAATAGATCTATGCAGCAAAAACTGTTAGAATTACAACCACACAGCCAGAGTGAAGAGGAGATCAATGCAGCAGTCAATTAAAATTAGAGCACTTAACAGTGTGGAAATCTGACAGGCACCATCACCAGGTGAGCAAGTTCACATCAAGAGTGAACAATCATAGGGACTTCCCTGCCAGTCTAGTGGTTAAGACTCTGAGATTCCACTGCAGGGGACATGGGTTTGATCCTTCATCAGGAAACTACCACCCCTCGTGCTGAGCTGGGCAACCAAAAAATTTAAAAAAAAAGTTTTTTAATGAGTGAAAAATCCTACTGGTAGCATATATCTTCAATGTGGGCCTTGAGAAGGTACTTTTCCTTCATGATTTTCCTTCTCATAACTGTAGCATCCTCATGAGAAACACATGGACATTCTACAAAATACCTAAGCAGTACTCCTTAAAATAATTGAGAAGTCATAGTAGCCATAGATGAGTATGTCCATCACTGATAAATGGATAAACAAAATAAGCTATATCCACTCAGTGGAATAATATTCAGTCATGAAAAAAGAACAAAGGGCTGATGCCTGCTACAACATGGATAAACCTTGGAGACAGTGTGCTCAGTGAAAGAAGTTAGACACAAAAGGCCACCTGCTGTATGATTCCATTTATACAAAATTTCCGGAATAGGCAAAACCATAAAGACAGAAAGTAGATTAGCAGTTGCTAGGAGCTGGGGGTTGTGATTGTGGGGAGTGAGTGCTACGTGGGTGTGTAGTTTCTTTTTTAAATATAGTACCTTTTTTTCTTTACAATTTTTTTTTCACAAATACAGCCTCATTTACTCATTCCTTTTTCTTTTTTTGGGCCATGCAGTGCAGCTTGTAGGATCTTAGTTCCGTGACCAGCGATCCAACTTGCACCCTCTGTGGTGGAAATGCGGAGTCTTAACCACTGGGTCATCAGGGAAGTCCCCTGAGTATGTGGTTTCTTCTAGAGGTGAAGAAAACATTCAGGAATTAGTAGAGATGACTGCCCAATTTTTGAATGTTAAAACTGAAGTGTACACTTTGAAAGAATGGATATTGTAGTATGTGAATTGCAACTCAATTGAAAAAAAAAAAGAAAGTCTGAGAAACTGTCACAACCAAGAGGTATCTAGGGAATCACTGTGAGTCCATGTGATCATGTGGTGTCCTGGTTGGGATTCTGGGCCAGGAAAAGTGCATTTGGTAAAAACTAAGGAAATCTGAACACAGTACAGCAGCTAGTGAAAAAATGTGTCACTGTTGGTTTATTCATTGTAACATATATATGGGGACCTTGTGAGATGTTTATAATGCAGGAAAACCATGGGGGGAAGTGGGCGGGGGGCAGATGAGGAATCTATACTATCTTTGCAACTTTCCTGTAAATCTAAGAGTAGCAAAATTAAAAGTTGGGGAGTTTGGGAATGAACATGTACACACTGCTGTTTTTAAAATGCATAACCAACAAAGAACTGCTGTATAGCACGAGAGACTCTGCTCAATGTTATGTGGCAGCCTGGATGAGAAGGGAGAATGGATACATGTATATATATGGCTGAATCCCTTCACTGTTCACCTGAACTACACAACATCGTTAACTGGCTATACCCCAATACAAAATAAAATGTTTAAAAAAATTTATTAAGAGCATAACAATCAAGGTATACCCAATGGTGATAATTTGAGCCACCTGAAGAAAACACAAGAGAAGGCAATGGCACCCCACAAAAGTACTCTTGCCTAGAAAATCCTATGGACGGAGGAGCCTGGTGGGCTACAGTCCATAGGGCCGCAAGAGTCAGACACAACCGAGCAACTTCACTTTCACTTTTCACTTTCATGCATTGGAGAAAGGAAATGGCAACCCACTCCAGTGTTCTTGCCTGGAGAGTCCCAGGGACGGCGGAGCCTGGTGGGCTGCCGTCTCTGGGGTCGCACAGAGTCGGACCCGACTGAAGTGACTTAGCAGCAGTAGCAGCAGCAAGAAAACACAAGTGTTCTTGCCTCTGGCTTTAAGGACTCAGTGCATTCTGATTTTGTCTTTAGGAAAACTGCCCACTTGGTAACTGAACCTAGCGTTGGCACATCAGGTCACCAGGGAAGCTGTTGGCTGAGCTCAGGATAAACACCCGCGATTCTATTCTCAGTAAGTGGTTTTCACCACTAACCCTCCTTCCTTCCCCTTTGGTTTGTCTGTATCATGTCCAGGCCTGAATCATCCTTTCGGGGTAAGAACTGATTCTGGGCAATTTCTGGCTTGAAAAATATTGGGAGACTTCAGTAGATTTGCCTAAAAAGAAAACTCTAATGACTTTTGTGAGTGTGTGCGTAAACATATGACTCACTTCAACATTAATGCCGATGCTTATGACCAAGGAAATCAGATGACACAAAGCTAAGCAGAATTTTCAAAAGACAAGAGATCCTAGATGATATCCAGAACACTGGCTTTCGCGGGGGCACTGGTGCAGTCCTGAGAAGCAAGCTTGTCTTGTAGAAACACCCAGGATATTGACGTATTAAAAAGAAAATGACCACCCCAAGCTTGGAAGTTAGGGTCTTGTGAAAGTTTTTAGTAAGAGACATGGTACTTGAAGAGCTTAACTATTTGGAAAAACAGGGTAATGGGCCTCACATCTGTGAGTATTCTGAGAAATCATTTAAATTCACTGAAATCATTATTTTAACGACAATAAAAATAGCCCTGGGTAACATTTTCTGCACAGACAGCAATGCTATGTTTGTTCCCTTTTTAAAAGCAATCCTGTGACTCTCCACAAAACCAAGTATTGAGGCTGAGTCCTGAATCATCCTGGATACATTCCTGGGAGAAGAAGCTTGACCCAAACCAATTTTTTAAAAAAGAAAGCTCTAAAGAGCCAAATTCTTGGCTTTTATGAGTTCCTAAGCAGGCTTTTGAAATTCATGGTGGAGACAATAATCTTGAAAGCCAAGTATTTTGATTAGCAAGATTTGCAGGAGAGAGACTTTTTTAAAAAAAAAGATCTCTAAACTTTGGTGTTGAGTATCAAAACTCTGGATTCAAAAGCAAATCCCTGGAGAAATTTTGGAATAAAGCTGATGCCATAATAAGCAATACATTTGCAGGGGAACTAATGAAACCTCACATTTTCCTTTCCTTGAGGCTGAAATTTAAAAAAAAAAAAAAATCCTGGGGAGGAGAAATTAAAAATCCCAGAGGCCTGGGGAGTGGATGAAACTGGATTGGTCATGAGCTGATGAGCTGATTGTTGTTGAAATTGTGTTCATTTTTTCCCCTCTACTTTTGCCTATTAAAAAAAAAAATTTTGTAGTAAAAATTTTGCCCTTGTGACTTTTTAGTGTGGAAGTAGGGAGACCAGTAAGAAGTTTATTGAAATACTTGAATCTAACATAACACTGTCAATCAACTGTACTCCAAAATAAAATGTAAAAAATTTTAAGACAAAACAATAAATCAATTAATTAAAAATGAAAAAGAGGAAAGACTTCCCTGGCAGTCCAGCAGTTAAGACTGGGTGCTTCCACTGCATGGAGAAGGCAATGGCAACCCACTCCAGTACTCTTTCCTGGAAAATCCCATAGACGGAGGAGCCTGGTGGGCTGTAGTCCATGGGGTCGCTAAGAGTCAGGCACGACTGAGTGACTTCACTTTCACTTTTCACTTTCATGCATTGGAGAAGGAAATGGCAACCCATTCCAGTGTTCTTGCCTGGAGAATCCCAGGGATGGGGGAACCTGGTGGGGTCGCACAGAGTCGGACACGACTGAAGTGACTTAGCAGCAGCAGCAGCAGCTGCCACTGCAGAGGGTATGGGTTCAATCCCTGGTCTGGGAACTAAGATCCCATATGCTATGTGGCGCAGCCAAAAAAAATCTTTTTAATTAAATTAAAAATTTTAAAGAAGTTTATTTAGATTATGCAGGGAAGAGGTGGTGGTGCTTGAACTAGGGGAGCCATTATGGAGAGGAGGGAAGAGGCTGGAGAGAGACATTTGGATTCAAAATATATCTGGCGGGACTGCACTGGATTACTGCAACATCTCATACCCTAAATCCCATGCATTTTCCCTCCTCCTTCACGTCAAGAGCTTACTGTCCTGGGCACTAGACTTTGGGAAGAGAAGATGGGTTTCAAGAAAAACAATATGGATAGGGTTAGTCTCTAGGCTGGGTTCCTGAGAAGGGTCTTTGCTCTGAACACTATCTACAGTCTGAAGGACTTTAGAAACATCCAGATGCCTGTGGGCTTTAGTCTAGGCACCATAGGAACCTCAAAGGGTCTTCAACAGGCCTTGGCTTGAGCCGATTTTAAAAGTCCTTTGACCCCAGCTACTGCATGGAGCGGTTTGGAGTGGACTCTCTGTGAAAATGGACCAGTTATGAGAAGCTGAAGCATTCTGTGTACTTTATATAAATGTGCTTTTACTCCTCCAAGCCACTGTGTGAAATGGGGATCAGTATTTTCATTTTGAACACAGGCAGTCTGAGATCAGAGAGGATGAGTCACGTACCCATGGTCACACAGCAATCACCCTTAAGGCTGCCAAATAAAATATAACGAAACCTGGCATGTAGCATAGTGACACTAAAAAAATTATTCACTGTTTATCTGAAATTTAACTGGGTGACCTATATTTTTATTTGCTAAATCTGGCAGCCTTAATTACTGACCATGCCAGGATTTGAGTCCAGGATCTTGCTCCAAAATCCTGATCCTTCCCCCAGACTACCTGGCTTCTAGGGCAAGAATTTGCCCCGGTTCATCTGGACACCCTGCACCTCACCTCTGTCGGACCTTGCCAACAGAGAGTCACTGGCAAATGTTTATTGAGTGAATATGCAGAACATGCAATGTCAGAAAACTTGAAGGTTTTTCTGGACAATGGGAAATTCTACTACACTGAGTCTGGTGGTGGGTTAAGAACACAGGTTCTGATATCAACTCCCTGGGTTTGGATCTAGCAACCACCATTTATCCACCAGCCCTGTGATATGGGACCAGTTACTGAAGCCCTATGCCTCAGTTTCCTCATCTGTAAAATGGGATGATAGAAAATAGTACTACTAATAGAACTTTCCTCAGAAGCCTGTTTTGAGGATTAACTGAGAAATGCCAAGGCTGTACTTCACAGAGAATAAGACCTCAGGAAATGTTGGCTATGAGAACAGGTCAAGAGGAAGATAAAGTAATAAGTTAAGTGCTGTAATCCCTCCTCACACTGACAGAAATACGAGGGCTTTTCTTTTGGGGTGGGAACTGTGTTTCCTTTCCCAGTCATCCCAGGTGTGGTCACAGAGCCCTGCTCCTGGTAGTGCTAAGTCGTTTCAGTCGTGTCCGACTCTTTGCAACCCCATGAACTGTAGCCCACCAGACTCCTCTGTCCATGGGATTCTCCTGGCTAGAATACTGGAGTGAGTTGCTATGCCCTCCTCCAGGGGATCTTCCCCAGCCAGGGATGGAACCTATGTCTCTTGTCTCCTACATTGCAGGCCGTTCCTTTACCACTAGCACCACCTGGGAAGCTCCTAGTAGGGGGCGCCATAAATACTGATTCAATCAATAAATGAGCCAGGAGAAGAGGTTGTAAGATCAGAATTGACCTCTAAAAATACCCCCCCAAAATAGCACTATATTCAATATCTTGTAATAACTTATAATGAAGAATAATCTGAAAAAATATGTGTGTTTAATTAATCACTTTGCTGTACACCTGAAACATGACAAATAAACTATATTTTAATTAAAAAAAATTTTTAGGGCTTCCCTGGTGGTCCAGCAGTTAAGAATCTGCCTTCCATTGCAGGGGAGACAGGTTCGATCCCTAGTCTGGGAAGATTCCATTTGTCTTGGGGCAACTAAGCCCAAGAGCCACAGCTACCAAGCAGAGCACTCACTCTAGAGCCCGTGCTCTGCAACAAAGGAAGCCACCGAAATGAGCTCTTACCCCGCAACTAGAGAAAGCCCTCAGCCACGAAGATCCAGCACAGCCCTAAATAAATTAAAAATATTGAAAAATAATAAGAAAAAAATTCAAACCCCAACACCAAAACTAAAAAGAAACCCAGAGAAACAAAACTGTATCAGAGGGAAATAATTAGAGGGATGATCCCAGACTGTGACAGTGAGTGAGTCAAAGCATCTATTATTGAAAAGATTGTATTTTGAAAGAAACATTTTGATCACCCAGAAAAAGCAAAACTAGTTTGGGGGTTGCAAACGACAATAGATCCTCTCGTCACAGCAAAATTAGTGCAGGTTTTACATTCAAGAGGTCACAGAACAGCCTGGCTGGTGACACTCGGGCCTAATTATCGTGCCTAATAATTACCTTGACTAATTAGAGCAAAGGTTTTGGAGTCTGTTTCTATTCCCAGACATTGAGTCATCAGTGACCCAGAAGAAATCATTTCGCTCTATTTGCGTCTTGGATCATCCACTTGGAAGCACCCTCGGCCAACCCCTCAGGGAAATTCCAAAGGCTTTGTTAATTAATATTTGGAAACAGTGTAATTTGTATATGTTGGGACTTTAGAAATATGACATCAGTATGTTTTGTATGGTGGGTTCATTTATTTAATTACTCAGCTATGCTCCAGGGGAACTTAATATTTATTAAGCTCCTATTCTGAGTCAAGCCCTGAAGTAGGAACTAGGAGTGCAGCAGTGAAGAAGAAAGATGAACCCCTGTCCTCATGCAGCTGAGATTCTAGTGGTCGAGACAGATGACACATCAGTGAAGCTACAAATAAAATAATCACAAACTGTTAAGAGCTATGAAGAAAGCTAATAGAATTCTGCCACAGATAGCAGCAGGAGGCACCCACTTTTTTTAAGCTCTATGTGTTTATTTTATCTTTTGACTGCTCTGGGTCTTAGTTGCTGCACGAAGGCTTTCTCTTGCTGCAGCGACCAGGGGCCGCTCTTCACTGCGGTGCACAGGCTTCTCATTGCGGTGGCTTCTTCTGTTGCAGAGCACAGCCTCTATGGTGCACCGGCTCAGTAGTTGTGGCGAACAGTCTTGGTTGCCCACCCCATACAGTCTCTCAGGGGAGCCCCAGGGAAAGAGTCCCCAAAGTCCAACATGGTACCCTGCCCATTAATGCACCCTGTACCCATTCTTCTCCCTTCCACATCTCACTTCACTCCCTCTTAGAGCTTCCTGGAATCAGTTCTCAGGGCTGGGATGGGGCACACGATGTGTCTAGAGTGTAAAACGTAGGGATGCGCTTAAACTGATACAGGGATAAACACGTGTGGTCTGTCCCTATGATGGAGTAATGTGCTGCTGTACTTAGCTGCTCAGTCGTGTCTGACTCTTCGTGACCCCATGGACTGTAGCCCACCAGGCTCCTCTGTCCGTGGGATTCTCCAGGCAAGAACACTGGAGTGGGTTGCCCTTTCCTCCTCCAAGGGATCTTTCCAACCCAGGGATCAAATCCAGGTCGCCCTCATTGCAGGGGTTTCTTTACCGTCTGAGCCATATCCTGCCATAAAAACCAATTAAGTTCTGGTGCATACCACAATGGGAATGGACCTCAGAAACATCACAAGTGAAAAAAAAAACAGACACGAAAGGTCACATAAGGTAAGTTTCCATTTACGTGAAATGTCCTGAAGTGGTAAATCTAGTGGTTTGTAGGAGTTTGGGAGGAGGAGGCATGGAGGGTGAATGCTTAGTGGATACAAGGTTTCTTTGGGGTGCTGAAAAATGTCTTGGAACTAAATAGAGATGATGGCTGTACAACAATGTGAACGTATTAAAAGTCACTGAATTGTTCACTTTAAATGGTTAACATTAATTTTATGTTGTATGAACTTCACCTCAATCAAAAAAACACATTAGGGGCTGCTCTTGTGGTCCAGTGGCTAAGACTCTGTGCTCCCAGTTCAGGGGTCTGGGGTTCAATCCCTAGTCAGGGAACTAGATCCCACAGGCCCCAACTGAAAGCCCCAGCTGAAATTAAGACTCCATGAAGCCAAATAAATAAATATTTTTAAAAAATACATTACATGCACACACACACACACACACACACACACACACAGGCATACACTGAGTGTGGGGGCTGGGAATCCTCAGCCCAGTCCTGGGACCCTGCTTGGGAATTGTCACCTGGCATCACCCCAAGGGAGGGGAAGCCCCTTCTGTGCTGAAAAAGATGTGGGCCTTCATTCCTGAAGCTACAAGAAGGGGAATTCATATTTCTTTACTGAGGCCCTAATATGTGGAGGCCCTGTGCTGAACAGTAGAAACTTCTTCAACTTTCTTGTCCCTCTCTTGCCTCATCCATTTGCTTTCTCTTCACTGTATTCATAAGCAACTGATATTACATTACACATACACAATTTGTTATTTTTTCCCCAGTAGGATGTAAGCTTCACCAGGGCAGGAAGTCTGTCTGTTTTATTATCATATCCCCCGTGCCTGGCACATAGTAGGTGCTCAAGAAATACCAACCAGGTAAAGGAGCCTAGTGAGACAGACATTATCACCTCCAGTTTACAGATGGGAAAATGTGCGCTCAGTGATTTGTCAAAGTTCCTTTGACCTGGGTTTGATCCTTGGATCGGGAAGCTCCCCTGGAGGAAGAGATGGCAACTGACTGCAGTATTCTTGCCTGGAGAATCCCATGGACAGAGGAGCCTGGCAGGCTACAGTCCATGGGGTCGCAAAGAGACGGACACGACTGAGCGAGGGACGCTTAACTGACAAAGAGCAGAGCCTGAATTTCATTTTGTTTTGCTTTTGTTTTGACTGCGCTGGGTCTTCGTTCTGAGCACAGGCTTTCCCTAGTTGAGGTGTGCAGGCTTTTCTTGTGGTTCAGGGGCCCTAGGGCCTTCGGGCTTTAGTAGTTTTGGCACATAGACTTAGTTGCCCTGAGGTCTGTGGACATGAACTTGGGCAAACTCCAGGAGTTGGTGAGGGACAGGGAAACCTGGCGTGCTGCAGTCCATGGGGTCCCGAAGAGTCCGAACAGCAACAATGTGGAAACTTAGTTCCCCAACCAGGGATTGAATAACCGTGTCCCCTGCGTTGGCAGATGGATTCTTAACCACTGGACCACCAGGGAAGTCCTTTCAAAGTCCCTTGACTGGTAAGTAGCAAAGACTGAATTTGAACTAAAGGTCGTCTGGGGAACAGCCCGGGGGGCAGGGAGCTTTCCTTCCTCAGCATCCTAGGCAAGGCTGGGAGAGTCAGAAGTGTGAAAACTGAAGGCGTCAAGGTGATGACTCATCCCTTAGGCCGAGGAGCCGGGAATCCTGACAGGGGGCTGAGTCACCGTTTCCGCCCAGCTTTGTGCTGACTTGCTCATACCTCCAGTTCTTGGCCTCCCTGAGTTCTTTGAGGGCAGGAGGCCAGGGGCTCCATACAGTTTGGGCCTCCATTCTCATCCTGCCTCTGCCTTCTTGGCTGGGACTGTCTGACCCAGGTGAAGCCACAGATGTGGGCCCAGACCAGCCGTCCCCATACAGCTGTGCGTGCGTGCGTGCTAAGTCGCTTCAGCCTTGTCTGACTGTGATCCTATGGACTGTACCCTGCCAGGCTCCCCTGTCCATGGGATTCTCCAGGCAAGAATACTGGAGTGGGTCGCCATGCCCTCCTCCAGGGGATCTTTCCGACTCAGGGAGCAAACCCGTGTCTCTTGTGTCTCCTGCATTGGCGGGCGGGTTCTTTACCACTAGCACCACCTAGGAAGCCCACCACACGCCTGCAGCCAGCTCTAAATGCTGGCAGTGGTGAGACCTTGAAGACATTCCTGCTCTGAGGTTTTCTTGAATGGAACAGCAGCTACAACCCCATCCATACCTGACTTACCTAAAACACTCCTTTAGTCTAATGTTTAAAAGAGGAAGAAGAAGCCTTAGCCTCAGAGAGAGATGGGCTTGAAGGCCCAGATCTGCCTTTTATTAACTGTGTGACCTAGGGTTCCTTACTTGACCACTCAGTTCTTCTATTTTCTCATCTGGAAAGCGAGATAATAACATTATCTGTTTCCAAGTGTGGGCAAGAGGATGCAACAGGACTTTGAAAAAAATTTGTTTATTTATTTATGGCTGTGCTGGGTTTTCCTTCTGCGAGAGGGCTTTCTCGACTTGCGGCAAGCGAGGGCTGCTCTCTAGTTGCGGCGCATGGGCGGTGGCTTCTCTTGTTGCCAGGGTGCTCGGGCTTCAGCAGTCGCAGTTGAAGGGCTCCAGAGAAAGGACTCAGTAGTTGTGGCACGTGGGCTTAGTTGTTCCGAGGCATGTGGAGTCTTCCTGGGCCAGGGTTCGAATGGACTCATCCACTGAGCCACCAGGAAAGTCCTTTCTTTCTTTCTTTTTTCTTTTTTTTTTTTAGCCAAGTCCTTTCTTTCCTTTTTTTTTTTTTGATAGAGGTGTAGTTGACTTACAATGTTGTGCTAATTTCTGCTATACAGCAAAGTGCCTCCGTTATACACATATATACATTCTATTTTGATATATATGTGGGCTTCCCAGGTGGTGCTACTGGTAAAGGATCCGCCTCCCAGTGTAGGAGACATAAGAGATATAGGTTGGATCCCTGGGTTGGGAAAATCCCCTGGAGGAGAAAATGGCAACCCACTCCAGTTTCTTGCCTGGAGAATCCCATGGATAGAGGAGCCTGGTGGGCTACAGTCCACAGGGTCACAAAGAGTCAGACACGACTGAAGTGACTTGGCACACATTCAACATATATATATATATATATATATATATATATATATATACTTTTCCATATGGTTTATCCCAGAGGATTGGATACAGTTCCCTATGCTACATAGTAGGACCTTGTTCAGCATCTTTTCAAAGGTGTATAATGACCGTTTCTGTTGATAGAGCTGTGGGTATTTCACGCTGCTTTCTCAGCACACTCCAACTCTGCCCTACAGTGGCCATATATGTCCTGGCAGTCCAAATCCTCTCTTTTCCCTGTGGTAACAGTCCCTGTGGTCCTCTTCTCACCAATCTCCCGCGTGGGCAAATTCACAGCCGTTGGCCCAAGGGGAGCCAATAGGTCCATCCCCAGGTCGTGGTGATTGGTTCATGGCAGAGCCCGTGACCCCAGAAGGGCCATCCAGAGAAAACAAGGCTCCAACCTTCCTTGACTTCTTTTCCAGCTCTTGGACAGAGAAACTCTGTCTCCCTCTGCATTTGGTTCAGCAATATGGAGCATGTGAAATTGCCGGGGAACCCCAAGACAAGCCGGAAACTGAAGCGGCCACAGAGAAGGCAAAACCAAGGATGGCAGAGATTCTGGGTCTGGATGCTATTATTACCTGAGTCGCTGGATCCAGCCTCATCCAAAGTCAAGCCCTGCCTGAAATTCCCCATGATGGAAGGGAATGAATTTCTTCTTTTTCTTAGTAGCAGTAGTCAAAGTCACTCAGTCATGTCTGACTCTTTGCAACCCCATGGACTGTAGCCTGAAAAGCTCCTCTGTCCATGGGATTCTCCAGGCAAGAATACTGGAGTGAGTTGCCATTCCTTTCTCCAGGGGGGAATCTTCCAGAACCAGGGATTGAACTCATGTCTCCTGCATTGCAAGCAGCTTCTTTACCATCGGAGCCACCAGGGAAGCCCATTATTATTATATAATATTATTATTTTAATGATTATTTATTTTTTAACAACTTAGGTTGAGATTGTTGGGTTTTTGCTTTTGAGTTTTTTCATTTATCCCCTTGTAGTGAGTCTTAATTGATCCCCATGCCCAGAAGGAAGAAAACACAGAACTATATTCAGGCAAACTTGGCTCTCCAGCCTGAAGGCTCACAGATATGCTGCCCAGAAGGAGTTAAGTACATCTTTTTTTTTTTTCCTAATGTTAAATGATGTGGAAAGCATGAGCCTCCCTGTTTTGGAGGGAAGCAGGTAGGCACAGAAAAGACAATGCCTGGCCCTCAGATCCTTGGAGACTTTATTTAAAAAAAAAAAAAAAGAAGAAGAAGAGAAGGAGGAAGAGCTTTTGTGATCTGAGCAAAAGCCTGGGTGGCAGGAATGAACAGACGGACTCATTACTTTATGTTTGGCTCTGCGGTTTTCTTGCATGGGCTGGAGGCTGGGGGCTCTCCTTTATGGAAAGAACCACAGCTGTTACTGAGAGAGGCTTTCACACATTCGGTGAACAATTGTCTTTGAATTCTAATTTTTACTTTCCAAATAAAATGGACTGCTCTTGAGATTAGCCAGAGGTCCCCAGGCTGGGAGAGAGGAGGCTGCTGGCTGCTGATAACGGGGGCGGATCACCAGATAGTGAGAGGGGGAGAATCGGGGAGGGAGAGAGAAGGCGTAGGACTCCCAAGGTCAGACTCTGACTCCCTCTCTTACCAGCTGCTCCAGTTGCTATGACAGCAACACAAAGTACCCCCCAAACTCAGTGCCATGAAGCAACCATCTATTTGGCTTACAGATGCCTGGCAGAACACATCAGCTAGGGGCTTCCCTGGTGGCTCCCTGGTGAAGAACCCGCCTGCCGATGCAGGAGACGCAGGAAATGAGGGTTCGATCCCTGGGTCAGGAAGATGCCCTGGAGGAGGGCATGGCAACCCACTCCAGTATCCTTGCCTGGAGAATCCCACGGACAGAGGAGACTGGCGGGCTACAGTCCATGGGGTTGCCAAGAGTCGGACACGACTAAAGTGACTTATCATGGACATTCTTTTTCGCATTCTTTCTCATACAGGTTATCACAGAATATTGAGTAGATCCCTGTGCTATACAGTAGGTCCTTGTTGGTTATCTCTCTTACATGTGGTAACGTGTGTATGTTCATCCCACACTCCTGATTTATCCCTCTCCATGTTTCCCTTTGACAACCTTGATTTCGTTTCCCATAACTGTAAGTCTGAAAAATATGGAATGCTTCATGAATTTTCAAGACAACTCATGCAGGAGACATGTTACTCTTCTCTGTATAGTTCTAATTTTAGTATATGTGCTGAAGCAATCACCTAACCGTGTTTTTTGGTTAAGCATTATTTTCAGATGTATTTGACCGAAATATATTATGTATAGGTTATTGTTAAACAAAAATACGAAAGAGTATAAATTTAAAAAGAGCAATCCCCTTGCAGTGACCAATCCCAATGTAAGGTGGTAAAGGCCATTAACAGTTTGGTATATATCCTTCTGCATACTGAGAAGTCCTTTGACAGTCCCTTGGATTGCAAGGAGATCAAACCAGTCCATCCTAAAATAAATCAGTCCTGAATATTCATTGGAAGGACTGATGCTGAAGCTGAAGCTCCAATACTTTGGCCACCTGATACAAAGAACTGACTCATTGGAAAAGACCCTAATGCCAGGAAAGGTTAAAGGCAGGAGGAGAAGGGGATGGCAGAGGATGAGATGGTTGGATGGCATCACTGATTTGATGGACATGAATTTGAGCAAACTCGAGGAGATAGTGAAGGACAGGGAAGCCTGACATGCTGCAGTCCACCAGGTCACGACTGAGCTACTGAACACCATCACTGCAATATATATTCTACGGAAATGAATGCATGCATGTACAGGGTGTGTTTTTCAGCAGCAAGTTCATGTGATAGCACCCCTTTTACTACCTGGTGTATTCAGCTAATATATCTGGGCAATCAGATAAGGGCTGATGTCAGAGCAACTCCAGTGGGCATCTCCATAGAGGGCAGTGTGAATGGGCTGGAGAGGAAGCATCGCAAGGAATACCCAGCCTGTGCAACTTCAGCACTGTGGACAGGGGCACAGCTCACCCCTCCAACCCTGAATGGTCAATGCAAAGATGACTAAGACATGGGCATTGTCCTCAGGGATTTCACAGTCTTGTGGGAGGGTCAGCTTTGTGGTGGAATGTGAATAGTGTCAGATGCTCAGTCATGCCGACTTTTTGCAACCGCATGGACTGTAGGCCGTCAGGCTCCTCTGTCTGTGGAATTCTCCAGACAAGAATACTGGAGTGGGTTGCCATTCCCTTATCCAGGGGATCTTCCCGACCCAGGGATGGAACCCGGGTCTCCTGCACTGCAGGCAGATTCTTTACCATCAGTCAGTCAGTTCAGTCGCTCAGTCATGTCCGACTCTTTGTGACCCCATGAACCGCAGGCCTCCCTGTCCATCATCATCTCCCAGAGTTCACCCAAACCCATTTCCATTGAGTTGGTGATGCCATCCAACCATCTCATCCTCTGTCATCCCCTTATCCGCCTGCCCTCATTACCATCAGAGGCACCATAATAGCTTAATAATGACATTACAAGAAAATACAGATGTAATTCCCCAAACTCTGCCCACAAGACTTGAGTAGGATCTTACTGTAAGTTGAAGGGGGTTTTGTCCTGACACATGGTTTGTGAAAGAATGAATTGCTGTTGGGTTTGACTGATTGTAGATGAGTTGTGGTGTGGTTTATCTAAAGGCTATTGAATGCATCTTATAATACTCAATAAAAATGTTTATTCTTTTAGTATATAGTCAAAGCTATGGTTTTTCAGTAGTCATGTACAAATGTGAGAGCTGGGCCATAAAGAAGGCTGAGTGCTGAAGAACTGATGCTTTCGAATTTTGGTGCTGGAGAAGACTCTTGAGAGTCTCTTGGACTGCAAGGAGATCCAACCGGTCCATCCTAAAGGAAGTCAGTCCTGAATACTCATTGGAAGGACTGATGCTGAAGCTGAAGCTCCACTACTTGGCCACCTGATGCAAAGAACTGATTCAAGGGAAAACACCCTGATGCTGGGAAAGACTGAGGGCAGGAGGAGAAGGGGGCAGCAGAAGAAAGACAGTTACACAGCATCACCGACTCAATGAACACGCATCTGAGCAGACTCCGGGACATAGTGAAGGACAGCGGAGCCTGGCATGCTGCAGTCCATGGGGTCACAAAGAGTCGGACACTTGGTGACTGAACGACAACAGCGATCGTGAACATCCACTGAGCACCCTGTGCTAAGCATGTTGCTTGTCTTATCTCCGTTAATCCTCTTCACCACACTCTGATGGAGATAATCTTAAGGATCCTGTTTTACAAATGAAGAAACTGAAGCTCAGAAAGATGAATTGATAGGAGTGAATAGTGATCTTACAAACGCACAGGGAAAACCTCTATATGTGGTATTTGGGTGGCAAAAGCCTGTGGCCCGGGATGACAATCAGCTAACTGGCCTTGGGGGTTAAGGTACATGCTGAGAGAGGGTGTGCCTTGCAGTTGGGCTCTTTATTTATTCATGCTGTAATAAGGAGCTGCCCTGGTGTCTCAACTAGTAAAGAATCCACCTGCAATGCGGGAGACGTGGGTTCAATCCCTGGGTTGGGAAGATCCCCTGGAGATGGGAACAGCTACCCACTCCAGTATTCTGGCCTGGAGAATTCCATAGACTGTATAGTCCATAGGGTTGCAAAGAGTCGGACAGCACTGAGCGACTTTCACTTCACAAGGAGCTGCTGCTAAAACTCACTCACCTCCGTACAGCCACGCAGGAACAGTACACTTGCGTCTCCTGGCCGGCGGGACGTGGCTGTAACGTCCCAGACCGCCACAGCCACATCTCGTGCTGTCTTTGTATCTATGGAAGCATCCAGAGCAGGCACTTCTCCGGGAGTCCCCCTGGGCTTGCCGGTTTACTTCGCAGACAGGGCCTCGGGCGTCTCTCTCTCGCCCCCTGCTGTCTACTTCCCATACTGCAGCCAGCCTCCTCTAATGAGTATGTGAACTATTAATATTTTGCTCTGTGTTGCTTTGTTTTCCTGGATTCCTCTTTCCTTATTATTGGCACTTGTAGGATTTATTTTTTTTATTTTATTGATTTCTTTGACTGCACCGGGTCTTTGTTGTGGCATGAGGGATGTTTAATTGCAGCATGTGGAATCTAGTTCCCAGATCAGGGATCGAACCCCCGTCAGCAGCGTGGAGCCTTAGACACCGGACCACCAAGTAGGTCCCTAGGATTTATTTTGTTAATCTTGAAATTAAAAATAATCCAGTAAGAAATGTTTCATAGACGCCTCGACTATTGAGTTTGGCTTATAGAAATTGGTTTTTTTTTTTTTCAGATAAAAATGATTCCCCAATTATTGCTATAAATATTTGTCTCATTATCTGTTCTTTGTTTCTCGAATGTGTAATATTCATTTATTGAATATATTGGCTCTTTATTTCTATTTAATACTTCATATGCAGTCCTTTAGTCTCTGGGTTTAATTGTTTTTCTATAATAAATTATACACCACTCCAAGAAAATGCATATCTGACCCCTCCTTGGATGCTCCTTCACGGCAACCCATCGGCTCTTGGGGGGCCGTGAATGCCCCTCGACCTGCACAAGTCATTCCCACCCTCACCCCCGCGACTTTCAAACTCCGCTTCATACACAGGCGCTGTTCACCACCCCAGCTCCTTGTTTGGTTCTGATAACATGTACAGCATGACCACGCCAAGGAACTGTGGGCACCCCCGCCCTTCTCGGGTCAGCCTGTCTGGGGAGCGGGAGGCGGTCTCCACAGGAAGTAGGTCCGCTCTCTGCGGCTGCCCGCAGGCCTCTCGGCTAAACACACCAAGGATTTTTTCTCATCATCACCAGCCCCATCAATGGTGGTAGGACATTACCCTGCGATGCCTTTCCGGAGCTACAAATTATTCCCGAGGAGGCTCTGAAACAAGGCTTATTTCCTCTGCTGAATCAGCTCCCTGGAGGAACTGGCGGGCTGGCAGGGGAGTGGGGGGGGGGAAGGGGAGGGACTCTGGAAACCCCAGTCTCCCATCAATTCTTCCTTCCTTCCATTAAAAAAAAAATAATTTATTTATTTGGCTGCGATGGGTCTTCGTTGTGGCATGCAAACTCTTAGTTGCAGCATGTGGGATCTAGTTCCTTGACCAGGATTGAACCTGGGCCCTCTGCATTTGGGAGCAAGAAGCCTTAGCCACTGGACCGCCAGGGAAGTCCCCCACCCGTATTTTTAAAAAGTAACCCCCCAAAAGGTGAAATTAGCATTTATATTTTATCTAACCCAGTATATCAAAAACTGTATCATATCAATATATACTCCAGATTTTCTTAGTTTTAATGAGATACTCTAAAATATCTGGAATGCAAAAGTAGGAAGTTGAGAGATACCTGGAGTAACAGGCAAGTTTGGCCTTGGAGTACAAAACGAAGCAGGGCAAACGCTAACAGACTTTTGCCAAGAGAACAGACTGGTCACAGCAAACACTCTCCTCCAACAACACAAGAGACAGCTCTACACATGGACATCACCATATGGTCAATACCAAAAATCAGATTGATTATATTCTTTGCAGCCAAAGACAGAGAAGCTCTATATAGTCAGAAAAAACAGGAGCTGACTGTGCCTCAGATCATGAACTCCTTATTGCCAAATTCAGACTTAAAGAAAGTAGGGAAAATCACTAGACCATTCAGATATGACCTAAATCAAATCCCTTACAATTATACAGTGGAAGTGAGAAATAGATTCAAGGGATTAGATCTGATAGACAGAGTGCCTGATGAACTATGGATGGAGGTTCCTGACATTGCACAGGAGGCAGTGATCAAAACCATCCCCAAGAAAAAGAAATGCAAAAAGGCAAAATGATTGTTTAAGGAGGCCTTACAAATAGCTGAGAAAAGAAGAGAAAGGAAAGGCAAAGGAGAAAGGAAAAGATATACCCATCTGAATGCAGAGTTCCAAAGAATAGCAAGGAAAAATAAGAAAGCCTTCCTCAGTGATCAGTGCACAGAAATAGGAAAACAATAGGATGGGAGAGACTGGAGATCTCTTCAAGAAAATTAGAGATACCAAGGGAACATTTCATGCAAAGATGGGCTCGATAAAGGACAGAAATGGTATGGACCTGACAGAAGCAGAAGGTATTAAGAAGAGGTGGCAAGAATATATGGAAGAACTGTACAAAAAAGATCTTCATGACCCAGATAACCATGATGGTGTCATCACTCACCCAGAGCCAGACATCCTGGAATGTGAAGTCAAGTGGGCCTTAGAAAGCATCACTATGAAGAAAGCTAGTGGAGGTGATGGCATTCCAGTTGAGCTATTTCAAATCCTGAAAGATGATGCTGTGAAAGTGCTGCACTCAATTTGCCAGCAAATTTGGAAAACTCAGCAGTGGCCACAGGACTGGAAAAGGTCAGTTTTCATTCCAATCCCAAAGAAAGGCAATGCCAAAGAATGCTCAAACTACTGCACAATTGCACTCATCTCACATGCTTGCAAAGTAATGCTCAAAATTCTCCAAGTGAGGCTTCAACAATATGTGAACCAAGAACTTCCAAATGTTCAAGCTGGATTTAGAAAAGGCAGCGGAACCAGAGATCAAATCGCCAATTTGGTAATAGAAAAAGCAAAAGAGTTCCAGAAAAGCATCTACTTCTGTTTTATTGACTATGTCAAAGCCTTTGACTGTGTGGATCACAACAAACTGTGGAAAATTCTTAAAGTGATGGGAATAACAGACCACCTGACCTGCCTCCTAAGAAACCTGTATGCAGGTCAAGAAGCAACAGTTAGAATCAGACATGGAACAACAGACTGGTTCCAAATTGGAAAAGGAGTAGCAAGACTGCATATTGTCACCCTGCTTATTTAACTTGTATGCAGAGAACATCATGAGAAACGCTGGGCTGGAAGAAGCACAATCTGGAATTTAGATTGCCAGGAGAAATATCAATAACCTCAGATACACAGATGACACCACCCTTATGGCAGAAAGTGAAGAGGAACTGAAGAGCTTCTTGATGAACGTGAAAGAGGAGAGTGAAAAAGCTGGCTTAAAACTCAATGTTCAAAAAAGGAAGATCATGGCATCTGGTCCCATCACTTCATGGCAAATAGATTGGAAACAATGGAAACAGTGACAGACTTTATTTTCTTGGGCCTCAAAATCACTGCAGATGGTGACTGCAGCCATGAAATTAAAAGATGCTTGCTCCTTGGAAGAAAACCTATGACCAACCTAGACAGCATATTAAAAAGCAGAGACATTACTTTGTCAACAAAGGTCTGTCTAGTCAAAGCTGTGGGTTTTCCAGTAGTCATGTATGGATGTGAGAGTTGGACTATAAAGAAAGCTGAGCGTCGAAAAATTGATGCTTTTGAACTGTGGTGTTGGAGAAGACTCTTGAGAGTCCCTTGGACTGCAAGGAGATCCAACTGGTCCATCCTAAAGGAAGTCAGTCCTGAATATTCATTGGAAGGACTGATGCTGAAGCTGAAACTCCAATCCTTTGGCCACCTGATGTGAAGAACTGACTCATTGGAAAAGACCCTGATGCTGGGAAAGATTGAAGGCAGGAGGAGAAGGGGATGACAGAGGATGAGATGGTTGGATGGCATCACCGACTCGATGGACCTGAGTTTGAGCAAGCTCCGGGAGTTGGTGATGGACAGGGAAGCCTGGCGTGCTGCAGTCCATGGGGTCGCAAAGAGTTGGACACGACTGAGCGACTGAACTGAACTGAATGAGATATTTTGTTCTTTTCTCATATCAAGTTAGGAAGCCCTATGAATATTTTACACCACTAACATATGTCAATCTGGGGGCCCCCACACATTTTGTACTGAGTTGTTCAGTCATGTCTGACTCTTTTGTGACCCCATGAACTGTAGCCCCTCAGGCTCCTCTGTCGATGGGGATTCTCCAGGCAAGAATACTGGAGTGGGGTTGCCATTTCCAACCCCTATGTTAACAAGATGTGGCTGGTGGCTCCCATACTGGAGAGCACTGCTCCAGAACACTCATTCTCAGCAGGAAGTTACCCCTGCCCCAGTCCACCCCGGTTTCACTAGGGAAACATTTGGGAAATTTTAGGTGCTCTTTTTGTTTCCACACCTTTTTCTCTCCTTTGGCTGCACCTTGCAGCTCCTGGGATCTTAGGTCCCTGTTGTCCTTGTTCAGTCGCTCAGTCAAGTCTGACTCTTTTTGACCCCATAGATTGCAGCACGACAGGCTCCTTTCTTCACTGTCTCCTGGAATTTGCTCAGCTGCATGTTCATTGAGTCGGTGACACTATATAATCATCTTATCCTCTGCTGTCCTCTCCTCCTTTTGCACTTAATCTTTCCCAGCATCAGGGTCTTTTCCAAAAAGTTAGTTCTTTGCATCAGGTGGCCAGAGTAGTGGTGCTTCAGCTTCAGCATCAGTCCTTCCAATGAATATTCAGGCTTAGTTGATTTCATTTAGGATGGACTGGTTGATCAACCTCCTTACTGTTCAAGAGTCTTCTCTAGCACCACAATTTGAAAGCCTCAGTTCTTTGGTGTTCACCCTTCATTATGGCCCAACTCTCACATCCGTACACGACTACTAGAAAAACCATAGTTTGACTGTACAGAGCTTTGTTGGCATGGATCAAACCCACGCCCTCTGCAGTGGAAGCATGGAGTGTTAGCCACTGGACCACCAGGGAAGTTCCTGTTTCTGCAATTATTGAAGAGCTGTTGGCGTAAAGTGGGCAGGCGCCAGGACAGTGCTGCCAAATGAAGAATGGTCCCGTGTCCCTCCTGTGACTTTTGAATCTTCCACTGAACATTCACAAAGATGGTAAAACAAATGAACAAGCAAACAGAAACATCTATAAGCTCTGAACCTACCTCTCTGTTTTATGTATGATCCCAAAGTGTCTTTTGGACTATTTTGTTGTACACTGAACAGTCCAAGAAGTTAGCTACCCAGTAAATCCTGGGAAGACCATGCTTTGTTTAGTTTGGAATCTTACCAGGAGTCATCTACCAGCTGGGAAATTCACATTTCCAAATGTGGTGTCTGTGTGCCGACACAGCACAGCCTTATCAGTTTGCATTTTCAGCATCTGCCCGCTCTTTTAAGTCTCGCACAGTATTTGTGCCTACGCATTTACTTGTAGAAATGCATATTATTTTATTGTAAATGACATCTTTTATATTTTTCCTTTTAAAAATACAGTTGGGTCATGGTATTCATTTTTGTAAATTATGCGTGGAAAGAGGTTACATTGTCCATGAATTTTCTTTCAGGAGAGTAAAGTGAGATTATGAAATATTTGTATTAAAAGGAAGCTTTAGGGACTTCCCTGGTTGCCCAGTGGCTAAGACTCCACGCTCCCAATGCAGGGGGCCTGGGTAATATATCCGTGGTCAGGGAATTGGAGCCACATGCCACAACTAAGGGCTTGCATGGCGCAACAAAAGATTCCCGCCGGCCACAACAAAGATCAAAAATCCTGTGTGCCCCAACTGAGACCTACCTAGTGCAGCCTAATACTTTTTTTAAAAGAAAAAAAAAAAAGGAGCTTTGTGTGTAATGGGTTGTCTGCAAGACCCAGGCCCTGGCCTAGCCCAACTTTCCTGTTGCTTGGAGGGACTGAACTGTCTTTCACCACGTGAGGTTTCTAGGGCATCTCCTGATGACACACTTTGATTGTGTGTCCCAAACCTTAAAGGATCTAGGCAAAGTAGTCAGAACCAGGTCACCAAGAGCCTTGAATGCCATCCTAAGGGCTTTGAACTTAATCCTGAAGGCAAAAGAAGCCACTGAACAGTGGCTATTTGTTCTTCGTTTGATTTCAAATCATCCATGTCCACAGCTGCTCTTCAAAATTTCCCCTGTATTTAATAAAGCCTTCATCTTGAAATAATTTTAGAGTTACGAGAGGTTACAAGCATAGTACAGAGAGTTCTCATCCACTCTTCACCCGCCTTTCCCTGATCATGCTGCTGCTGCTAAGTCGCTTCAGTCGTGTCTGACTCTGTGCGACCCCATAGACGGAAGCCCCCCAGACTCCCCCGTCCCTGGGATTCTCCAGGCAAGGACACTGGAGTGGGTTGCCATTTCCCTGTCCAATGCAGGAAAGTGAAAAGTGAAAGTGGAGTCGCTCAGTTGTGTCCGACTCTTAGCGACCCCATGGACTGCAGCCTACCGGGCTCCTCCATCCATGGGATTTTCCAAGCAAGAGTACTGGAGTGGGGTGCCACTGCCTTCTCCGTCCCTAATCATAGCATCTTACATAAATAAATGTTCAAAACCAGGAAATTAACACTGGCATAATGCTATTCACTAAGCTCCAAACCGGTTTTTACAGGCATTGTGTGTGTGTGTGTGTGTGTCTGTGTGTGATACTATGAAATTTTATTACATGTGTCTAGATTCTTGTAACCACTTCCACAATGGGGATACAAACGGTGGCAACGTTACAATACATGTTTAAAAACTATGTGCTTTACTGATGTGCAAGCAATTGTGTGTTATTTGGTAAGTATTCACAGGGGATCATTGTCTAGATTATACAAAGAAGGATGGGGGGAAATGACAGGACACGTCCCTTTTTATTTCCTTTGATCAGGTATATTTTTTATTTTTATTATTTTAGGTATATATTTTTAAAGAGTCAGAAGTATTGTTTCCACATTTTAGGTAGCTAAATTTCCATTCACCACTCAGTCTTATAACTCTGTTTCATCAAAGTTTGTTATCTTTATCAAAGGACTTCAAACTAGAAACCAAAACACATGGGATGGTATGACATATCTCCTTTACTGTATCTTTTTTAAAAGGGATCATAAGAATAATTTGTGAAATAATTTTAATAATGAGTCAGTACCTAGACTGTGAATCGCAGTCTTGACTGCTGATTAGGAGCACTTGAATAGAAAAATTATTTTAAAAATCTTACGTCCAGGCTCTAATTTATACCAATTAAATCAGAACTTACTGATTGGGACTTCTTCGGCAGTCTGGGGGTTAGGACTCCACGCTTCCAATGCATGGGGTGCTGGTTCAGCCCCTCATATGCCACTGGGTGTGTCCTAAATAAATAAATAAAATGAAAAATATTAACTGTTTATTTACATGGATAGCATATAAATGCTGTTAAAGTTAAAAAAGAGTCACAACCCTATTTGCATAGGGTCTAAGCATCAGCAATATTTTAAACTTTTAATTTTGAGGTTATTTTAGATTTATAACAAATTTGTAAAAAAAAAAAAAAGAGCCTAAATAGTTCCTCAAAGACTCTGATGCTGGTAAAGATCGAAGGCAGGAAAAGAAGGGGACGACAGAGGATGAGATGACTGGATGTTGTCACCGACTCAATGGACATGAGCTTGAGCAAGCTCTGGGAGACTGTGTGGGACAGAGGAGCCTGGCATGCTGCAGTCCATGGGGTCGCAGAGTTGGACACAACTGAGAGACTAAACAATATCTCTTATAATCATAGGGCAATGGGGTTATTGGTTATGGAGCAATAAACAACTCATATGCACCTACCTCCTAGTTTTGTAAAGATTAATTTTTTTTTAAGAAATCCCATTCTGGGTTGGGCTTCCCATGAGGCTTAGTGGTAAAGAATTCACCTGCCAATGCAGAACCCTCAGGAGACTCGGGTTCGATCTCTGGGTCGGGAAGACCCCCTGGAGGAAATAGCAACCCACCCCAGTATTTTTGCCTGAAAAATTCCACGGACAGAGGAGCCTGGTGGGCTGTAGTCCACGGGGTTGCAAAGAGTCAGACACGACTGAGTGAGCAACGCACATATTCTGGTTTGTCTGCCCTCAGCAAAACTTAAATTATTTTTGGCTGCACCGGGTCTTCATTACTTTGCATGGGTTTTCTCCAGTTGCAGTGAGCAGGGGCTACCCTGTGGGGCTTCTCATTGTGGTGGCTTCTCTTGTCGCAGAACATGGGCTCTAGGCACACAAGCTTCAGTAGTTGCAGCTCAAGGGCCCTAGAGCAAGCTCAGAGGTCGTGGTGCAGAGGCTTAGTTGCTTCACTGCATGTGGGACCCTCCTGGGCCAGGAACTGAACCCAGGTCCCCTGCATTGGCAGGTGGATTCTTATCTACTGTGCCACCAGGGAAGTCCAAGATTAAATTTAATAATGTATGGTAAAGGGCTTAATGTAGTACCTTATATAATTGCTTATTAATGTGTTTAAAATGATATACACACATACACAGAGATTAAAAAATGACAGAGATCCCAGGGACAGCAGAGAGAATGTCCTCATCAGAATGTCTTGAGGAGAGAAAAGTACAGAGGCTATTGCTCAAAGTCTAGAGAAATTGCTTGGAAAACTTATGGAAAGAGGGCTGCAAATTGGTGGCCAGGAACCAGAATTTAGCCCAGGAATGTGTTTTTGTTGGGGTCGTAAAAAAAAATGCTTTATAAAAAAAACCAAACCACTATATAAAACTCAAAAAAAGTATTTTAACATCAAATTCCACATTCCATTTTCTCTTGAAAATTCCTAAGCTATGGCAACACTGGACTTCCCAGTTAGCCCTACGGGTAAAGAGTCCACCTACAGATGCAGGAGACATAAGAGACTCGGGTCTGATTTCTGGGTCAGGAAGATCCCCTGCAGGAGGCCATGGCAACCCATGGCCTCTAGTATTCTTGCCTGAAAAATCCCGTGGACAGAGAAACCAGGCGGGCTACAGTCCATGGAGTCACAGAGTTGGGCACGACTGGAGCGACTTAGCACGTATGCATGGCAACGCTGTACCCACCCTTCCCCTGGCAACAAGCGGCTGGAATTCAGTAGTAGCTGTCCCTTTAAAAAAGGGAAGTGTTGGGATTCCAATTTGCCATAGTCCCTACTCCTCCCAGTTGCCCTCCAGCACTAAGGCTGAAACCCAAACACACTTAACATTTCAGCATTTGAGTTGCCATTTTCTTTCAGCAGAGCCTTCTTTCTCAGTACTTGTTTCTCTCTCTCAAAAATGGGAAAGTTAGAGAAAAGACTTTCTGACATTTGAAAAGGAAATCTAAGTTCTGTATTATGTGAAGAAAGATTACTCAAGGCTCCCTGGCATTTAGTGGCATGAATTTACACTTTGGAACTTTGTAGATTCTTGCTAACACCTGTCAGAAGCTGACAAGCCTGGGAAGGAGGGGGCTGGGTATCGTGGGGCGGGGGATGGAGAACACAGGCGCTTCTAGAACTCCATTCGCCTTATTGCTACAATCTCAAATGTTACAGTATGAAAGAGAGGACTGGGAGGCTCTGAAAAGCAGGAGATGGACAAACTGCTGTTTTCTGCAAACCCCCAGACAGTCAGCATTCTTGGCAGACACTGAATTGTATGAGACCAGAGAAGGAATTTCTCAGCAATGTGCATTAAAATCTAGTTGCCTGTCTGACTCAGTGCATTTTCCCCTCTGCAACAAGAACCTGTTACGTTAATGCTCCTAAGAATTATTGGCTTGAAAGGTATAGTTTTCAAGATACGAGGAAAGAACGAATAAGAAGGGTGACGTCAGTCATTAATCTGATCACCTACGTGCCACGTGCTTTTACACACTCTGAGTTTTCTCCTCCTGTCTCCCCCTTCCTCTTCCCCAAATTTACACTGAAGTCAGCCTAGTATTCGTGACCTGAGGAGAGACAGAGCAGGGGACAGAGTAGAAATAAACTTTGGGGCTTTTGTTTTCAAAACTCAAAAGCACGTTATGTGGAATAACAGACAAGAAATAACTGTGATGTGAAGAAGATGCAGAATGCCTTGATTCATTTGCTAAAATTTGTGTTGGAGAAAAAGGAAGGAAGGAAGGAAGCTGTGTAACTCTAGTGCCAAGAGGCTTTTTGGAGAAATGGCTGAGTTTAGACCTGGAGCAGGAAATGTGTGAGGTGAGCAAAGACTACTAGGGTCCTCTGAAATCCAGATGTTAAGTTGAAGAGTCTCCTGAACTTCTTAACAAAGAGGGGATAATTTGACTATCAATAAGGGTAACTGAGGGGCTTCCCGGGTGGCTCAGTGGTAAAGAATCCACCTGCCAATGCAGGAGACATGGGTTCGATCTCTGGGCTGGGAAGATCCCCTGGAGAAAGAAATGACAAGCCACTCCAGTATTCTTGCCTGGAGAATCCCATGGACAGAGGAGTCTGGTGGACTACAGTCCATGGGATCGTAAGAAAGGCAGATACAATTTAGTGACTAAAACAACAAGAAGGATGACAGAAATGGGTTGAAATAAATACATTTAAATCCATAAATCATGCTTTAAAAAAAACCAAACAAGCCTCACCTTACAGGATATGAATGAACCAGCTAATTCTGTTTTGAAATCTGGCCAAGAAGGGGAAAGAAACAAGCATTTGTTTTGCCTTCCTTCTTCAAATAGAACCTCAAGATAACAGAACAATTGATTTAGCGAAGATTCCACCTAACACAGGAAGAAAGAACAGATCGAATCATTGCCACTTAGCAACTTTGAATAAATTAACAGTTAAGGCAACAAGTGTTAGTGACCTCAAAATTGACAAAAAGAGACAACCTGAGGCTGTGTACTTTCCAGCAGAAATGCACACACCTGCCTGAAGAAGTCTTGCCCAACAATGGAATCTGATACGAAAGGGATGAATATTAGGGGACAGTAGGTGATCTCTGCCCCAAGCAAGAGGAAGAACCTCACAGGCAGACAGAACAGTCTCAGGACACAAAGGCTTTCAGAGTTGGGAATTCCCTGATGGTCCAGTGGTTGGGACTCTGTGCTTTCACTGCCGAGGGCCCGCTTCAGTCCCTGGTTGAAGATCCCACAAACCACGGAGCACAGCCAAATGCAAAACACAAAACAGAGTACCTGCTACTTGAGCTGGGCATTAAGGTCTGAGTGGGAGTAAGCCCTTCAAAGATACAGCCATGGAGACCTGAGAGATGTCAGCCGTGGGGGAAATGAAGTCCAGGGTGGCTGGAGAATTAAGAGCAATAGAAGTCTCTGGAAAGGAGGCTGCTGCCCCACTTCCTCCTGTGCTGCTGTTGATGTTTAGTCGCCAAGTCGTGTCCGACTCTTTGTGACCCCATGGACTGCAGCATGCCAGGCTTCCCTGTCCACTATCTTGCAAGTTTGCTCAAATTCATGTCTGTTGAGCTGGTGATGCTATATAACCATCGCATCCTCTGCCACCACTTTCTCCTCCTGCCCTCAATCTTTCTTAGCAACTCAGGGTCCTTTCCAATGAGTTGGCTCTTCACAATCAGATGGCCAAACCATTGGAGCTTCAGCTTCAGCATCAGTCCTTCCAAGGAATATTCAGGGTTCGTTTCTTTTAGGATTGACTAGTTGGATCTCCTTGCAGTCCAAGAGACTGTCTAGAGTCTTCTCCAGCAGCACAGTTCAAAAGCATCAATCCTTTGGTGCTCAGCCTTCTTTATGGTCCAACTCTCACATCATACATGACTACTGGAAAAATCAAATCTTTGACTCTACAGACATTTGTTGGCAAAGTGACATCTCTGCTTTTTAATACACTGTCTAGGTTTGTCATGTCTTTCAAGCAGCAAGCATCTTTCTGTTACAGGGAATGAAAGATCAGGGAAGTTAGGAAATTTAGCCAGGGTCAGTCTGTGAAGTCAGGACTTAAACCCAGGTTTATAGAATGCTTGCAGCCTTGAGGTTTCCATTTGCTCAGCAGGATTTTTTGTTTGTGTTGGTTTTCTTCTTTCCATTAAATCACACACCCAGATGTGCTGGGCATGGAGCCCATGCATCAGTATTTTTTTTAAGCCCCCACCCCTATAATTCCACCCTGCAGTCTGGATTGAGAACGACTGGGTGGGTTGATCTTCCTAAATCTCCACGCACTTTCCAGTGACTCTAAATCCCTCATTCGGCCTGTCCAGGTGGACGCGCTTTCACCATGCTTGCTTAATTTTGAGCGTCAGAAGTTTCTTGAAGGTGGGGAGTGGCGGTGATGCAGAAGCTAAAGCAGATGAGCTCGGCTGTTTCCTCAGCGAAGGAGGCCCGAGGACTTCTTCCCACATTTCAGCATCCCATGTGCAAGAAAAGAAGCTAAGAACATTCTCCCTCCTGTTGTTTGGTTTGGGGGAATTTTTGTTGGTGCTGTTCTTTGATTTTTTTTTTTTTCCACCTAGACTCCTACGAGGCGAGAAACGGGGAGTCCTGCTTGGCTGGGCAGGCGGGCAGGCAGCTGCTGGGGCCGCCTCCACACTGGAGTCATCGCTGCATCCTGACTTTCAAAGTGGTCCAGCCCGCACACCCACCCACCCCAGGGCAGGAGCCGCAGCTGCAGGCGCAGAGCAGACGGAGCGCCGCCCCTCGCCTCCTCCGCCCCCAGCCCCCAGCGCCGCTGCGAGGGGAGAGCAGAGGAGGCGAGAGAGGGGGATCCTGTGAACCATCTCCCAACTGCCGTGTGCACCCGTTCCTCCCGGGGAGCGGAGGTGGCCCCCAGGGTGCTCCTCTTCTGGATTCATCCTCTCCTTTTAACACCCAAGTGGGGATGCCCCCACCCAAGGCAGTATGGGGCGCCCATCTCAGATTCCAGGTTTAGCAAGCCGCAGCCCGCTTCTCCGGCAGCTGGGCGCGCCTGAGCCTGACCCTCTTTCTCAGGTACCCAGGGACCCCGTCTCTCTCTCTCCATCCCCACATGTCCCCTTAAACCCAAGACGACTGTGTTACACTGGCTTTGAGAGCGATCAGAGGCAATGGCAACCCAGGGAAGTAAAGTTCTTGCTCAACGTGAGCAATCACCCTTAAGCAGTCATTTCCCTCTGTGTTAGCTAGCAGCCTTTGGGTTCCAAATAACCGAAACCCATCTGAAATGGCCCTCGAGAAGGACGCGGCAACCCCCTCCAGCATTCTTGCCTGAGATATCCCAAGGACAGCAGGAGCCTGGCGGGCGACAGTGCACGGGATCACGACTACACAACGACATCTGAAAGGGGCTTAAGCGGATGGGGAAGGGATCGCTGCAAAGTCCGGGGCGGGGAGATCTCAGGTCCGGCCGGGATCCAGCACCTGTGCGAGGCTTCGTTCTTTCCTATCCTGTGCCTTCCCTCTCTCTTGTCTCGTTTTGGGTCCCCCTCTTCTCATTCCTGTCAGTGGCTACCCTCCTCGTCCTCCCCATCTCTCTCTCCATCCTCCCTCCCCCTCCACCTCCTCTGCCCACTAGAAACCAATAGTGTGTGCACTAGCACACCGGCGCGCGCACACACACAGAGCAGTTGTGACAACCCAAAATGTATCCAAACATTGCCAAAATGTGTGTGCGTGTGTGTATCACACCTCCCCTGCCTCATTAAAGGAAGAAACCTTTGTGAGAGATGATTGAGGGGTGGAGCAGTGGGGAAAGGGAGCCCGTGGGTCCTAAATCTGGATTCCTCTGAAGATAAGCTTCCCACTGCCAAGTCTTTAACTGAACTGGGGAGTTGTTGCTGTTCAGTCGCTCGGTCGTGTTGGTTGCGACCCTGTGGACTGCAGCACACCAGGCTTCCCCGTCCTTCACCATCTCCCGGAGTTTGCTCAAACTCCTGTCCTTTGAGTCAGTGATCCTGTTCAGCCGTCTCATCCTCTGTCACCCCCTTCTCCTCTTGCCCTCAATCTTTCCAACATCAGAGTCTTTTCCAGTGAATCAGCTCTTCACATCAAAAGTGGCCAAAGTATTGGAGCTTCAGCTTCAGCACCAGTCCTTCCGATGATTATCAGTGTTGATTTCCTTTAGGATTGACGGGTCTGATCTCTTTGCAGTCCAAGGGACTCTCAAGAGACTTCTCCAACACCACAATTAGAAAGCATCTATCCTTTGGCACTCAGCCTTCTTTATGGTCCAACTCTCACATCCATATGTGACTTCTGGAAAAACCATAGCTTTGACTATACAAACCTTTGTCAGCAAAGTGATGTCTCTGCTTTTTAATATACTGTCTAGCTCTTCTTCCAAGCAGCAAGCATCTTTTAATTTGGGGAGAGCCTGCATGAAATCCCACCTTATCAGTCCCTGAAGTTTTCTGGGCTTGTATCACTGTTGTGTGTTTATATTTTAATGCTGTGAGAATAAAAGAGATATTTATTCAAAAACATTTAGCATGGCCCAGAATTGACAAGTTTATTTTAAGGTCCTGCAAACCAGTCCTGAGAGCAGGGTTTGATTGCCACCTTGGCATCAAATTAGTGCCTTTAAAGATGCATTAAATTGTCCCTTTGATCTAATAATTGCCTTTTGCTATGGTGACGCCTCCCAGCTGGAAACAAAAGCCATTGTTAACTCCTGCAACTTAGAGAAAAATGTGATTTTTCTCAGACTGGAAGGTTAGGAGGTGACAAATTACCCAGATTTGACTGTTTTCTTCCCAGATTTGGGCTGAGGATGGCATCTGGCTTCGCTTGTAAACTTAGTTCCTTTGTGTGTGCGTGTTCAGCCGCTTCGCTTCAGTCGTGTCCGACCTTTTGTGAACCTTAGACTGTAGCCCGCCAGGCTCCTCTGTCCATGGGATTTCCCAGGCAAGAATACTGGGGTGGGTTTCCATTTCCTTCTCCAGGGGATCTTCCCGACCCAGGGATGGAGCCCGAGTCTCCTGCATCTCCTGCGTTGGCAGGCTGAGTCTTTTTAGCGATGAGCCAGCGGTGGTGGTTCTTTATCTGACAGCAAAAAGCTTACACGCTGTGTCTCCCTTTTCACCCTGGATTCTGGAAACAACAAAACTTAAGTACAGAACAATAACCATCAGGTTCATTGACCATCTCCTGCCTGGCTCCAGATACAATTATCCTGCCTTCCTTAAGTGGTTAGAGGTGACTCATTGTTCTTTATTATTTTTGCTTACTCTGGGTCGTAATATTTCAGGAAGGAATCTCTATGGATCCCACTGGGGAAATGACTAAGCAAATATGTAAATTCAGCTTAGATTTTAAGCTGAATAATAGGAAATTGATTTTTTGTGACTTTAAAATAGCTGAGTATCAACAAATTCATATGCTACAATCTAGTGTTTATGGATGGTTGGATGGCATCACAGACTTGATGAACATGAGTTTGAGCAAGTTCTGGGAGCTGGTAATGGACAGGGAAGCCTGGCGTGCTGCATTCCGTGGGGTCACAAAGAGTCAGACGTGACTGAATGACTGAACCACACTGAGTGTTTCTGGGGCCCTGAAAGAGCCACAGAAGGGACACAATGCTCCCAGATTCAGGACCCAGATGGAGAAATGTTTCCCAAACCCAAACAATCCCTGGAAGAGCGTATGGTGGTCTAGACCCACAGTTACTGGTAGCAGCCAACTCAGGTGCGTTTTACTTTCTTCCTTAAATGATGTAGTTATCAGTGGTTGCTTGGAGACAGGAAGTAGGGGGGAGGGAGGAAAGAGTGGAAGGAACACAGAGGGGTTCCAGCAAACTTGTGGGGGGTGATGGGAATGGTCACTATCTTTTTTTGGCTGTGCTGGGTCTCCGTCGCTGTGAGTGGCCTTTCTCTAGTTATGGCGAGCAGGGGCTACTGTGTTTTTGCAGTGTGTGAGCTACTCATTTTGGTGGCTTCTCTTGTTGAAGTGCATGGGTCCTGGAGGGTGGGCTCAGTGGTTGTGGCGAACGGCACGTGGGCTTAGTTGCTCCGTGGCATATGTGATCTTCCCAGACCAGGGATTGAACCTGTGTTTCCTGCATTGGCAGACAGACTCTTAAACACTGGACCCCAGGGAAGTCCAGGATGGCCACTATCTTGACTATAGTTATGGTTTTTCAGATACACACACACACACACACACACACACACATATCTATTTGTATTAAGTCACTGCAGTCTTGTCTGACTCTTTGCGACCCCATGGACTGTAGCCTGCCAGGCTCCTCCATCCATGGAGATTCTCCAGGCAAGAATACTGGAGTGTGCAGCCTATACCTCCTCTAGGGGATCTTCCCCACCCGGGGATCGAACCCCTGTCTCTTACGTCTCCTGCATTGGCAGGCAGGTTCTTTACCACTAGTGCCACGGGGAAAGCCCTTTATGTGTATATATATGTGTCAAAACCCTACATCAAAATGGACACTTAAAATATTTGTGCTATTTACCATATGTCAATCATCCTTCCAAAATGTTATAACATTCTGCATATGCGAAACAAATCAAGGATTACATACCATTTTTTAAATATTGCAAAATGATTTTATCACACCCATCAGGACGGTCACCATCAAAAGAACAGAAAATGACTACTGCCAGCAAGGAGGCAGGGAAGTTGGAACCCTTGTGCAGTGTTGGTGGGAATGAAAAATAGTGCAGCCACCATGGAAAATAGTATGGAGGTCCTCAAAAAATTAAAACTATAATTATGATAAGTTCCAGCAATCTCACTTCTGGGCATAGATCCAAAAGAATTCAAAGGAGGACCTTGAAGAGATATTTGCACACTTATGTTCATAGCAGTATTATTCACAGTAACCAAGAGAGGGAAGCAACCCAAGTGTCCACTGACAGATGAACCCATAAAGGAAATGTGATCATTTTCACTTCTCTTACGTCTCCTGGGTTGGCAGGCAGGTTGTCACTAGTACCGCCTGGGAAGCCCCGCGGCAGATGACTACTCAGCAATAAAAAAAGAGTGAACTATCGAGACGAGCAACAGCTTGGATGAATCGCAGAATTATTATGCCGAATAAAAGCAGGCAGACCAACCAAAGACTGAGCACATACTGTATGATTCCTCTGATAGAAAGCTTTTTAAAAATGCAGATGAATCGATAGTGACAGAAGGCTGATCGGTGGTCACCCAGAGATGCAGCAAAAAGAGAGAGAAGAAGAAGAGGAGGGAGATTCGTGAAAGCCACCGGGAAACATTTCGGGGGATGGACAGGTTCACTGTTTTGATGGCTGTGATCTTTTTTTCTTATGATTCTTCCAATTTTATTCAGATATATTCGATGTACAGCACTGTATAAATTTAAAGTGTACAGCATAATGATTTGACATATATACATCATGAAATGATTATCACAATAAGTTTAGTAAACACACATCTTCTCATATAGATAGAAAATTAAAGACAAATAAAAATTTTTGTGATGAGAACACTTGGGATTTACTCTCTTAACAACTTTCATATATAACATACAGCAATGTTAATTGCATTTGTCATTTTGTAAATTACATCCTTCGTACTTATTTATCTAATAACTGGAAGTATGTCCCTTCTGCCCACCTTGGTCCAATTCCCCTTCCCCACACCCACCCTTTGGTAAGTGCAAATCTGAAATATTTTTCTGTGAATCTTTGTTTTTGAAGTGTAACTGACCTACCATGCTATGTTAGCTCCTGGTACACAACATAGGGATTTATTATTTCTGTACATTTTGAAATGGCCAGCACTGTAATTCTAGTTATGATGTGGTGGCTGTGAATTTATTGCAGGTGTCTGTGTACCTCAGACTCATCAAAATGGACACTTAAAATATGTGCTGTTTATTGTATGTCAATTATCTTTAAAAAAAAAAACTATGATGGAATAGCTACCGCTTTTTAAATGCTCCTGAAGCTCTCTTCTCATTGCTTTGTTTTTTAAAGAATTATGTATTTTTAATTTTCGGCTGTGCTGGGTCTATGTGGCTTCCAAGGGCTTTCTCTAGTGGCGATGAGCCGCTCTCTAGTTGCACCACACAGGTTCCTCATGGTGGGCCTTCTCCTGATGCCAAGCAGGGACGCCATAGCACAGGTTCAATAGTTTGGCACACAGGCTTAGTTGACCCTTGGCATGTGGAATCTTCCCAGATCAGCGGTTGAACCGGTGTCCCCTGCATTGACAGGTGGACTCTTAACCACTGGACCACCAGGGAAGTCCCTCATTGCTTTATAGACACTCTCTCAATTAACTCTTATCACAGCTCCACTCTACAGATAGAAAGACAGAGGCTCAGGAAGTCGAAGGCACTGCCCAAGTCCACACAACTACTACTAGGTCTGTCCGGCTTCCAAATTCATTCTTTTTCTGCTCTCAACCTCAAACAGCATCACTGCCACACACATTACAGCTAACCTTCCTTATCACTCACTGCAAGCTGAATACTTTGCACAAATTAATTTAATCCTGAGCCTTGGGGAGTTTGGGTTTGCCCAAGGACACACAGTAAGTAGAGCTGGGATTTGAACCCAGGGAATCTGAGGCCAGAATCACATTCTGAACCCAAGGGCTCCCGGAAGGACAGCCTTCCCAGTTTCTCCTGGGAGTCCTTCTTGAATAAAATACTTGTCCAGAATCTCTGTCACAGTTTCTGCTTCTGGGGAATGGAAATTTAGACAGCAGAGGTTAAAAGGCTTTCTCCAGAGCACAGATGTTTTAACTGGCAAGAGGAAGGGGTCAGAGTTGCTGCTCTAACAGAAACTAGAAACAGCCCTGGGGGCCAGACGGTGCACTGAGATGTGGGATCCTGGGGCAAGTGGGGGTGGCGTGGGCACTGCAAAGCCACATCGGATCCTGAGAGGATGGGCTTTGCCTAGTCCCTCCCATGCCGTATTCTTTGCAAAAGGGCCAGTTCCCTGCCACTGATCTATTTGTCAATTTCCAGTTGCCCCCTCCTGGCATGACTCAGCCATGGAGCAGGGAGTGGGGATTCCAATTACAAAGGAAGAGAAACCCATTCAGTCTTTCACTCGGTGACATTCACTGAGCTTGCCTCCAGGCCAGGCATTATGCTTGGCACTGGAAGGATCTGATGGTGAACAAATGCCCTTCGCTGATCTCAGGGAGCCAAGGAGACAGCTCCAGGAATAAGCCATCTCAGCAACAGAGTGATTTGACGGAGGAAAGCACAGATCCCATGGAGGTGAGACGAGGAGCATCTAACTCTTTGCTACCCCAAGTATGTTCCACGCACCAGCAGCATCAGCATCATCCGGGCAGGTGTTGGAAAATGTAGAAACCCAGGGCCCACCCTAGACCTACAGAATCAGAACCTGCAAGTTAACTAAGGCCCACAGCGATTTGAAAGTGCATTAACATTTGAGGAGCTTTAATGTAACCGAATCAGGGGCAAGGCAGGCTGAGGTATAGGTGCGGGTCAGAGAAGGCTACCTGGAGGAGACGACACCTGAGCTGGACAAAGGAGTAGGAGTCAGCCAGGTGAGGCAGAGATTGGCTGGCTGTTCTCCAAACCTGCGTCTTCTTTTCTGGCTGGACCACATTCCAGCCTCTTACAGTTCCGGGCGGCCATGTGACCAAGTTCAGGTCGGTGGAACGTGAAGAGATGCCTTGGGCACCCTTTGCAAGCCTGGCCCAGGGAAACCTCCACAGTCTGATCCTGCTGAACTTTCTGGATTCACCACATGGAGGGGACGTTGAGAAGGCCAGAGCCATAGGAATGACTGAGCCTGGGTCCCTGACTGATGGGCTGGCTGGTTAGCCAGGAGCTCCCGCAAATGAAGTTCAGTTGTGTTCAGCTCCTGGGGTGGGGGGGTTAATTTACAGCAGTTGACCTATCCCTGCTGAGACAGCAGGCAAAAGGGAGGGGGTGAGCTTTGGTTTGTTTGTTTTTGTTTCATGTCTGGAAGGTGAACAGAGGTAGGAACAGACTAGATTTTGAGGATGACGGAGACTGTGCTAAAGAACGAGAAATTTCAGCAATTTCTGTTTGGGAAGGGGTGGAGTCAGAGATCCCCCTGCTAGTAGCGGCTGATAGTTATAGTGGTGGTGGTTTGGTTGCTAAGTCGTGTCTGACTCTTGCGACCCCATGGACTGTAGCCCACCAGGCTCCTCTGTGCATGGGATTCTCCAGGCAAGAATACTGGAGTGGGTTGCTATTTCCTTTTCCAGGGGATCTTCCCAACCCAGGGATTGAACTGAGGTCTCCTGCGTTGCAGGCAGACTCTTTATCAACTGAGCCTCAAGGAAAGTTATAGAACCCCCACCCCTCCCCACCAAAAAAAGAAAGAAAGTTATAGACCCTCTTTTTTCCCAAATTCACACCAACAACTGAATAGGAAACACAAGCAGTTCATGAGTTCCAGGTTAAGATATGTTCCAGCTGACGGGAGACCATTTCTAAAAGAGAAAGTCATGTCAGATGCATCAAGGGAAAGTTTCCCTTGTTGTCAATCAAGGTGTTTTTGGTTTTCGTCTTTCTCTTAGTCATAAGAATCCATCTTCAGGGCTTCCCTGGTGGCTCAGTGGTAAAGAGTCTGCCTGCCAAAGCAGGAGACATGGGTTTGAGCCCTGATTCAGGAAGATCCCAAAGGCCACGGAGCAACTGAGCTGGTGTGCCACAACAATTGAGCCTGTGCTCTAGAGCCTGGGAGCTGCAACTTCTGAAGCCCGTGCGCCCTGGAGCCCACACTGCCCCAGAAGGGCAGTTGCTGCAATCAGAAACCTATGCACTGCAACTCTCCACGACCAGAGAAGATCTGCTTGCAGCAGTGAAGACCCAGTTAGGCCAAAAATAAATAAATAAATAAACCTTGAAAAGAAAAACAAACAAAAAAAAAAAAAAGAGAGGGACTTCCATGGTGGTCCAGTGGTTAAGAATCTGTGCTTCCAATTCAGGGCTCACAGGTTCGATCCCTGGTCGGGGGACTAGGATCCCACATGCTGAGTGGCGCAGCCAAAAATAAAAATTAAAATAAAATCAAGTAATCTTAAAAAAAATAGAATCCATCTCCAATTTTACAGTGAAATATAACAGCAAAACCACAAGATACCACTACACCCCTATTAGAATGGCTGTGATCCAGGACACTGACAACCCCAAATGCTGGCCAGAGTGTAAAGCAACAGTTCATTGCTGGTGGAAACGCAAAGTGCTATGGACGCTTTGGAAGACAGATTGGTGATTTCTTACAAAACTAAACATATTCTTAAAAAAAAAAGACTAAATATAATCTATAATCTTACTGGATGATTCAGCAAACTGACTCCTTGGTATTTACCCAAAAAAAGCTGAAAAGCTAAGTCTACACAGAAACCTGCACACAGATTTTTGTAGCAGCTTTATTCATAAGCGTCCAAACCTGGAAGCAAATAAGATATCTGTCCTTCAGTAGGGGAATGAAGCAATACACTGTGGTCGATCCAGACAATGGAATTTCATTCAGCACCAAAGAGAAATGAGGTATCAAGCTATGGAAAACCATGTAGGAAACATAAATAGGCTTCAGTGGTATGTTGTACAGCACAGGGAATAGAATCAGTAATTTATAACAAGTGTAAGTGGAGTACATAATCTATCCCATGGTTGGGTCACTATGTTATCCACCTGAACCTAATGCAATATTGTGAATCAACTATACGTAAATTCAAAAGAAAAAAAAAAGAAAAATTAAGAAAAGACAAGACATGGAGGAAACCCAGACACATATTATTAAGTGGAAGAAGCCAGCCTGAAAAGACCATGTGCTGTAGGGGTTCAGCTACATGACGTTCTGGAAGAGGAGAAACTATGGGGACCAAGAGCAGAGGTTGCCGGCGATGAGAGGAGAGGGAGGGACGGATGAGTCGGCGGAGCGTGGAGGATGTTTAAGGCAGTGAAAATACTTTATATGACACTAGGGTTACGCACACGTATCATGTAACATTTGTCCAGACCCATAGCAAGCACAACACCAGGCGTGAACCATCGTGTAAAGAATGAACTTTGGGTGATGATGTGTTCAGGTCAGTATGAATGTTACAAAATATGCCACTCTGGATAAGGGGAGCTCCTGAGAGTGGGAGAGGCCAGGCACGTACAAAAAGCCTCTGTATATGAACAGAGGGCATGTGGGAAATCTCCGTACCTTCCCCTCGAATTTGCTGCAAACTTTGTTTTTGTTGTTTTTGCTGTGAACTTTAAATGGCTCTAAAATATGATAAGCTGCCCTGGTAGGTCAGTCAGTCAAGAATCTGCCTGCAGTGCAGGAGACCTGGGTTCGATCTTTGGGTCAGGAAGATCCGCTGGAGAAGGAAATGGCGAACCACTCCAGCATTTTCTCATTTTAGTGAGAAAATAAGATTCTTTTTATAGCTAACATGGCCGGGGCACATTGATCTGATAAGGCCATGGACATCTGTGTTTATTCAGCATCACCGTTCTCCTGTGTTACCTTTTTTTATTAATTTTTATTATTATAGTTGATTTACAATGTTGTGTTACTTTCTGCCGTACAGCAAAGTGAATCAATTATATATGTACCTGTATCAGCTCTTTTTTAGACTCTTTTCACCTCTAGGTCATGACAGAGTGTCGAGTAGAGAGCCCTGTGCTATAAATAAGTCCTTATTAATCACCTATTTTATATATAGTAGTGTGTATGTGTCAACCCCAATCTCCCAATATCCCTCCCCCACCATCTTTCTTTTAAAAGAGATGTCGGACTGGGATCCATTCTTCTGGGCTGTCTCTTATTTACCTGGTGAAGAATCCGCCTTCCCAGGGCAGGAGACTCAAGTGATGTGGGTTTGATTCCTGGTGCGGAAGATTCCCCTGGAGAAGGAAATGGCAACCCACTCCAGCATTCTTGTCTGGGAAATCCCATGGACAGAGGAGCCTGATGGACCACAGCTCATGCGGTCGCAAAGAGTCGGACACGACTTGGCGACTAAACCACAACAAGGGCAAGAACAGGAGAGTCTGAGTTTCGGCACCAGATGGGGACCCAGCTCCCAAATCTCTGCTGAGCTGCTAAGTCTCCTCTTGACCACTAGAGGGCGCAAGGGCCCCAGTCAGCTGAACCTTGGCACAGAGATTCAGCGCGGCGGGGGGCCCTCCCCGCCCCGGACGTGGGGGGTGGGGGGCACGAATAGCAGGCTCTCCAAAGCCCCAGGACTGCAGAAAACACCCCCACCTCCCTCCAGAGCTTCCGCTGGCATCTGATCCAGATATGCTAATGACAGTCTCAGGCCGCAGAGCCCGCAGACCCAGAGGAACACCCTGGGGTGGGGTGAAGGGGTAATTTTGCACCCCCCACACACCTCGATTCTGCATTCCTGAGCCTTGACCTCCACGGAGAGGCCACAGCGCAGCCTGAAACCCTCCCAGCCCCTCTGCAGACAGTCTGGCTGTGTCGGAGAGCTCACAGGTACATTACGGGCTAGAATAGCCCTGCGGTGGATCAGCCTGCCCTTCCTGTACACGTCCTGGTTTTCATTTACTGTAAATTACCCTGCTTCTCACATGAGACTTGAAAGGGAGAGGAGGGAAAGGGCAGGAGCGTAGCCTTGAGTTTGGTTCACCCAATGCATCGGCCTCCAGTGCAGTCACGGCAGGAACAGGGACTGACCCAAGCCTCTGAGTGTAACCTAAGGAGCCTGCACGAGAGGTGGCACTGGGAAGTGCAAAGGGCCTGGGTCTCCGGAGTCAGAAAGACTCAGGTTCAAGTTCAGCTCCCTCATCTACCAGCAGCTGGTTACCTCCCCTCTCAGGGCCTCAGTCTTCATTTTGAAAGTGGAGGTGGGGACTTCCCTGGTGGTCCAGAGGTTAAAACCTCTCGCTCCCAATGCAGGGCGTGCAGGTTCGATCCCTGGCCAGGGAAGGATTCCACATGTCCCAACTAAGAGTCTGCATGCCCCCACTAAAGATCCCACGTGCTGCAATGAACACAAAGACCAGGTGCAGGCAAATAAACAAAAAAAATTTAAGTAGGACTTTACTGGTTATCCAGTGGTAAAAAATCTGCCTGCCAATGCAGGGGACACTGCTGCGATCCCTGGTTTGGGAAGATCTCACCTGGCTCGGGGCAGCTAAGCCTGGGCGCCACAGCTGCTGAAGCCCGCGTGCCTAGAGCCCAGGCTCTGCAACAAGAGAAGCCACTGCAATGAGAGGCCCTCACACTGAAGCTAGGGAGAGGCCCCTGCTCACCACAACTAGAGAAAGGCTGCGCTCAGAATAAAGACCCAGTGCAACCAAGATTAAATAAATTTTTTAAAGTGGAGGTGCTATTTAGCACACTGGTGTGAGATAATGATTCCCTTTGTTGTTGTTTTCTCCCTAAGTTGTGTCTGGCTCTTTTCGACCCGATGAACTACAGCCCTCCAGGCTCCTGTGTCCATGGGATTTCCCAGGCAGGAATACTGGAGTGGGCTGCCATTTCTTCCTCCAGGGGATCTTCCTGCCTCAGGGACTGAATCTGCATTTCCTGCTTTGGCAGGTGGATTCTTCACTATGTTTCCCTAGCACCCAGCATAGCAGGGCTTCAATGCATTTTAGATAAAATTGGACAGTGGCTTGAAACTGCCATATTATTATCCCCTCGGTTTTGTCGGTGGCCTCACGAGGCTATTTCACAGCTGATGTTGCTTGGGGTCTCTCAGGCTGTTGCAGTCCGATGGATGGAGTCATCTTGGAGGCTTCAACAGAATCTGGAAAGGTTGGGTTTATCTTCTCCATGTGGCCCCCTCTAGCTTTATCTACCGCATCTTGGGATTCCCAAAAGTAGAGCCGGCAAGTCTTCTGATGCTTGGGTGTGGAGCTGACAAGCATCTCATATGTCATCATCTGTTGGTAGGTCCCAGGTCTTGCAGATTCAGTGTGGGAGGGACCTGTCCAGAGAACAGATACTGGAGGTGTGGCTCACAGGGAAGTCTGGTTAGGGACTAGATGTGAGATGGTGTATTAGTGTCCTGTTGCTGCTGGAACAAACCACCACAAATTTAGTAGCTTCAAACAACATACATTTATTATCTTACAGTCCTAGAAGTCAG
Organism: Redunca redunca; assembly: GCA_006410935.1. Lineage (NCBI taxonomy): Eukaryota > Metazoa > Chordata > Mammalia > Artiodactyla > Bovidae > Redunca > Redunca redunca. The sequence goes on from SJYQ01013512.1 coordinate 41,554, forward strand.
AACTGCAAGATAGATCTCTCTAAAGAATCTCCCAGTAGTTATGTACAAATGTGAGAGTTGGACCATTAAAGAAAGGCTGAGTGCCAAAGAACTGATGGTGTCAAATTGTGGTGCTGGAGAAGACTCTTGAGAATCCCTTGGACTGTAAGATCAAACCGGTCAATCCTAAAGGAAATCAACCCTGAATATTCATTGGAAGGACTGATGCTGAAGCTGAAGCTCCAATACTTTGGCCACTTGATGCGAGGAGTCAATTCATTGGAAAAGACCCTGATGCTGGGAAAGATTGAAGGCAAAAGGAGAAGGGGGCAGCAGAGGATGAGATGGTTAGATAGCATCACTGACTCAGTGGACATGAACTTGAGCAAACTCTGGGGAGATGGTGTTGCAGTCCATGAGATTACAGAGTTAGACACGACTCAGCAACTAAACAACCACCCAACAAAAGGGCTAAAATCAAGCTGTGCCTGGCTGCCTCCCTTTCTGGAGGCTCTGGGAAAGGATTCCTTGCCTTGCCTTTTCCAGCTCCTAGAGACCACCCGCGAAGGCTTCCCAGGTGGCTGAGTGGTAAAGAAATCTCACAGGAGATGAGGTTTTGATCCCTGAGTCGAGAAAGATCACCTGGAGGAGGAAATGGCAACCCACTCCAGTATTCTTGCCTGGAGAATCCCATGCACAGAGGAGCCTGGTGGGCTACAGTCCATGGGCTCACAAAGAGTCGTACATGGCTTAGTGACTAAACAACAAGGGCAAGAACAGGAGAGTCTGAGTTTCAGCCCAAGACCCAGCTCCCAAATCTCTGCTGAGCTGCTACCCGACTCTTTCCTCCCAGTGGCCACTAGAGGGCGCACGGCCTGCCCTCCCCGCCCCCAGGGGGCATGAACAGCAGGCTCTCCAAAGCCCCAGGACTGCAGGTAACACCTCCACCCCAGTCCAGAGCTTCCGCTGGCATCTGATCCAGTCAGGCTAATGACAGTCTGGGGCGGCGGTGCCAGGAGACGCAGAGGAACGTCCTGGGGGGAGGGGTGTCTCTGGCCCCACTTCAGTTCTGAATTCCTTGACCTGTGACTCCTCCCCATCCTCATCTCCTTACTTCAACCTCTACTTCCCTCATCAAGTCTCCTCTTTCTTCTATGACAGCCTGACACTTGTCTTTACAAATAAAGTTTTATTGGAACACGGCCACATCCATTCATTTCAGATTGTCTGTGGCTACTTTTTGGATTACAATGTCAGAGTTCTCTACTTGCAAGAGAAACCATGGCCCACAAAGCTAAAAATATTCAGGATCTGGCCCTTTGTAGAACAGTTTGCTGACCCCGATTTAAGTCAGTGGTTCTCGACTCTGGCTGTAATTTAGAATTATTTGGGGAAGCAATCCTTTCAAAGATGCCAAAACCCTGGGCCCCACTCAAAGCCCTTGTCATTTAATTGAGCTGTGGGTGGGCTCAGGGCATGTATTTCTTAAGAGCTTAGGGACTTAGGGACTTCCCTGGCAGTCCAGTGATTGGGACTCTGCACTTCCAATGCAGGAGGTGCAGGTTTCATCTCTGATCAGGAAACTAAAATCCCACACACCCTGCAACACAGCCAAAATAAAATAAAATAAATTAACCACCTCTGGCATCACACAATAATCTTTTTAAAAATGCCCAGGTGATACTATTGGGCAGCTAAGACAAAAAACCACTGGTCTAAGCCAGTCATGCCCATTCAGTTCTTCTTTAACAGGAAATGATTTGGTGATGGGAACCGACTCTGGCCAATGAACCATAATGGGGAGTCCACTGGGGGTGGGTGGCTGGTCTGGGAAACCTTCCCCACTCTGATATAAAGACAAGGATAAGGAGAAAGTGGCTGTAATTATGGCTGATTCGCCCTTCCTATTGTGGATGCTGTTGGGTAAGGGCCCATGGAAATAATTAATTTTAATATCAGAAGAAAAAAAGAATAGAATCCCACCTGCCTTGTATTTGCCCTTATACCAATACAGTCACAAAATAGTCTTTTTTTTTTTTAGTGGAGGAAGATCCCAGAAAACTTATAATGTGACTGTGACAGTGCCTAGTACAGAATAAGCCTTAATAAATAAGAGTTGTTTTCATCATCCTCAGGGTCACTGCTGATAGTGGCAAGAATGGGTGTGGTCATCAGACCAGCCTAGCCAGATGGAAGGGCGAATACCGCCAAAGTAATAACAAGTACAAAAGCGGTGAGTGTACACACCCTGCTTTGTCCTGAAGTCAATCGACGCCTCCTCTTCTCCACCCAGCCTCCCTATCAGGTGGATGTTATTATCCCCATTCTACAGATGAGGAAATGAAGGCCAGAGCAGTTAAGTAATTTGCCTCGGATCACACAGGCAGTCAAAGGGGAGGCAGGATGTGAGTCCAGGTCTGTGGGATGTCACAGCCATATCTTCTCCATGCTAATCAGAAAAGAGAGAAGTCCTCCAGTGACGGTCATGGGGATTTGGATTGGAGCAAACAGCTGACAACACCGGGAGATTTTTGGAAAGGAGCTAATGGCATTTAGGGAGCTGTTGGTTTGTCACATTAATTCCAGGGAACATTTGAAGAGGAGTCTGAGAGTGTTAGGACCTGAGCCACTCAAAGGATTCATTTTTCCTGGAAACAGCTCACTTGGGCCACACACTGGAAGTGAAAGTTTTAACCACTCAATGGAGTCTGACTCTTTTGTGACCCCATGGACTGTAGCCCACCAGGCTTCTCTGTCCATGGGGTCCAGGCAAGAATACTAGAGTGGGTTGCCACTTCTTTCTCCAGGGGATCTTCCTGACCCAGGGATCAAACCTGGGTCTCCTGCATTACAAGCAGATTTTTAATGTCTGAGCCAACTGGGGAGCCCAAAATAACAAGATATAATGCACTACAGCCCAGAACTCCTGGTCTCGAAGGTCCTCCAGCCTCAGCCTCTCGAGTAGCTGGGACCACAGGTGCAGGCCACAGTGCCTGGCAGGCAATACATTGGTTTAGTATTAAAAGGTATTAAGTTTAGTGTCAAAAGGAAGTTGGTAGGACTTGCCTGGTGGTCCAGTGGCTAAGACTCCATGCTCCCAACACAGGGGGCCCAGCAGGGAATGAACTAGATTCCACGTGCTGCAACTAAGAATTCTCATGCTGCAACTAAGAGTTCTCATGCTGCAACTAAAGATCTCACATGCCGCAACTAAAAAAAAAAATCCTGCATACCATCACAAAGATCAAAGATCTCATATGCTTCAATTAGGACCGCAACCAAATAAATAAATAAAAATAAATAAATATGTGTGTATGCTCAGTTGTGTCTGATTCTTTGCAACCCCATGGACTGTTGTAACCCACCAGGCTCCTCTATCCATGGGATTCTCCAGGCAAGAATACTGGAGTGGGTTGCCATTCCCTTTTCCAGGGGATTTGCCTGACTCAGAGATCGAACCCAAGTCTCCTGAATTGCAGGTGGATTCTTTACCACTGAGCCACCTGGGAATCCAAATAATTACACATTAAAAAAAAAAAAAGAGAGAGAGAGATGGGAGAGAGTTTCAAAAGGGAAGGGATATAAGTATACCTATGGCTGATTCATGTTGAGGTTTGACAGAAAACAGCAAAATTCTGTAAAGCAATTATCCTTTAATAAAAAAATTAATTAATTAAAAAAAAAAAGAAGTTAGAGAAATTGCCAGCCCAACCACCCATCCAGCAATGATCTGGAAAATTATCTCTTTTAATACCTTGACTTTGTGGTGGGAAAAAATACTACAAACCCTACTCATGATCTGCAGGATGGCTTTGTTCGAAATGATCTGGTGCTAACACAGTGATCTATTAAACAAACACTTACTACATGCCCAGTTTGTGCCAGGTAGTCCATCAAACAGGGGGGCACAGAGCTGGAAAGATTTACAAATCTCTGTCCTTTCAGAACTTATATTCAAAGAGGGGAGCGTGTCCCAAAGGAAACAGATAAGCAACTCAAGTGATAACAGATTATGACCGGTTCTGGGAAATAAAGAAGAGACTGTTTACTGGAGACAGAACACAGGTTGCCCGTTGTCCTCCCACAGCTCTTCTTTCTTTTAAAGTCATAGATCCCCCCCATTTGTAGCTGGGCATGTGGCCATGCGGGCTTCCCTGGTGGCTCAGATGGTAAAGAACCTGCCTGCAATACGGGAGACCCAGATTCCATCCCCGGGTTGGGAAGATCCCCCGGAGAAGGGAATGGCAACCTGCTCCATGATTCCTGCTTGGAGAATTCCACGGACAGAGGAGCCTGGCGGGCTACAGTCCATGGGGTTGCAAAGACTTGGACAGGACTGAGTGACTAACACTTTCACGTGCCATGCAGAATATCTCAGGCTTCCTGGCAGCTGGCATGGCCATGTGACTGAGTCCTCTCCAATGGGATTGGAAGCTGAAGCCATGTGTGCCCCTTACAGGAAGGGTCCTAAGAGACAGCGTGGATGGGAGAATGCTGGAGCACCTGTCTTAACCATGTAATGAAGGTCGTGCCCAGCAGAGCAACAGGGTAGGAGTCAGGCTTCTACCAGAAGAGGTAGGGGCCATGAAACCCCAGCCCAGACTAGCACTGCCCACTTTTGGACTTTTAGGTGACAGAGAAATAAATACCTGTGGTCAAAACCCAGCTATAAGGGAGAGGGCTTACTCTGCATGGAATGGTTCAGAAAGGCTTCCTGGAGGAGGGGGCATTAGATGGATGCCATCCAATACAAACATAATGCAAGCCATATATGTGATTTCTAATTTTCTAGTAGCCACGTTTTCAAGGTAAGAAGAAACAGGTGAAAAATTTTTTTTAAATTGCTTTTCTTTTCTTACCAAGTCCTGGAAATCTGGTGTATGTTTGATGCTTACAAGCGCATCTTGGTTCGGACTAGCCCCATTTCCAGTAGCCAAGTGTGAGTGGCAGCTTCTGTGCTGAACAGCCCAGCTCTGAAGGAATGAAAGAGCCAAGGAGGAATTCTTCAAAGAGCATTTTATGCTAAGGAAACCAGGCTGAGTGCAAAAGACCAGAGTGGGAAAGATCAGATCCGAGAAATACGAGTCCTCACTTGATAGAATCTTCACCAAATACAAGATGGGCCCAGTAGGGGGCCGGCACGCTTTAACGTATATATTAATTATATATATATATGCACACACACATATATATGTTTAGCTTTGTTCACTTTAACATGTTTTTTTTTCAATTGTCTTGTAGTTGATTTACAATGTCATGTTAGTTTTAGGTGCAAAGCACAGCGATTTAGATAGATAGATAGGCAGGTAGATAAATTTTCTTTTCCAAATTTTTTCCCTTATAGGGTGTTACCAAATATTAACTGTACGTCCCTATGCTATACAGTAGGTCCTTATTCGTTATCTATCTTATTAACCAATATGTTATTGAATCATCTATTTATTTATTTTTATTTTTGGCTGCCCTGGCTCTTCGTTGCTACTCACTGGCTTTCTCTGACTATGGGGAGTGCGGGCTACTCTCTCGCTGTGGTGTGAGGGCTTCTCGCTGCACTGGCTTCTCCTGCTGCAGAGTACGGGCTTCAGAGGGAGGGGACTCAGTCATTGTGGCCCACAGGCTTAGTTACTCTGCAGCAACCAGGGATCAAACTCGTGTCCCTTGCATCGGCAGGTGGATTCTTAACCACTGGACCACCAGGGAAGTCCTATTAACTAATATCTTGAAAGTGCCTTGATATTGGATTTCCCTTCTTTCAGTAGTAACACCTGGGTCCACCACAATGAGTGATGAGTCAGACCTTGTGGGTTCAAATCTTTGCTCTATTTCATACTGCTGTGTGACCTTGGCAAATTACTTCATCTCTCTGTGCCTCCTTTTTTTTTTTTTTTATCCCTAAAGGAGAGATAATTATAGGACTTGCCTCAGAGATAGTTGCAAGAAATGTATGCTAAGCCCTGCGGGCAGAGCTGGGCCTGTGGCGGGCATCCTTTAGACACTGGCTGTAGACTTGGGATGGTTTTTAGCTCCTAAGTTAGTGACAGGCAAGAAGAAACGAGTAAAATATGAACCTAGTGCCAGCTGGGTTTCCTGAGCTTCAGACAGGAGAGGAAAGAAGGGAGGTGAATGTTCCAAGAATGCAATTCATTTAAAGTCGTAACATAAGGAAGTGGGTGGTGGTGCAGATACAAACGCAAACTGGAAAAAGTTAGCCAGCAAGAAAAATAACCCAGGAGATAAATGGACACAGAAAAAGAACCGGTCACTATTTACGGTCACTATTTTTTTTTGCCTCTGTGCTATGCCCTAAGGTTTGGAAACTCAAAATGCCTAAAGGAGCTAGGCTGGTTTTGCAAATAAGTGAAGCCACTTGACTGTAAGATGATAGAATATGGTGGCATCCAAGGCAACAAGTTTCCAGGCTTAGCCAACTGCAATCGGTCTTAAAGTACATTTTCTCTATTTGTCAGAGTAAGAGCATTCATAGTTGGAACTTCATCAGTTATGTGACCATGGACAAGTTGCTTAAACCTTTGTGCCTCAGTTTCCTTATCTGTTACACAGAGACAATAGTAAGTATTTACAAGAATGAACGCAGGTGAATTTGAACAGAACTTGACATGTAGTATTAGACACCCAGCAAGTCTGCCTCTTGAGAAACCTATATGCAGGTCAGGAAGCAACAGTTAGAACTGGACATGGAACAACAGACTGGTTCCAAATAGGAAAAGGAGTACATCAAGGCTGTATATTGTCACCCTGCTTATTTATCTTTTATGCAGAGTTCAGTTCAGTTCAGTTCATTCGCTCAGTCGTGTCCGACTCTTTTCGAGCCCATGAATCGCAGCATGCCAGGCTTCCCTGTCCATCACCAACTCTTGGAGTTCACTCAGACTCGTGTCCATCGAGTCAGTGATGCCATCCAGCCATCTCATCCTCAGTCGTCCCCTTCTCCTCCTGCCCCCAATCCCTCCCAGCATCAGAGTCTTTTCCAATGAGTCAACTCTTTGCATGAGATAGCCACAGTACTGGAGTTTCAGCTTTAGCATCATTCCTTCCAAAGAAATCTCAGGGTTGATCTCCTTCAGAATGGACTGGTTGGATTTCCTTGCAGTCCAAGGGACTCTCAAGAGTCTTCTCCAACACCACAGTTCAAAACATCAATTCTTTGGCGCTCAGCCTTCTTCACAGTCCACGCTGGGCTGGAAGAAGCACAAGCTGCAATCAATATTGCTGAGAGAAATATCAATAACCTCAGATATGCAGATGACACCACCCTTATGGCAGAAAGTGAAGAGGAACTAAAAAGCCTCTTGATGAAAGTGAAAGAGGAGAGCGAAAAAGTTGGCTTAAAGCTCAACATTCAGAAAACGAAGATCATGGCATCTGGTCCCATCACTTCATGGGAAATAGATGGGGAAATAGTGGAAACAGTGTCAGACTTTATTTTTCTGGGCTCCAAAATCACTGCAGATGGTGACTGCAGCCATGAAATTAAAAGACGCTTACTCCTTGGAAGGAAAGTTATGACCAACCTAGCCAGCATATTCAAAAGCAGAGACATTACTTTGCCAACAAAGGTCTGTCTAGTCAAGGCTATGGTTTTTCCAGTGGTCATGTATGGATGTGAGAGTTGGACTGTGAAGAAAGCTGAGTGCCGAAGAATTGATGCTTTTGAACTGTGGTGTTGGAGAAGACTCCTGAGTGTCCCTTGGACTGCGAGGAGATCCAACCAGTCCATTCTAAAGATCAGCCCTGGGATTTCTTTGGAAGGAATGATGCTAAAGCTGAAACTCCAGTACTTTGGCCCCCTCATGCGAAGAGTTGACTCATTGGAAAAGACTCTGATGCTGGGAGGGATTGGGGGCAGGAGAAAAAGGGGACGACAGAGGATGAGATGGCTGGATGGCATCACCAACTCGATGCACGTGAGTCTGAGTGAACTCTTGGCGTTGGTGATGGACAGGGAGGCCCGGCATGCTGCGATTCATGAGGTCGCAAAGAGTCGGACACGACTGAGCGACTGAACTGAACTGAAGTATTACAGGGACTTCCTAGTTGAGAGTCCTGCCAGTGCAGGGAACGTGGATTTGACCCCTGGTCCATGAAAATTCCACGTGGCGAGGGGCAAATAAACCCAAGTGCCACAACGACTGAGCCCACCTGCCGGGACTACTGAAGCCCATTCACCGAGAGCCCGTGCCACAAGAGAAGCCACCACAATGAGAAGCCCTGCCCCTGGCAACTAGAGCGTACCCTGCATAGCAAGGATGAGCCGGTGCAGTCATAAACAAATAAATAAAAACGTTTGTAAAAACCAATGTTATATTGCAGGCAGATTCTTTTACCAACTGAGCTATCAGGAAAGCCCAAGTATTATATACCATTATATAATATACCATTATGATTACTTCTGCTATTGTTGTCATTAGTTGCATTGCAGAAACAGGGCGGTGGGGGGCGGACAGAAGGGCATGGCATGGGTGCACCAGCTAATCCTCACACGGTGTGATTAAAGGTATTAGCATGGAAGTGATAGAGACCCGGATCTGCCACTCACTAGCTGAGTGACTCATTTACATTACGTAACATCTTTGAATTCAGCTCTCTCAAATGTAAAATGAGGGTAATTATCTACATGCATCAGTGAGATGTCTTTGGCTGTAAGGAACAAAAATGTGTATCAACCATAAGAAAATGTATCATCTCACATAGCAAAAAGCCCGGAGCTACGGTGGGCTTCAGAAATGGCTAATCTTGAAGCTGAATCGAGGACCCAGAAACTTTTATTTTTCAGGCCAAGGTTGCGGTTCTTTTGTGGCTATTGGAAGACTTCTCGTGGTAACTAAGGCCACGTGCCTTGTTGTTCATATCCAACCGAGCAATAGAGACTCACCCCCCAGATCATGGAATAAAATTCCGTCCTTTCAGTCTAATTGGTCCAATTTAAGACTGAGACTGAGAAGCCATTCACTGGGGGATGCCTGAAGCTGATTGGCTTGGGCCTGGATCCCTGAGCCAATCACGGGCAGCAAAATGGGATTACCAAGTTTAGACCAATCAGAGCCCAGTCCTGGAGCTGGGGGACGGGATTGGCTGGCCTTCAGTCACGTGGGCTACATGCATCTCTGGATTTCAAGAAAAGCCAGACTGGTTGCTGAGTAGGCAATCAACAGTGCCCCCCCACACTGCCTCCCAGGGTTATCAAGAAGATTAAATAAGAAAATGCCTTTAAAGCACTTAGCACGGTGCCTCACACCTATTATTAAGCTTATCTGTGTTGTTAGTGGGAGCCAAATGAGTGCAGGCAACTGCTAAATTGGTTTCCAAAGAACAGAGAGTACTGGCAGGATAGATTTTTCTTTCTTTCTCTTTTTGCTTGGTACAGTTGAAAGAGAAAGAGTATAAATATTCTTAACCATTTGCCAGCTGTCAGTTGCCTTGAAGACAGACTCAGAAACTAATGCAATCATAAGGCAGTGCTTGAATTTAATCTGATACAACATTCACCACCACCCCCCAAAATAATAATAGATGCAAACAAATGAAATGACTGATCTTAAGGGGGTGTGAGGGTCATGAAGCTTGAGTTTTGGGGGCCCTTACTTCTCCCTTCCTAAGACCCGAGTGTAAGATGATAACATATTTTAGGTGTTGTGTTTTCAAGTTATAGGCTCTGCTTTTTGATGCATTAGATCAGGGGTTGGCAAACAGTAGCATTTGAGGCAAACCTGGCCTGCTGTTGGTTTCCTAACAATTTTATAATAGTGATTAAATCTTTTTTTCTTGAGGAAGACCACTCCAAAATCACATCAACTGGAATCCCCGATGTGACTTTCTCCTTTGAATACAAAGCCAAGCTCACAGAGGTCAGTTTGCTACTGCTAAGTCACTTCAGTCCTGTCCGATTCTGTGCGACCCCATAGACAGCAGCCCACCAGGCTCCCCTGTCCCTGGGATTCTCCAGGCAAGAACACTGGAGTGGGTTGCCATTTCCTTCTCCAATGCATGAAAGTGAAAAGTGAAAGTGAAGTCGCTCAGTCATGTCTGACTCTCAGCGATCCCATGGACTGCAGCCTTCCAGGCTCCTCGGTTCATGGGATTTTCCAGGCAAGAGTACTGGAGTGGGTTGCTATTGAGGTAAGTTATTGGTGAAGATCCCTGGGAACTTCAAAGGTAAGTTCTTTCTCTTTCCTTTTCCTCTCTCTCTGGTCTCTGTTGCTTGCTGCCTGGCTTTATTTTGCATGGATATTCTTGCCATGTGGCTTCCCAGATGGCTCAGTGGTAAAGAATCCTCCTGCCCACGCAGGAGACGTGGGTTCAATCCCTGGTTTGGGAAATTCCTTGGAGAAGGAAACAGCAACCCACTCCAGAATTCTTGCCTGGGAAATCCCATGGACAGAGGAGTCTGGTGGCTACAGTCCATGGAGTCACAAAAGAGTCGGACACGACTTAGAGCCTAAAACAAGAACAGCACAGCATTACACTGAGGAACTTCGATCATTCACTTCATTCCCATCAATGTTATCACTGAGGGTACTGTGAACCAGAGGAGGGACATTTCAGTTTACACAAGGTTACCCTGTATTTGCACAGCAGATCAATCAGTATTATGAAATCACAGACCTGATATAAAATAATCCTCCCCCCACATTCCCAGGATGAGGAGTATTACAGGGGAGGGAGAAAGTGCCACATTTATCGTGTCACTGCTTATGGCTCATCATCTTGCGCCTTCTGACCCACAAAAATGGGAAAGGCCTGGAGTCAGAAGGTCTAGCAGGACTCATTTAGGGCTAATCAAATGGATCTCTTTTAATTTACCCGCAGAGGCTCCTCCTTGTGGAAGCTTCTCTCAATGCTGCCAGAGCCTCTTTCCTAGAATAGCTGCAGTTCAGGGGGTGCAGGTGGGTATATTCTCATCCATCAACTTCAGAGAATCCAACATCATTTTTCATCGCTACCTCCAGGGATTCCAGCACCACGACACTCCCTTTAGTAGACCGGATGTCATTGGCATCTCACCTCCCAGTGGTGTTCAGCAAAAATGTCTCCCTGTCAACCCAGGAGAATGACAGCTGTAACCAAATGCTTCCTCCGTCCTTGTCAAGAGTCAGCTGGGGCAGGAAGGCAGCCAGCTTGAGCAAAGGAGAGAGCTCACATTCAGGAGATGGGAGCACCTCACCGAACCTAAAGGCCTCAGGAGGGTCCAGAAGTGGAAAGCCATCAGAAACGCAGAACGGATCTGCATTTCAAGAGCTTCTTGGCTCAGTTTCTCTCTTCGAGTTGCATGCCTCCTTTCTCTCTCCAGCCTGACTCCCTGTGCTCCTGGACCACTCCAGGGACTGTGGCAGCTTCAGAGCTCACTCCTAGCCACACAGTCTTTCTCTCAACCTGTCTGTGTGCCTGGTAGTGAAGGAAGGGTGGCCACGGATGGTTAGGCAGGTTCTGCCCTGCACAAGGGCCCCTGAGCAATGAAGCCCCTGGAGGGTTGAACCCTAGTCCCTCCTGTGTTTATCAAGCCATTCATTAAGGGTGAAGGCTGCATCTACCCACGGGGAAGGTCTTCCTCTAATTCTGCAAAGCTGTACCCAGAGCAAACTTTTCTCTGAATTCATCCTCCAACTGCGGCCCTTGAATTTACTTAAAGGAAATTCTCTTTCTCCACTACTTGCAGCTTGACTGAGCTTGTTGATCAAGGTACCAAAGGGTAAGGATGTACTGGGACTAGACCTGTCTTAAAATCTAAATCTTGGAGCCTGCTCATCGGGCAGCAGTGCCTGGAGAGATTGGTGGAGCCCCTCTCGTGGATCCCAGGGCTACTCCTCTCCCTTCCTGGGTCTGGGTTGTTCAGCTTTTCCTTGGATTCTCTGATCTATCCTCTCTCCTTCCAACAAATGCCTATTTTTTACTTAAGATAAAGTTGTATGCTGCCTAGAATCCTTAGAACAGAAGAATCCTAACTTATAACAACAGCAACAGCAAACATTTCGAGCACTCACTGTGTGCCAGGCACTGTTCAAAGCACCTTATGTGTAAATTCATTTTCTCCTTACAACAGCCCTATGAGGTAGATACTAATGTAACTATTACCATTGCACAGATGTGAGAACTGAAGCCTGGGGAGGGGACGTAACGTGCTCAAGACCACCCAGGTGTTAAGGAGTGGAGCTTGGATCTGGAGTCAAGCAGCCGCAAAGTCTCCAGAAGTCACATTCTTTTTTAGTCTCAGTTTCAAATTCCCAGGAAAAGGATTCCACTTGGCCTTAATGAGTCAGATATACAACCTCAGTTCAGGGACTTCTCTGGTGGTCCAGTGGCTAAGACTTAGGGCTCCCAATGCAGGGGGCCTGGGTGTGATCCCTGGTCAGGGACGTAGATCCCGGATGCAGCAACTGAAAGAGAAAAAGATCCTGTGTGCCCCGAGGAAGAGAGAACATCCGTTGTGCCACAAGTAAGACCTGGTGCAGCCAAATAAATAAAAATAATTTTTTTAAAAAAGGGCACCTAGCCATCTGCATTTTAAAAATAAATCACCCCAGTCGTTCTTGTGCTTATTAGGTTGAAAACTGCCCTCTCTTTGTAGTGAGCCTCTGAAGGGAGAAGAAAATTGCAGTCTTTGTTTGGGATGTCCTGAGCATCTTGGCATAAGGCAGATCAGTGGTAGGGACAGATATGCCCGCTCTGTCTCCTTTCTGCCCCCGCTGCAGCCTGGCGCCCCTCTGATGGCACATGTGCAGAGCGGAGGCTGAGCCCTGGGTGTGAATCAGCTCTTGGACTGCCTGAGAGTCAATAAGTGTTTCTTGGTTTCTAGCCTGGCAGTTCAGTCTGTTGGAGCCAGAGCTGGTCCCTCTGGCCCCCAGGGATAAAGGCTCACGTGCTGCCAGTCTAACAAGATGACAACTATGCAAAAAGGAGCATCAGATTACCTTTATCGAGTTTGTTTCACTTTTTCTATTTCATATTCAGTGCTCACATTTCATTTAGTTTATGTTTTCCAACTTCGCCATCTCTCTCTCTCTTGTTTTTTTATGTTCTTTCTCAAGCCTTTATCAAGCAGAGTAGAAAAGTTTTTGTTTGCACATATATAAATCATATGTATAATATATATTTTAGAAAACATAAATTTTTACCTAACTAAAAAATTTATGACATATTGATTCCACTTGTTTGACTTATTATGAATAGAAGACTAGATTTCTATTTTAATATACATTTTAATATCTATATTTTAAAAATAGACACATAACAAGCAACAAAAGTTTATTGTACAACACAGGGAACTATGAGTTCATATCTTGTAATAACCTATAATGGAAAATAATTCCAAAAATAATATATGTATATATGTATGAACAAATCACCTCCCTGTGCACCTGAAGTGTTGTAAGTCAATTCTACTTAGTAGCTCGGTCACGTCCAACTCTTTGTGACCCCATGGACTGCAGCCCGCCAGGCTCCTCTGTCCATGGGGATTCTCCAGGCTAGAATACTGGAGTAGGTTACCATGACCTCTTCCAGGGGATCTTCCCAACCCAGGGATTGAACCCAGGTCTCCGTATTACAGGCAGATTCTTTACCATCTGAGCCACCAGGGAAGCCCAAGTCAATGGCACTTCAATAAAATATGTAAAGAAAAAAAAAAAGAGAGAGAGAAGGCGAGGAGGAGGAGGTGCAAGCCTCCGCCCTACTTTCTTGCAAGCAGCAGGCTGGTACCCCTCCAGGTGGCACCTGGAGTGAGGGAAAACCCTGCCCCAGTTTTTTCCCTGGGAGACTTTTATCCTTTGCCCCACCCTCCTTCTGGGAAAACACCGATTCTTCTGGCATCACCTGAGCTGGGCATTGCACGGAAGTCAAGAGTGTGGATTGCAGAGCTGGGTTCAACCCCTGATTCTGCTGTGTGATGCTGGCAAGTTACTGAACTGTGCTGTTCCCTCAGTTTCACAGAGGCCTGCCCCTCATGCATCAGAGGGAGAGCTCAGTGAGTTAATATATATCAGGGACCCAGTGTACCTGATGCCTGTGAGACCAAAAACAAGGAAGAAGTGATTTTTGGTGCCGTCATCAGTACTAATATTGAAGATAGCTTTTAATGTTCTCTGTGTGTATGTGTGTGCTTAATCGCACACACATACACACAGAGAACTTATGTCCAACTCTCTGCAATCCCATGGACTGTGGCCCGCCAGGTCCCTCTGTCCCTGGGGATTCTCCAGGCAAGAATACTGCAGTGGGTTGCCATGCCCTCCTCCAGGGGATCTTCCCTCCTCCAGGTCTCCCGCATTGCAGGCAGATTCTTTACCATCTGAGCCACCAAGGAAGCCCAAGCTCTTCCCAAATCCATGAACCAGTGTGAAAGCTTTAGATGTATGTTATAATCTTCATAAAAACCCAATAGGGGGACTTCCCTGGTGGTTCAGTGGTTAAGACGCCATGCTTCCAATGCAGGGGACACGGGTTCGATCCCTGGTCAGGGAACTAACATCCTACTGCTGCGTGGTGTGGCCAAAAAATACAATAAATAAAATAAAAACCTAATAGGTTCTGGAACAACTGGATAGTGGTGATGGCTGCCTCACATTGTGAATGTGCTTACTGCCAGCAATTTGTGCCTGGTGCAGTTTAAAATGGGAAAATGTTACATCTTTATATTATGTATATTTCACATCCCTCCCCCAACACACACTCAAATTCCACTAGTGTAGGAGGTATTGTGATCATTCCTTTATTACAAATGAGAGAAACTGAGGTGAAGGAGCCCCTGTGCCTGCCCCAGTGTCCCAGGGCTGGGAGTGTCTCCGCCTGGATTTTATCCCAACATGCTCCGCACTACTGTGAACACAAAGACCCACTATGTTTCTGTCCCCTTGTCCCTCCCTCCTTTTATTCTCTCATTCGACAGCCATGAGTTGTACCCCTACTATGTGCCAGGTCCTTTACCAGACCCTGGGGATTCAACAGACAGCAAGAGAGATGATCCTTGAACACTTGCCCAAAGGAATGTACACTTACCCCCTGGGCTGGTGCTGAGATGAAAGGTGCCAGGAGAGGAGATGACAACTGGTGTGAACCAGTCAGGGGACCTAGGGGACAGCGTCATGGAGGAAGTGACAGAGTCAGGGGTGAAAGATGCTAGGAGTCCCCTTAAGGAGGTGGGAGGGGAAGAATGGTCCTGGCAGAGGAAGCAGCCACTCGTGCAAAGGCCCTAAGGCCCGTGTGGCCTGTGAGAGGGCATGGGAGAGATAGAGGAAGCCAAGGGCAGAGAGGACCATGCAGGCTGCCCCTGGGGAAGCTTTGCCTTTGTCCTAAGTGTAATAGGGGTCTTTCAGGGGTTGAAGCCAGGAAACATAACCTATTTCGCCACCCAAAGAAGAACTCACCTTTCCCCAGCCTTGACGTCCCACCAGCAACAATGAGGAGGGCCAGCAGTCCTCCTGCAAGACCCCTCCTTGCCCTTATCCCCCGCACCACCATGCCTCACCTGCCCCTCAGCCCTCTACCTGTGCCCTCCTCAGCCTACCCTCCTCCCTGCTTTATTCCTCTCCAGAGATCCCTGGGACCCTGTGTATCTTACTTCTCAGCTTGTCTCTTCCCCTAGAATGAAGGTTCCTCAAGGCCAAAGACTGTCTCCTCGGTGCCCCCAAACAGGGCTGAGTATCCAGTAGGCGCTCAGCTATCAGGCACCCGACCGTAGAAAGGAGTCCTAAAGCCTCATGCAGGTGGCAAGGGGGCAAAAGTGAGGGGCCAGAGCTTCCCTGGTGGTCCAGTGCTTAGGAATCCACCTGCCAAAATGCAGGGGACACAGGTTCGATCCCTGGTGTGGCAAGATTCCACATGCCGCAGAGCTGCTAAACCTGAGCGCTACAACTACTGACGCCCTTGCACCAAGAGCCCGGGCTCTGCAGCAAGAGAAGCCACCAAAATGAGAAGCCTGCGCAGCCAAAGATAAATTAGACTAAAATTAAAAAAAGAGTAGGGGGCCAGGTAAGGATCTGCTGTGGGGTTCTGGGTGGAGGCACTGATGCTTGGGCTGCAGAAAGTGAAAGTGTTAGTCATTCAGTCATGTCCGACTCTTTGGGGCCCATGAACTGTAGCCCACCAGACTCCTCTGTCCATGGAATTCTCTAGGTAAGAATACTGGAATGGGTTGCCATTTCCTTCTCCAGGGGATCTTCTTAACCTAGGGATAGAACCCAGGTCTCCTACATGACAGACAGATTCTTTACCATCTGAGCCACCAGGCAAACAGAAAAACAGGAACATTCCACAGTGGTGGGAGCAGTCCTCGAAAAGCTTCTGAAAGTGTCTTGGCCCAGGAGAGGACAGTTTTCCTGATTGGAGAAGGCCCAAGGTCAACCTGGGTGTGATAGCAGGACTGAGATTAGAAGTCTAATCCATCTCCACCCAGCAGGACATATCTGATTGTACCCACCAGACCCTTCCTGGACCCCTCCTGTCTTCCTGTAGCTCACACAGAAGCCAGCCTCCAGGCATTTGCCCTCCAGGTCTTTCACTCCTTAAGACAGAGCCTCTGCTTCTCCTCCTTCCTGGTCTAGCTTCAAGGCTCAGCTTCAAAATCAAGTCCTCACAGAAGTGTTGGAGGCGAGAGAACGGGAAGGACTGGGGGGAAGGGAGTGGAGAGAAGCCTGTCTGATTCTAAGGTCAAAACACAATAAAAGTTCTTCGGATTCATTCATTCACCAAACTGCTGTTGTGTGTGTGAGTTGCTCAGTTGTGTCCAACTCTTTTTGACGCTATGGACCGTAGGCTGCCAGGCTCCTCTCTCCATGGGATTCTTCAAGCAAGAATATTGGAGTGGGTTCTATGTCCTCCTCCAGGGGATCTTCCTGACCCAGGGAACAACCCCGGGTCTCCTGCATTGCAGGCAGATTCTTTACCCCCAGTCATATGCAGGCTTTGGGGAGACAAAAAGGAGATGGAGGAAATTCTTTCTGCTTCGTGGAGCTGACAATCGATAGTGGGGAGATGGATATTAACTATCACAACAAATTATGATTATTACTACTACTACTGGGGACTTCCCTGATGGCTCAGGTGGTAAAGACTCTGCCTGCAATGCAGGAAATCCAGGTTTGATCCCTGGGAGGAAGATCCCCTGGAGAAGGGAATGGCAACCCACTCCAGTATTCTTGCCTGGGAAATCCCATGGACAGGGAAGCCTGGTGGGCTACCATCCATGGGGTCAGAAAGAGTCAGACACAACTGATTGACTCAACAGCAACAACAACGATTATTATTATTATTTTGAATAGTGTGTATGAGGGTGAAGTGACCTCACTGCCCGTCAGAGTCTGAAGGAGACCTTCTAGAAACACAAGGCGCCCTGCCCAGCCAGTGCCCAGTTTCTCTGACATTGCTCTGTTCTATCTGCAGAGTGACGCCAAGGCCAGCATGACTGTCTCCGTTGCTGAGAATCCAAACACTGAGGCACAGGGCGCTCCACCCCTCACCCCTGACCAAGAGCAAGGCTGGCAGGCGGAGATACCAGGGCTGCTGGACGCTCACCTCCCACTGCCCCTCCTTAGGAGGCATTCCTGGACCACCCTCTCTTCCCCTCAGCCTGCCTTGCTTCTCTTCCTGGCACTCTGAGACGTATCTATTTTTTAATCCAACTCCTCCAGGAGAATGTAGGGCCAGAGGAAAGTTGCTGATGACTCAGCCCCTGCTGCTGCACTCACCCGAAAATAACTGGATTTGGAAAGAAAGGCATTCCGTTGACTTTGATTAGCCCTTTAAAATCATAACCATTCTGGGAACTGTCCTACTGACAGAAACCCTTGCTAGACCTGGCTGGGTTCATATCCCTGTTCCTAAGGCTGAGCACATAGTAGGTGCTCAGTAAAGACCTGGTGAGGAAAGGGATGAGTGCAACCACTGGGGACTTTCCTTTCACTGCTCAATTATATCCCCCCTGTCCACTTTTTTCCTCCCCTCTCCTTCCCCACTTCCTTCCTGACCTCTTCAACTTTTGATGCCCTGTTCCATGTCTTGCTCTTATGCAGAGTGTCTTAGGCACAAACTAAAAGTGACACAAAGTTCACAATAGTGGGGTCAATAGAATCTGTTTTTTAAATTCCCTTTAAGGGAATTCAATGGATGTCCAGTGGTTCAGACTTGGCGCTTTCGCTGCGGGGGTCCGCAAGCTGTGTTGGCACGGCCAAAATGAAAAAAAAAATTCCCTTTAAGGTAATGTGTTGTGTTGTGCTTAGTCACTCAGTTGTGTCCAACTCTTTGCAACCTCATGGACTGTAGCCTGCCAGGATCCTCTGTCCGTGGGGATTCTCCAGGCGAGAATATTGGTGTGTGGGTTGCCATGCCCTCTTCCAGGGAATCTTCAACATTATTTTATGTAATTATTTTTCCATCTCTTGCTTCTTTTTTCAGCTTTGGTATACGTCATATGGGCTTCCCAGGTGGCTCAGTGGTAAAGAGTCAGCCTGCCATAGCAGGAGATGCAGGTTTGATCCCAAGGTCAGGAAGATCCCCTGGAGAAGGAAATGGCAACCCACTCCAGAATTTTTGCCTGGGAAATCTCATGGACAGAGGAGCCTGGCAGGCTACAGTTCATGGTGTCTCAGAGTCAGACATCACTGAGCGACTGACCATGCAGTCATACTTAATATACAAAAGTTGTACATTTAAAAAAATATATTTATGTATTTGTCTTCACTGGGTCTTGGTTGTGGTTTGTGGCATCTAGTTCCCTGACCAGAGATCAAACCTGAGCCCCCTGCTTTGGAAGTGAGAAGCCTTAGTCACTGGACCACCAGGGAAGTGCCCTAAATTGTGCGTCTTTAATGTGTTTATTTTGGGAGTTTGTACAAACACATTTATACCCACAATGCAATTGCCACGGTCAAGGGAACAAAAATATTCATCACCTCCCAAAGATTTCTTGTGTCCCTTTTTTTTTCTTTCTTTTTCTTCTTTTGTAGTAAAAACACTTACCCTGAGATCTACCTTCTCCACAAGTTTTTAAGTGAGTGACATGCGTGCCTGCTTAGTTGCTCAGTCAAGTCTGACTCTTTGCAATCCCATGGACTGTAGCCCACCAGGCTCCTCTGTCCATAGGATTTCCCAGGCAAGAATACTGGAGTGTGCTGCCGTTTTCACCTCCAGGGGATTTTCCTGACTCAGGGATCAAACCCAAGCCTTGTGCGTCTCCTGCATTAGCAGGCGGGTTCTTGACCACTGAACCACCCGGGAAGCCCAAGTTCATGACACCACGGTGTTAACCGCAGGACCTAGAATTTTCTCATCATGGAGTTAGACCAAAGCTGGAGTGAGGAATAATCCGTTCTGTGGAGAGTGAGGCGGGCGTAGAGTGTGGAGAGCGGGGCCACAGGAGAAGCCTTCTGAAAGGGCAGAAGTCTGAGAAAGACTCTGAAAAATGTCCAGAATTTCATCTCCTGTGGGCCATGGAAACTGCTGGAACAAAAGTGTGGAGGTAGAGAGAGACAGATACTATGTAATATTACTTATATGCAGAATCTTAAAAATACAATGAACTACATCAAATATGACAAAAAAGGGGCGTTCAACTCAGGGATTCAACAAACTAGTGGTTACCAGTTCGGGGTTGGGGGGGTTTGCTATGAGGGAACTAAGTTGCTTCAGTCATGTCTGATTCTTTGGGACCCCATGGACTAGAGCCCACCAGGCTCCTCTGTCCATGGGATTCTCCAGGCAAGGATACTGCAGTGGGTTGCCATGCCTTCCTCCAGGGGATCTTCCCCACCCCGGGATCGAACCCACATCTCTTACGTCTCCTGCATTGGCAGGTGGGTTCTTTACCACTAGTGCCACCTGGGAAGCCCCATGGGGGGAGCGGGAGGTACAAAGTATTCGGTGTAAAATAGGCTAAAGGATGAGATATTGCTCAACACAGGTGATATAGCCAATTTTTAAAATATTTGGTTATTGATTTGGCTTCACTGGGTCTTAGTTGTGGCACATGGAATCTTTGCCGCATTTTGTGGGATCTTTGGTTGTGGTGCACAGACCCTCCAGTTGTCGCGCTTGGGCTCAGTAGTTGTTCAGTTGCTCAGTTGTGTCCGACCCTTTGCGACCCCATGGACTGCAGCACGCTAGGCCTCCCTGTCCATCACCAACTCCTGGAGTTTACTCGAACTCAACTCAACTCCCAGAGTTTACTCAACTCAGTAGTTGAGGCATGTGGAATGAGTTGCTCTTTAGCATCTGGGATCTTAGTTCCCAGACCAGGAATCAACACTTCATTCTAAGGCATCCCCTGCATTCTAAGGCGGATTTTTAACCAGTGGACCACCAGGGAAGTCCCAGCCCATATTTTATAATAATTGTAAGTGGAATATAGTCTTTCAAGTTGTATACAATTTTAAAAAATATAATAAGAAACTAAAATGCAAAAAAGAAATGAAAAAGTAAAGCAGTAACTGACATTAGAAGAACTCCAAGTACCCAGGGTAGCTAAGCATGAGGGGTTTTGTCAGGAGTGGCAGTTTGTCAGGCCAGCAAGTCCTTTTTAAAGTACTTATGACTCAAGTGGCTGCATATTTAACTAATGGTTATATCTGCAGCAGATTTTGCATCAGCCCTAGAAGGGTTTTATTTTTTACCTTTATTGAGGTATAATTTACACATCATAAAATTAACCCATTTAAAGTGTACAATCCAATGATTTTTAGTAAGTTTACCGACATGCACTTCCACTATAATCTAATTTTAGAAACTTTCATCACTCTCAAAGGATCCCTTGGGTCCATTTACAGTTAATCCCGTTTGCTCCACCAGCCCCGGGCAACCACTAATCCACTCTCTGTCTCAGTGAATTTGCTTATTCTGGACATTTCATATAATTGGAATCCTACTCCATGTGGTCTTTTGCATCTGGCTTCTTTCACTGAGGGTTTTTCTAGTGGCTCCGTGGTAAAGAATCTGCCTGCAGTGCAGGAGACTTGGGTTCTACCCCTGGGTTGGGAAGATCCCCTGGAGAAAGAAGTGGCAACCCACTCTAGTATTCTTGCCTGGAGAATTCCTATGGACAGAGAAGCCTGGTGGGCTACAGTCCTCAGGGTTGCACAACTGAGCGACTAAGCAGGGCATCAGTTCAGTTCAGTTGCTCAGTCGTGTCTGACTCTTTGCAACCCCATGAACTGCAGCACGCCAGGCTTCCCTGTCCTTCACCATCCCTCTGAGTTTGCTCAAACTCATGTCCATCGAGTCAGTGATGCCATCCAGCCATCTCATCCTCTGTCGTCCCCTTCTCCTCCTGCCCCCAATCCTTCTCAGCATCAGAGTTTTTTTTCTAATGAGTCAACTCTTTGCATAAGCATAGACCCAAGAAATGTTGACTGGAGGGTCTTTATGGCTGCCTATTTTCATGTCTTTTGGATAAATACCTAGGAATCGACTGGCAGGTTGGATTGTCAGTTCAGTTGTTTAGTCGTGTCCGACTCTTTGCGACCCCATGGACTGCAGCACGCCAGGCTTCCCTGTCCATCACCAACTCCCAGAGTTTACTCAAACTCATGTCCATTGAGTCAGTGATGCCATCCAACCATCTCATCTTCTGTCATCCCCTTCTCTAGCCTTCAATCTTTCCAAGCATCAGGGTGTTTTCCAATGAGTCAGGTCTTCACAAAGTATTGGAGTTTCAGCTTCAGCATCAGTCCTTCCAAGGAATATTCAGGATTGATTTCCTTTAGGACGGACTGGTTGGATCTCCTTGCAGTCCAAGAGACTCTCAAGAGTCTTCTCCAGCACCACAATTCCAAACCATGAATTCTTTGGCACTCAGCTTTCTTTATGGTCCAACTCTCACATAAATACAGACTACTCGAAACAGTGCCCTAATCTTAAGTATAGTGGCTTGATGACTTTATTCTTTTTTTTTTTGATGACTTTTACATGTAGCCATATCCTGCAACCACCATACAAACCAACACCAACTAACAGAATATTTCCAGCACCCCAAATTTCCCCTCACCATACCCCTTCTCCACTCCCTGTCCAGTGGTAACCATGATGCTACGTTCTAGCACCATTGATTAGTTTTGTCCCTTCTTGTAGCTGATGTAAATAAAATGTTTGTCATGCTGTCACATCTCAATAATTTGTGTTTTTTTTATTGCTACAGAGCCCTGGAGAAGGAAAAGGCAACGCACTTCAGTATTCTTGCCTAGAGAATTCCATGCAGAGAGAAGCCTGGCGGGCTACAGTCCATGAGGTCGCAAAGAGTCGACACGACTGTGCAACTAACTTTCACTTTTCTTTGCCCTAGAGTATTCCACAGTATGATTATACTAAAAATAACTTACCCATTCTCCTGTTGATGGACACTTGAGCTATTTCTAAGGTTTTTGTTGTGGCTATTGCTATTAGTATATCCTATTACTTAAAAAAAAAGAATAATTCAGACTTCCCCGGAGGTCTAGTAGGAATCTGCCTGCCAATGCAGGAAACTCGGGCTCCATCCCCAGTCCACACACCATGGGACAGTGAAGCTGGAACACCACAACTGCTGAAGCCCTACAGTCCATGCTCTGCAATGAGAGAAGCCACTGGAATGAGAAGCCCAGGCACAGCAAACCGAGAGTAGTTCCTGCTTGCTGCAACTAGAGAAAGCCCACGCAGCAGCAAAGACCCGGTGCAGACAAAAATAATTTAAAAATTTTAAAAGAATATTAAAAAAATTTTTTTTAATTAGAAAAAGAATAATATGTTCCTACCTAAATAGTATGTTCCCAAAGCATTCTCAAACACCTGTATGACAACCCGGTAAGAATTTATTCAAAATATAAAGCTTTAAAAATTACCTGATTATTTCACAGCAGTGAATTTGTTAATGGAACTTTGTGAAGTAGGCATCAATATGGTACAGTATGTACAGCATATATTAATGTTATATAACATTATGTTTCCTTTGTGCAGTGAACTTGTACTGTAATATGATTAAACAATGAAATAATGTGTTAAGGTTACAAGAAAAATATCTAAAGTGGACCTCATTTCATAGCCCCCAACATACCTAGCCAACTTTGGAACCTATGAAAGGGGAAGTCTTCAGGGAAAAAATGGGTGAAATGAAATGAACAGCATTTATTTTTTTAAATTTATTTTATTTAAGTATAGTTTCTGTACAGTGTTGTGTTAAATTCTGCTGGACAGCAAACTGACTCAGTTATATAGGTATACACATTCTTTTTCAAATTCTTTTCCATTAGTGTTTATCACAGGGTATTGATATAATTCCATGTGCTATACAGTAGCATTGTTGTTTATCCAGTCTAAATATATTAGTTTACTTCTACCACCAGGTCTCTAGCCTTTCCCATTCTATTGTTTTCCTCTATTTTGCTTCCCTTAGGGAGGCTTTCTTATCTTTCCTTGCTGTTCTTTGGAACTCTGCATTCAGTAGGGTTCTCCTTTCTCCTTTGCCCTACGCTTCTCTTCTTTTCTCAGCTGTTGGTAAGGCCTTCTCAGACAACCACTTTGCCTTCCTGCATTTCTTTTTCTTGGGGATGGTTTTGGTCATCACCTTCTGTACAATGTTAAGAACCTCCCTCCATAGTTCTTCAAGCACTTTGTCTATCATATCTAATCCCTTGAATCTATTTGTCACCTGCACTGTACAAGCATAAGAGATTTGATTTAGGTCATACTTGAATGACCTAGTGGTTTTCCCTACTTTCTTCAATTTGAGCCTGAATTTTGCAATAAGGAGCTGATGATCTGAGCCACAGTCAGCTCCAGGTCTTGTTTTTGCTGACTGTATAGAGCTCTTCCATCTTCGGCTGTGAAGAATATAATCAATCTGATTTCGGTATTGGCCATCTGGTGGTGTCCATGTGTAGAGTTGTCTCTTGTGTTGTTGGAAGAAGGCATTTGCTATGACCAGTGCGTTCTCTTGGCAAAACTCTATTAGCCTTTGCCCTGCTTAATTTTGTGCTCCAAGGCCAAACTTGCCTATTACCCTAAGTATCTCTTAACTTCCTACTTTTGCCTTCCAGTCCTTACAGAGTTGGACACGACTGAAGCAACTTAGCAGCAGCAGCAGCAGCATGATGTAAAGGATATCTTTTTTTTTCCCTTGGGTTCCAAAATCACTGTGAACAGTGACTGCAGCCATGAAATTAAAAGACGCTTGCTCCTTGGAAGAAAAGCTATGACAAACCTAAACAGCATATTAAAAAGAAGAGGCATCACTTTACCAACAAATGTACACATAGTCAAAGCTATGGTTCTTTCAATAGTCATGCACGGGTGTAAGAGCTGGACCATAAAGAAGGCTGAGCATCAAAGAATTGATGCTTTCGAACTGTGGTGCTGGAAAAGACTCTTGAGAGTCCCTTGGACAGCCAGAGGGCTTCCCTGGTGGCTCAGAAGTTAAAGCATCTGCCTGTAATGCAGGAGACCTGGGTTCGATCCCTGGGTCGGGAAGATCTCCTGAAGAAGGAAATGGCAACCCACTCCAGCATTCTTGCCTGGAGAATCCCATAGACTGAGGAGCCTGGTGGGTTACAGTCCACAGGGTCGCAAAGAGTCAGACATGACTGAGCGACTTCACTTTCACTTGGACAGCAAGAAGATCAAAACAGTCAATCGTAAATGGGAAGATCCCCCGGAGAAGGAAATGGCAACCCACTCCAGGTATTCTTGCCTAAAAAATCCCTTGGACAGAGAAGCCTGGTGGGCTACAGTCCAAGGGGTCACAGAGATTTGGACACAACTGAACGACTGACACTTTCTTTCTTTCTTTCTTCTTTGGAAGGACTGATGATGAAGCTCCAATACTTTGGCCACCTGTTGTGAAGAGCAGACTCATTGGAAAAGACCCTGATGCTGGGAAAGACTGAGGGCAAGAGGAGAAGCAGGCAGAGGATCAGATGACTGGATGGCATCACTGACTCAGTGGACATGAGTTTGAGCAAACTCAGGGAGATAATGAAGGACAGGGAAGCCTGGTGTGGTGCAATTCGTAGGGTTGCAAAGTCAGACACAACTTATCGACTGAACAGCTTCCAGGTGGTTGGTTCGGCAGTATAGAATCCGCCTGTCAATGCAGGGGACATGGGTTCAATCCGAGTGGGGAAGATCCCCTGGAGAAAGAAATGGCAACCCACTCCTGTATTCTTGTCTGGGAAATCCCATGGACAGAGGAGCCTGGCGGGCTACAGTCCATGGGGGTCTCAAAGAGTCAGACACGACTTGGAGACCAAACAACAACAACTAATCCCATACTCCCAACCCATTCTTCCCCTTCCCACCTCCCCCTTGGCAACCACAAGTCTGTTCTGTGTTCTCGAGTCTGATTCCCTTTCATAGATAAGCCCATTGTGAGACGCATAGTGTTGAAATGGTAGACACTGATTTGGACCATCTATCATCTATCTTATCTACCTACCTAGGAAAATATCATAGCAAATATTTGGAGTGAAAGTCCGAGTACGAGGTGGGTTTTGCACAGTAATTCAGTAAAAGGTAGAGACTCCAAATTGCTCTAACTGCAGTCTTTATAGCGATCTGGAACCATACCTGGAGTAAACCTTTAAGCTATGCAAATAAGCAAGGATTCCAGACCCTGCCTTCGGAAGAGCTGAGGTGGGGAGGAGGGTGGTGGGAGGGAGCCAGGAGGGAGCCTATAATAAGTGGAGGCTGAGAAGGGTAGGACCAGAACTCTTTCCCATTACTGCAGGCTCTCCCAGACGCAGGGCCCTCTTTATGCTCCCGGACAACTCATTGTCTTGAGATTTGCCATGCTATCGAGGTTCAGGACACCTCAGAAACGGAAACGAATGCCTGTGTATGGCCGGAGGACCAAAGGATCAAATGGCCCCCAATTGCTGAGAAAGCTCTCCCCTAACACCCCCAGCACCAGCTTAGCCTGCAGGCGGTTCCTGGAAGCTCGGAGGGGCACAAGACAAGGTATGCTTTTTGCAATGACGTTTTCCAACTCAATTGCTGGTTCAAAAGAAGCTGTTGATTTCAGGGAGGTAGATGGTGCCATGGGCCACCTTACAGAAATCTTAACTTTGCCTTCCAGAACAGATTCGTTTCTTCTCCGGGGAGGATGTAGGTCTGCATGCAAATACGTCTTTTCCATTGCAGTTGAGCCTCTGTCTCTCTTTCTCTTGCATTTGTTGGTTTTTCTTTGGAAGTTGAATTGACCAAATTGAGGTTGGGTCTTTTAGCAGCTAGTGGAAAGAGAGGGGTGGACACAGAGGTTAGTGGACGGGTGGAAAGGCCGGTGGGTGCTTTATCAGTTGAACCAGGATCATGGCTAAAAGCGCTCCTCCACAGCACCAGGCTCCAACATGGGATGGGCACAGATGCCCAAGAGCAGTCATAATCACCCTTGAAAATCCCTTAAGTCACTTTTCTTACCTTTTTAAAATCCAGTTATCTTCCAAGGTAAAAATAAGATTACCTAATTGAGTACAGCTGAATTGACTGTTGTGTTTAGAAATGTCATTACTTTTCCCTCCTTCAGAAAAAAAAAAAAACAAAACTTCAAATCCGGAATCACCCCAGTCCAGAGCTGACATTGTATAAGTTAACATGAAAATACCGAGCATTTGTTCTATCTCTGTAAAACTTGTAAGATCTTTTTCCTCCCTTGGTTTCATCTGAGGCTCACGACCCTTACTCCCATCCCTTTGAAACTGACATTCTGGGCCTCATGTAAACACCATCTTCAGCTTCCTTCTGCATGATTTTTTGTGGTTCCCCATTCCCTGGATGGGAACAGTGGTTAAAAAATACCCACCTGCGAATGCAGGAGACACAGGACACTCGGTTCGATCCCCAGGCCAAGAAGACCCCCTGGAGTAGGAAATGGCAACCTACTCCAGTATTTCTTGCCTGGGGAATCCCACGGACAGAGGTGCCTCATGGGCTACCGTCCATGGGGTCACAAAGAGTTGGACCCGACTGAGCCCACACACAGTGGATAAGGGCTTTCCAGGTAGGGCTAGTGGTCAAGAGCCCGCCTGCCAATGAGGGAGACAAAAGAGGCGCTGGTTCTATCTCTGGGTTGGGAAGATTCCCTGGAGTAGGAAATGGTAACCCACTCCAGTATTCCTGCCTGGAGAATCCCCATGGACAGAAGAGCCTAGCCTCTTCAGTCCATACTATCGCAAAGACTTGACATGACTGAAGTGACTTAGCTTTACTTGCACAGGAATTCAGCCTTCAGAACCCCACAGACAGGGAGAGGGTTGTGTGCCTGAGGGTGAGGTTGGAGTTGGGGATGTTGGAGGAAGGTGCCGGACTACTCCTTAGTGGGTGGGGTGCCTGCAAAGCTCTGCTAGTTACCACAACTGCCACAGACATCCTGGCTCTGAGAAACCTACAAACCCTACAAACGTATCGGTATCGGTTTATTCCTTTAGGCAATATTTGAGTCTTTCCTGTGGATTCTAACTAGAATGAGATAAGGGCAGTTACTACCTTAAGGAGGATGATACATTCTGCTGGAAGAGACAGAGGCTTTTTGTTTTTTAATCTATATTTAGTAAAATGTCAGCTCATGTTGAGCACCTATGTGTACCTGGCCCTAGGGAATGGGGTTCTGCTTCATTGAAGAAAATCACATCTAGTAGGGAAAAGGTGAAACAGGGATTTTTGGCAAACACCACTGACGGTCCAGTGGTTAAGACTCTGCACTTTCAACGCAGGGGGTGTGGGTTTGATCCCGGATCAGGGAACTAAGATCCTACATGCCATGCGGCACAGCCAAAAATTGAAAGAAAAAAAGAGGCAAAACACATAACAAGTGTTAAGTCATTAGTCCTTTTTAATCAACTGCAACGATGGCTGTGAAGAAGTATCAGGTACAGTGATGGGGTGCTACAGAGGACCTTAAGAAAATGAAGGAAACATTTTGCATCATTTCTCTTAGTAAATCTTTGAAATCTAGTATATATTTCACATAAATATGGAATACTTATGGGCTGCTAGGGTAAAGGATGGGGAGAAGTGATAGGGAGTTTGGGATGCACTTCTACACACCTCTTCTTAATATCTTCTGCTTCTGTTAGACCCATGCCATTTCTGTCCTTTATTGTGCCCATCTTTGCATGAAATGTTCCCTTGGTATCTCTAATTTTCTTGAAGAGGTCGCTAGACTTTCCCATTCTATTGTTTTCCTCTACTTTTTTGCAATGATCGCTGAGAAAGTCTTTCTTACCTCTCCTTACTATTCTTTGGAACTCTGCATTCAGATGGATATATCTTTGCTTTTCTTCTTTGCCTTTCCCTTCTCTTCTTTTCTCAGCTATTTGTAAGGCCTCCTCAGACAACCATTTTGCCTTTTTGCGTTTCTTTTTCTTGGGGATGGTCTTGATCCCTGCCTCCTATACAATGTCAGGAACCTCCATCCATAGTTCTTCAGGCACTCTGTCTTTCAGATCTAATCCCTTGAATCTATTTCTCACTTCCACTGTATATTTGTAAGGGATTTGATTTAGGTCATACCTGAATGGTCTAGTGGTTTTCCCTACTTTCTTCAATTTAAGTCTGAATTTGGCAATAAGGAGTTCATGGTCTGTGCCACAATCAGCTCCCGGTCTTGTTTTTGCTGACTGTTATAGAGCTTCTCCATCTTTATCTGCAAAGAATTATAATCAATCTGATTTCGGTGTTGACCATCTGGTGACGTCCATGTGTAGAGTCTTTTCTTGTGTTGTTGGAAGTGGGTGTTTGGAATGACCAGTGCGTTCTCTCGGCAAAACTCTATTAGCCTTTGCCTTGCTTCATTCTGTACTCCAAGGCCAAATTTGCCTGTTACTCCAGGAGTTTCTTGACTTTCTACTTTTGCATTCCAGTCCTCTATAATAAACGACATCTTTTTGAGGTGTTAGTTCTAGAAGGTCTTGTAGGTCTTCATATTAAGAAGAGGTGGCAAGAATATACAGAAGAGCTATACAAAAAAGATCTTCATGACCCAGACAATCACAATGGTGTAATCACTCACCTAGAGCCAGACATCCTGGAATGAGAAGTCAAGTGGGCCTGAGGAAGCATCAGGAATTCCAGTTGAGTTATTTCAAATCCTAAAAGATGATGCGGTGAAAAGTGCTGCACTCAATATGCCAACAAATTTGTAAAACTCAGCAGTGGCCACAGGACTGGAAAAGGTCAGTTTTCATTCCAATCCCAAAGAAAGGCAATGCCAAAAAATGCTCAAACTACTACACAATTGCACTCATCTCACGCGCTAGTAAAGTAATGTGATGCTCAAAATTCTCCAAGCCATGCTTCAAGAGTATGTGAACCATGAACTTCCAGATGTTCAAGATGGTTTTAGAAAAGGCAGAGGAACCAGAGATCAAATTGCCAACATCCACTGGATCATCAGAAAAGCAAGAGAGTTCCAGAAAAACATCTACTTCTGCTTTGTTGACTATGCCAAAGCCTTTGACTGTGTGGACCACAACAAACTCTGGAAAATTCTTAAAGAGATAGGAATACCAGACCACCTGGCCTGCCTCTTGAGAAATCTGTATGCAAGGCAGGAAGCAACAGTTAGAACTGGACATGGAACAACAGACTAGTTCCAAATAGGGAAAGGAATACATCAAAGCTGTATATTGTCACCCTGCTTATTTAACTTACATGCAGAGTACATCATGAGAAACACTGGTCTGGATGAAGCACAAGCTGGAATCAAGATTGCTGGGAGAAATATCAATAACCTCAGATATGCAGATGACACTATCCTTATGGCAGAAAGTGAAGAAGAACTTAAGAGCCTCTTGATGAAGGTGAAAGAAGAAAGTGAAAAACTTGGCTTAAAACTCAACGTTCAGAAAACTAAGATCATGGCATGTGGTCCCATCACTTCAAGGCAAATAGATGGGGAAACAATGGAAACAGTGACAGACTGTATTTTGAGGGTCTCCAAAATCACTGCAGATGGTGATTGTAGCCATGAAATTAAAAGATGCTTTCTCCTTGGAAGGAAAGTTATGACCAACCTAGAGAGCATATTAAAAAGCGGAGACATTACTTTGCCAACAAAGGCCTGTCTAGTCAAAGCTGTGGTTTTTCCAGTAGTCATGTATGGACGTGAGAGTTGGACTATAAAGAAAGCTGAGCGCCAAAGAATTGATGCTTGTGAACTGTGGTGTTGGAGAAGACTCTTGAGAGTCCCTTGGACTGCAAGGAGATCCAACCAGTCCATCCTAAAGGAAATCAGTCCTGAATATTCACTGGGAGGACTGATGCTGAAGCTGAAGCTCCAATACTTTGGCCACCTGATGCGAAGAACTAACTCATTTGAAAAGATCCTGATGCTGGGAAAGATTGAAGGCAGCAGGAGAAGGGGATGACAGAAGAGGAGATGGTTGGATGGCATCACTGACTCCATGGACCTGAGTTTGAGGAAACTCCGGGAGTTGGCGATGGACAGGGAGGCCTGGCGTGCTGCAGTACATGGGGTTGCGAAGAATCGGACAGGACTGAGCGACTGAGCTGAACTATACACACTGCTATATTTAAAATGGATAACTAACAAGCACTTACTGTATAGCACATGGAATCTACCCAATGTTATGTGCCAGTCTGGATGGGAGGGGAATTGGGGGGAGAATGGATACATGATTATGTATGGGTGAGTCCCTTCTCTGTTCTCCTGAAACTATGGCAGCATTGTTAATCCGCTATGCCTGTGTGAGTGCTAAGTCATGTCCAACTCTTTTGCAGCCTTTCTGTAGCCCTCCAGGCTCCTCTGTCCATGGGATTCTCCAGGCAAGAATTTTGGAGTGGGTTGCCATGCCCTCCTCCAGGGGATCTTTCTGACCCAGGGGTGAAACCTGTGTTGCTTGTGTCTCCTGCATTGGCAAGCGGGTTCTTTACCACTAGTTGCATTTGAGAAGCCCCTCACCGCTCCCGCTCAGCCAATATGAAATAAAACTTTTTTTTTTTTAAAGAAAGTGAATGATGTCACCTGGGGCAAACGTTGGAGGGATGAGGATGGGCATCTCCAGAAAGTCCTTGAGGCCTTGGGATTTAAAATGAGGTGGAAAGGCAGGCAGGGAGGGTCCAGATAAAGCAAGGTGGGATCTAGAAGGTTCTTAAGGGAGTTATCCCATCACATTTTGACTCTGGCTATGGTGGGAAGAGTGGCTTAGACATGGGAGTGTCTGGATGGAAGGGCCTGGGAAACTGGGGCCGCCCTGGGAGGACAGAGGGGAAAGAAAGTCAAAGAGATGAACAGGAGGGTGAGAAGGAACATTGGCCTGGACTTGGGCAGGCACGGATGGACAGGCAGGGAACTCATTAGGAGCTCTTAGGAGGCAGAATAGAGTTCCAGGCGGGAAGAGAGGGTAAGGCATACGATGGACAGACTTGGGCTTGACCCATCTAGGAAGACTGGGCTACCTGGAGGTTATCCCAGTGAAATACCTGCATGGTACTCAGCACTCTTTTGAGAGCTGGACATGCGCGGCGCTAACTAAACTCTTTGTTGTTGCTGTAAAAGTCACTAAGTCGTGTCCAGCTCATTTCTAACCTCATAGGCGGTAGCCCGCCAGGCTCCTCAGTCCATGGGGTTTCCCAGGCATGAATACTGGAGTGGGTTGGTTGCCATTTCCTTCTCCAGGACATCTTCCTGGCCTAGGGATCGAACTCATGGCTCCTGCATTGGCAGGTGGATTCTTTACCACTGAGCCACCAGGGAAGCCCAACTAAACCTATGACTTCGATTAATCCTCGTAATAACCCTCTAACCCTGTGCTTTGAGCCACACTTTCTGCCATGATGGAAATGTTCTATATCAGGGCTGCCCAGAACAGCAGCCACCAGCCCCACTGGCAGCTGGGCCTTTGAAATATAAATAGTTCGACTGAGGAGCTGAACATCTAATTGAATTTAATTTGAATTAATTCAAGTTTAAGAACTGATGCTTGATTCTATTAGTAAAGAAATTTTAAGTGTTTTTGAAATAACTTAGTTATATAGTTCTACTTTTGAATATTGATATTATCTTCAAAGGAAATTTGAAAATACATAGAAATACCATTTAAACTGTTCTTGATAGCATTTTGATTCTACTTTTTCAAGGGCAAATTTTTTGAAATCTAAATGGACATCAAGTATTTCCCAGTGAAATTTTGACATCTAAATTGAGATACGTTGTAAATGTGAAATATAGGCCAGATTTGGAAGGTTTACCAAGAAAAATGATGTATGTAAAGTGTCCCATTATTAATTTTTTATGTCAATTATGTATTGAAATGATAAACTTGGAGGGACTTCCTAGGCGATTCAGTGGTTAGGACTCCTGTCACTTTCACTGATGGGACCCAGGTTCAAACCCTAGTTGGGGAACTAAACTCTTGCAAGCTGTATACTGTGGCCAAAAAGAAAACAAGATAAGCTTGGATATAATTGAGTTAAATGAAGTATATTTATTAAATATAAATAATATTTAAATGATAATTGCCAAAGCCTGCTAACTGGTCTCTCTGTTGTTATTGCTGTTGCTCAGTCACTGAGTTGTGTCTGACTCTTTGTGACCCCACGAACTGTAGCATGCCAGGTTCCCCTGTCCTTCACTATCTCCCAGAGTTCACTCAAACTCATGTCCACAGAGTCGGTGATGCTATCTAACCATCTCATCCTCTGCCACCTGCGGTCTCCCTGCTCGAGGGCTAAATCTCCTCCAGCAGCCAGAGATATTTTTAAAAGTGTAAATCTGACCATGCTATTCCCTGTCTAAAACACTTCAATGGCTTCTCCATTCCAAATGTATCAAATGTAAATTCTTTCCCATGGCCTGACACTCATTTGATGCTCATTGAAATATTTGTTGAAAAAATAATGGAAAAAAGATTCTTTTTGTTTGTTTCAAACCTATGTTTTTTAAACTTTAAGACATTTTAAACTGAAAAATTTTAAACACTTAAAATTTATTATTCATGGGGATTCCCTGGCGGTCCAGTGATTAGGACTTGGTGTTTTCATTGCTGGGACCTGGGTTCAGTCCTTGGTTGCAGAACTTAGGTCCTAAAAGCCAAAAAATTATTACTCAGGATAACATCCCATCTGCAATAGAAGTCCATTTTCGTGAATCATCTCCATCACTGGGTATTCATCTTTTAAGTTTTTAATCATGGCCAATTTGCTGGGTGAAAAAGTACCTTGTTTTAATTTAAATTTCTTTGTTAGTAACTAGGTTGGCTACCTTCTGTTTGTGCATTATTTACTATTTGGTTTTATGGCCAAATTAATTAATAAAACTTTGTTTTTATTGAAAAATATTCTTTTCCACAAGAAGGATTTCCATCCTTTGTCTATGTCATGACTATTTTTTCCTCTGTCCTTCATTGACTTAACAACAATGATTTTTGTTTGTTTATTTCATGAGTATTTTTTCCCTATTTGTCATTTGTTGGCTTAACAAGAACAGTTTTTTTTTAAATTTGGCTGCACTGCTCAGATTTTGGGATCTGAGTTCCCTGACCAGGGATTGAACCCACGCCTTTGGCAGTGAAAGTGCAGAGTCCTAAGCACTGGACTGTCAGGGAATTCCCAACTAAATACTTTGGAAAGCAGTCTTCTAGAAGAAAATGAATGCTTGCAAATAAATCTAACTAATTTAAAATACAAGTTAAGAAAAAGATTGGTGTGTGTGTATTAGGAAAATGGTTGATAAAGAAGAATAAATAGTAGTTGATATTTATATGCCAGGCTTCCCTGGTGGCTCAAGCTTCCCTGGTGGCTCAGAGGTTAAAGCGTCTGCCTGGAATGCAGGAGACCCAGGTTTGATCCCTGGGTCGGGCAGATCCCCTGGAGAAGGAAATGGCAACCCACTCCAGTACTCTTGCCTGGAGAATCCCATGGAGGGAGGAGCCTGGTAGGCTACAATCCATGGGAGTCGCAAAGAGTCGGACACCACTGAACGACTTCACTTTCCTTCACTTTCCCTGGTAGCTCAGTGGTAAAGAACCAACCTGCCAATGTAAGAGATGTAGGTTCGATTCCTGGATTAGGAAGAGCCCCTGGAGAAGGAAATGACAGCCCACTCCGATATTCTTGCCTGGGAAATCCCATGGACAGAGAAGCCTGGTGGGCTATAGTCCATGGGGTTGCATACAACTTAGCAACTAAACAAGAACAAGAACAATTTACATGGTAAGGGCCATTTTACCCAGAGCATTCTGCATCTGCAGTCTTTTTTTTTTTTTTGGTAAAGCTTCAGATATTAAATAGTTTGGACCACACAATCTGTCTCAACCACTTCAGTGTGCTACCCTAAGAGCCACAGGCAATAAATGAATGACTGTGGCCCTGTTCCAATAAACCTTATTAATGGATACTGAAATGTGAAGTTTCATAATTTTTCAAAATGCTATTTTACACTGATCTTTTTCTCCCAACCGTTGACAAAAAATGTAAAAATAATTCTTCATTTTTGGGCTATACAAAAACAGGAAGTAGACCAGAAAAATGTGGCCCATGGGCTATAGTCGGCCAACCCCTTGCTTTATCGCCTTTGAACTTGACTGTAGCTCAGTGAGATTGACGGCAGCAGGATTCTCCACTTTGAACACATGCAGGGGCAGGTTCAGAAAGGGGAGGACACAGAGCTGATTGGGTTCTGCCCTGTGGCTCACAGATGCTCAAAGGAAAAGCCAACAGCAAACAATTCATCGGAAGCTGAAAGCTTTTATTCAAACCCAAACTGTTACAGGTTTTAGAAACTTAAGTTTGTAATGAATTTAAAGTTTTAACAAATTCCTCCCAAGACTAAATACTTCAAAGAAGGAATACCATGTCCCTTTGAGAATAGTTATTTGAATACTTTGCTTGCCAAACTGGATCCCATCAGGGCTACCCACTTTAAACTCAGCAGGTGAGTTTTTCATTTTAATGTTTATTTCTTCATTTGGCCGCCATGGGTCTCAATTGTGGCATGCAGGATCTTCAGTCGCTGCCTTCAGAATCTTTGTTTGGGTCCTCTGGGATCTAGTTCCCTAAGCAGGGATCCAACCTGAGTCCCCCGCATTGGGAGCAACTAAGTCAACTGAGCGGTGGAGCCCCGGATTCAGAGCGTAGACAGACTTAGAATCCTGGTCCTAACACTTGCTGTGTGACTTTGGACAAACTATTGCCAACCTCTACATAAAACAATCATCTTTTAGGATTGTCGTTTTTCAAATCTGAATCAATGACTTAAAAAATATGGGTCAAACCTCAGTTTTTGTCCTCACGTGAAGTAATACAAATTGTATGTTGTTGTTGTTTAGCTAAGTTGTGTCCAAATCTTTTGCAACCCCATGGACTGTAGCTGGCCAGTTCCTCTGTCCGTGAGATTTCCCAGGCAAGAATACTGGAGTGGGTTGCCGTTTCCTTCTCCAGGGGCTTTCCAGACCAGGAAGTGAACCCAAGTCTCCTGCACTGGCAGGTGGATTCTTTAACGCTGAGCCAGCAGGGAAGACCAGATTCCTTTGACCCCCACATTTATTTAAGGCTCCAGTCTCAAGACTCATAGGACCAAGAGGCCTGAAGAACACTTAGTGTGTCTATACTCTGACCCCACCTGAGCAGGTAAACAGAAATACCCGCCTTCCATTGTCAGGGGTAATCTTGAATGATTAAGCTTTATAAATGTTGCCAAGTCTTCAGGAATACAACCTGCCTAGAAAATATGGGAGCCTGGAATCCATCCTATCCAGCTAGTGTGAAAAATGGAGTTAAAAGTAAAAAAAGTAACAGGATTTCCCTGATGGTCCAGTGGCCAATGCAAAGGACCTGGGTTTAACAGGTTTGATCCCTGGTCTGGGAACTAAGATCCCACGTGTGCAATCAAAAAGTAAAATTTGAAAAATAAGGTTTTTAAAAAAGTAAGGAAAGTAGCTGGCACAGGGTGGGCCAGGCTAAATAATGGCTGTTTGTATTAGTTCAGTGGCAGAGTATTAATCCAGGAATTTCTGGGATGTGGGTTTTGAAATTTGACAGGCCTGCCTGAGTTAGAGCAAGCTGGTGTGACCTCCTATGGAGTGGGGTTAGAGCTGCAACAGTGGAAGTCTTTTGTGTCTTGTTTTGTTTGAAATAACAGCTTTAGTGAGATATAGTCTACTACTGCACAACTCTCCTAGGTATATAATTAATGAGTTATTTTTTGGCTGTGCTGGGTCTTCGCTGCTGCAGGTGGGTTCTAGTTGTGTCTCTTCCTTGCGGTGGCTTCTCTCTTACAGAGCATAGGCTGTAGGGCATTCTGGCACCAGGGCTTAGTTGCTCCATTGAACCCCCATCTCCTGCGTCTCCTGCATTGTAGGCGAATTCTTTACTGCTGAGCCACGGGGATTGTCCAGCCTGTCCTGAGTGCTTCTCACGAATTCATCTACGTGTCCTAACAACCCCATGAGCAGAGAGCTGTGCTTGCAGTTGTCCAGTGTGTGCATAGCACCAAGTGTGAGGCCAGGGTCAGAGAGAAGGGAGAAGGGAGGGTCAGGGACAAGGGAGAAAGTCGACAGCGGGGCAGGGGAGGCAGAGGAATTTTTAAGATGTTCATTTTGATAGTGGGGGAGGGGGATACTCATCCCTATGCATTTGTAAAACCGATAGAACTGTACAAAGAATGAACGTCATCTATTTGGCACATGGCTGCACTGGGTCTTGATTGTGGCATGTGGGATCTAGTTTTGGGACCAGGGGTGGAATCTGGACCCCCCAGGCAGTTGAAGCACAGAGTCTTAGCCACTGGACCACCAGGGAAGTATCCAGAGTGAACTTTTAATGCACACAAACTGTGTTAAAAGTCAAGAGGGATTTTGGGGNNNNGGGTGGGGAGGGTGGGGGGCGGTCCCAAGACGAAATGCAGACAGTAACAAATGAATCCAACTATACTACAAGTATTTGACAAAAGCTCACTGAGAGGGGTGGGAGAAAATAGAAGCTGACTTAAATGACTTTGGACAATGGCATTTTTAATGGAAACTAAGAAGCTAAAATCAAAGCACTGGACATTTTTGAAAAAGGTAGAGGGTAGGGTGTAAAACCCAGCCCAAGAACCTCTGGCCAATCTTGCTTCTGGTAACAAAGGCTCTGTCTGTGCACACTGCCTTGCGATGAGACAAGTGTCTGCCAAGAGGGGCACTTCTATTTCAAACAAAGGGGCTGTGTAGGCGAGTCCTGGCCCTGCCTATGACCTGGAGCCATTACCCCATTTTACAGATGAGCAAGCCAAGACAGAAGAGGAGGTTAACTGGTCCAAGAACTGGCCCAATAAAGGGTCAAGGTTTAGCTTCTGGAAGTAACTCAAAATACCTATGAACAGATGAAAAGAGAAATAAGAGTTGTACATCCTACCATGGAATATTATTCAGCCAGAAAAAGGACCTACACACTGACACACGCTATCTTGATGAACCTTGAAGATAATGTGCTGAGTGAAATAAGCCAGACACAAAAGGCCACATATTATATGATTCCATTTATGCAAAATGTTCAGAATAAGTTTATCCATAGAGACAGAAAGCAGATTAGTGGTTGCCGAAGGCTGTGGGGACAGGAAATATGGACTTAGTGCATGCGTGCTAAGTCATTTCAGCTGTATCCACTCCTTTGCGACGCTATGGACCATAGCCCACCAGGCTCTTCTGTCCATGGGATTCTCCAGGCAAGAATACTAGAGTGGGTTGCTATGTCCTCCTCCAGGGAAGAGGGATCGAACCTGTGTCATTTATGTTTCCTGCATTTGCAGCCAGGTTCTTTACCACTTAGGGCCACCTGGGAAGCCCCAGTGGGTAGGGGATTTGGGGGGAGAAATCAAAATATTCAAAATTGGCCACGGTGATGGTTGTACAAATCTCTGAATACATCTGAATTAATGATACACCTAGGAGGACTTCCTGGTGGTCCAGAGGTTAAGAATCCGCCTGCCAATGCAGTGGATATGGGTTCCATCCCTGGCCCAGGAAGATTGCACGTGCCGCGGGGAAACAGCCCGTGCCCATGAGCCTAGAGCCTGTGCTCTGCAGCAAGAAGCCTGAGCATCAGGACGAAGAGTAGCCATGACTCACCACAGCTAGAGAGGGCCCGTGTGCAGGAACAAAGACCCGGTGCAGCAGTAAATACAGAAAAGATTTATGCAGAACTACACAAAGGTCTGTCTAGTCAAGGCGATGGTTTTTCCAGTGGCCACATATGGATGTGAAAGCTGAACTGTGAAGAAAGCTGAGCGCCGAAGAATTGATGCTTTTGAACTGTGGTGTTGGAGAAGACTCTTGGGTCCCTTGGACTGCAAGGAGATCCAACCAGTCCATCCTAAAGGAGATCAGCCCTGGGTGTTCTTTGGAAGGACTGATGCTAAAGCTCCACCTGAATTAATTAGAAACTCCAATACTTTGGCCACGTCATGCGAAGAGATGACTCATTGGAAAAGACTCTGATGCTGGGAAGGATTGAGGGCAGGAGGAGAAGGGGATGACAGGGGATGAGATGGCTGGATGGCATCACTGACTCGATGGACGTGAGTCTGAGTGAACTCTGGGAGTTGGTGATGGACAGGGAGGCCTGGCGTGCCGCAATTAATGGGGTTGCAAAGAGTCGGACATGACTGAGCGACTGAACTGAACACCTCAAAGAGGGGAGTTCTTAAAAAACAGTCTTTCCTGGGATGGTGATGCTGAAGGCCCTGGGACCACACTCTGAGAACTTGCTTTGAGGTGACTTGTATAATGTGGATCAGAAAGTACTAGAGAAGTTCTGGTGACCCCAGGGGAAAAGGGGACAAAAGAGGTTTTCCGTAGTGCCAGCCCTGGTAGAACCTGGGAGCCCATTGCACCCTGGAGGAGGCATCCAAGAAAACCGGTACTAGGGTAGAGGTCTCAGATAAGGGGCCCTTGGACCTCCCACCACCAACCAAGACTCAAGAGCCCTGGGTTCTCTGGAGTTCTGTGCTAATGCTATATGGTTTGCTACGTGTTTCCTCTGGATGTTATTATTACAGTATTATATGCACATGATAAAATTTTTATATGCACAGAAAAAATTCAAACAGTATAGCAGGACTCGACACACTTTCCATTAAGGGCCGAGTAAGTACTTGGTAAGTATTTCCGGCTTTTCGGGCCCCGTATGTGACCTCTGGTCTCTACTGCAGCTATTAATTTTGCCTTCATCTGCTGAAAGTAGCCATAGATAACACACATGTGAATGAATGCTGTGTTCGAACAAAATTTAACTTTTTAAAATAATTTTTTTTATTTATTTATATTCCTCTTTGGCTGTGCTGGGTCTACATCGCTGCCAGGGCTTTTCTCTAGTTTTGGCGAGCAGGGGCTATCTTCAGTTGCCATGCACAGGCCTCTTGGGCTTCTCTTGTGGTAGATTCTCTTGTTTCAGAGCACGGGCTCTAGAGCACAGCCTCAATAGTTTTGGTACAAGGGTCGAATTGTTCTGAGGCAAGTGGGATCTTCTCACATCAGGGATCGAACCCATGTCTCCTGCAGTGGCAGGCGGATTCTTTACCACTGAGTCACCAGGGAGGCCAAAATTTAATTTTTTAATATGAAAATTTAAAACAATTTACTGGAGTTTAGTTCGTTTACAATTTGTGTTCAGTTCAGTTCAGCTACTCAGTCGTGTCCAACTCTTTGCGACCCCATGGACTGCAGTATGCCAGGCTTCCCTGTCCATCACCAACTCCTGGAGTTTGCTCAAACTCATGCCCATTAAGTCAGCGATGCCATCCAACCATCTCATCCTCTGTCATCCCCTTCTCCTCCCACCGTCAATCTTTCCCAGCCTCAGGTCTTTTCCAGTGAATCAGTTCTTCGCATCAGGTGGTCAAAGTATTGGAGTCAGCTTTAGCATCAGTCCTTCCAATGAATATTCAGGACTGATTTCCTTTAGGGTGGACTGGTTGGATCTCCTTGCAGTCCAAGGGACTCTCAAGAGTCTTCTCCAACACCACAGTTCACAAGCATCAATTCTTCGGCGCTCAGCTTTCTTTATAGTCCAACTCTCACATCCATACATGACCACTGGAAAAACCATAGCTTTGACTAGACAGGCCTTTGTTGGCAAAGTAATGTCGCTGCTTTTTAATATGCTGTCTAGGTTGGTCATAGCGTTTCTTTCAAGGAGCAAGTATCTTTTAATTTCATGGCTGCAGTCACCATCTGCAGTGATTTTTGGAGCCCAAGAAAATAAAAGTTTATCACTGTTTCCATTGTTTCCCCATCTATTTGCCATGAAGTGATGGGACTGGATGCCATAATCTTAGTTTTTTGAATGCTGAGTTTTCAGCCAACTTTTTCACTTTCCTCTTTCACTTTCATCAAGAGACTCTTCAGTTCTTCTTTGCTTTCTGCCATAAGGGTGGTGTCATCTGCGAATCTGAGGTTGTTGATATTTCTCCCAGCAATCTTGATTCCAGCTTGTGCTTCTTCCAGCCCAGTGTTTCTCATGATGTACTCTGCATATAAGTTAGATAAGCAGGGTGACAATATACAGCCTTGACGTACTCCTTTCACGATTTGGAACCAGCCTGTTGTTCCATGTCTGGTTCTAACTGTTGTTTCTTGACCTGCATACACATTTCTCAGGAGTAAGGTAATGTGGTCTGGTATTCCTATCTCTTTAAGAATTTGTGTTAGTTCAGGTATATAGCAATTATCTACTTTATATACAGTAGTATTGTATATATGGGACTTTCCTAGTAGCTTAGCAGATCAAGACTCTGGTTCGATTCTTGGGTCAGGAAGATCCCCTGGAGGAAGAAATTGCAACCCGTTCCAGTATTCTTGCCTAAAAATCCCATGGACAGAGGAGCTTGGTGGGCCACAGTCCAGTGAGTAGACAGGATTGAATGATTAAGTCCCAGTTTATCTCTTACTCCTTGAGATAAACCTTATTATTATTTTTTTAGTTCTACCAGTTTATTGCTACCAACTCATCACCCTCCACCCTCATGAACACATGCTCAGTCATGTGACCCCATGAACTGCACCCCAACAGGCTCCTCTGTCCATGGACTTTTCCAGGCA
Source organism: Redunca redunca (assembly GCA_006410935.1). Lineage (NCBI taxonomy): Eukaryota > Metazoa > Chordata > Mammalia > Artiodactyla > Bovidae > Redunca > Redunca redunca. The sequence continues at coordinate 82,530 of SJYQ01013512.1, forward strand.
AGAATACTGGAGTGGGTTGCCATTTCCTTCTCCATAAACCTTATTTTTAAAAACAAGTACTTGCATTTTTGGGCAGTGGGTCCTAGTTTACTAATTCCTGTGGAAAAGTAAAGTTAAATAAATAAATAAACATGGAATTTCCTCCTCTTCCCAAATTCCTCCAAGGAAACCACTGTTAATTTTCTTGTGTATTAGTATTGTGGCTAAAAGCACAAAAGTCAAGTTTTTATATAAAGGCAAAATAAAGCCAGGTGACATCATAATTTTGAGTGAAACCCAAAAAGCCAAAACCATTTTTTTACATTTTTTAAACCATTTATTACTTAAATACCTTGAATGTAACAGAGATTAAAAACATACTTTTTAAAAATATATTTTTATTTGGCTGTGCTGGGTCTTAGTTGTGGTATGTAGGATCTAGTTCCCTGACCAGGCATAGAACCCAGGCCCTCTGCCCGTGGAACACAAAGTCTTAGCCACGGGACCACCAGGGAAGTCCGATTTTTTTTTTCATAATTTTACTCATTTATCTTATTTATTTTTGGCTGCGCTGGGTCTTCGTTGCTGCAGAGCTTCCTCCAGCTGCAGCGAGTGGGAGCCACTCTCTGGTTGTGGCTCGAGGGCTTCTCATTGCGGTGGCTTCTCCTGTTGAGCGTGGGCTCTAGCGCGCACGGACTCAGTACTTGCAGCGCCTGGGCTCCGGAGATCAGGCTCAATAGTTGCGGTGCGTGCGCTTAGTTATTCCGAAGCATCTGGGATCCTCCCGCATCAGGGATCGAACCTGTGTCTCCTGCATTGGCAGGCAGGTTCTTTACCGCTGAGCCACCATGGAAGCCCCCCGAATTTTTTTTTTAATCGATAAAGCAAGTCAGTTGATAAATGACAATGGAAACAATTTAACATATAGCTCCTATCTTTAGGATAACTTAGTAGGTGTTCCAAAAATTTGTATTGCATCATTTGATTTTTAAAAATACTCCAGAACGATAAGCATTCTCCTAGAGAATCAGGGCAGTTCAAGTTAAATTTGGCCCAGTTAATTTAACCCAATATTTTGAACATCCATGTAGATTTATTAATTGCAGATTTATCTTCTCTGTCCTCTGCTTTTGAATTTCTACTCTCAGAGTATCTAAGAACTGAATTCTGTATTAACCACTGCCTGCTTGCATTTGTCTTCTTGGGATGTTACTTCAAGTCAATAGCAGAATTAATCCAGGAAAAAACAAGGTTTTTAGGACTCAGCTAACAAGGACAGTCTTTCTCTAGGCCTTGAACATTTTTATTGTAAGAAAAAAATATCTTGATAACACCAAATCCTGAAACACATTGTTCCTTGCCATTTAAAGATACTATAGTTGTTAAAAAAAAAAAAAATTCAAAAGGCTCTCTCAAAATATAGATTCTTAAAGTATTGACAAGAATTTCCTTTCTACTTTCCTTTGGTTGATGTGCTGAGCAGGAGCAGAGATTATGAATAAAAACTACTCTAAAGAAATAATTATTAATATGGAATATTATCTTAAAAAAATAGAACAATCCCCAGGGTTCCTGGCACATAGTAACTGCTTAATAAAAGTTGTCTATTTTGTATATAATTTTCTTTAAAAGGGACCTCGGTGTTCTCAAGTTGGTTGCCTCAGAACCTGAGACTCTTTCCCTATCAACTTTGATATCAAATGCTATTATTTTAATTAATTTAAATTCCCTGAGATCCTATCTGGCAGATAAAATCCAGTTGCTGCTTGCAACAGTCACTGTACTCCAAACAGTGGTGCAAAAAATCTACTTGTTGTCAGCATGTGTATTTATTGAGTCAATCAAAATACTACTCCATGTAACTTCCCTGGTGGTCCAGTTGCTGAAACGCCACATTCCCAATGCAGGAAGTTCAATCCCTGGTCAGGGCATTAGATTCCCATATGCCACGACTAGGGCTTTGCTGGTGGCTCAGACGGTGAAGAATCTGCCTCCAATGCAGGAGACCAGGGTTTCATCCTTGAGTAGGGAAAATCCCCTGGAGAAGGGATTGGCTACCCACTCCAGTATTCTTGCCTGGAGAGTTCCATGGACAGAAAAGCCTGGAGGGTTACAGCCTGTGGGTTTGCAAAGAGTTGAACACGACTGAGCAACTAACACTTTCACTTCACATGCCACAACTATGACCCAGGGCAACCAAATAAATAAACATTAAAAAAAATTTTTTTTTCCTGAGCAAGAACTATGGAAGGAAAGACCTATTTCCTGACCAGCCATAGATCCTAGTATTAATAGCTTAGCTGTGCCCTGTGTCCAAGTGTCCTAAGAGATGGGAGACAGGGGATCCAAGGATGTGACAACCTCACTGGCCAGGGGACCCACATCACGACCTTAAAGCAATGTTCCTTTTTTTCTGCCTTCATCCAGACCTTGAGTATGGGGGTGCCGGAGAGGCATTCTGCATTTGTTGCTCGAGTGAATGATTGTATGTGAGGTTAAATACATTTACTTTGAACGCATGGATGTTCTCCACCCTCATTTTCAAATGTCTTTGAAAATAATTTTCCAGGTCTGCAGTTTATTTTTAGGCTAATTAGGAGAAGAGTAAGTTGAGTCATTGAACAAGCTAATGCCAAGTCTGGAGGCATTTGTGTTTGTCACAGCTGCTACCGACATTCAGTGGGTAGACCAAGGATTTGGATAAACATCCTACAGTGCACAGGGAAAAAGTGAAGTGTTGGTTGCTCAGTCATGTCCGACTCTTTGCCACCCCATGGACTGCAGCCCTCCAGGCTCCCCTGTCCATGGGATTCTCCAGGCAGGAATAATCAAGTGGGTTGCCATTTCCTTCTCCAGGGGATCTTCTGGACCCAGGAATGGAACCCTTGTTTCCTGCATTAGCAGACAGATTCTTTACCACGGAGCCACCCCGGTTCAAATCTTTACCTTATTTGTTCTTATTATAGTAAAGTACATAAGATAAAATTTACCATTAATGACATTTCATCCATTCACAATGTTATGCAATCATCACCAGTATTTCTGGAACATTTTCATTACCTTGCTCCCAGAAACCACATATCCATAAGTAGTCATGCCTTCCACCCCCATACCCAGCCTCTAGCAGCCATTAATGTGTTTTCTGTCTCTGGATTTGGCCATTCTGGACATTTCATATAAATGGAATCATACAGTATGTGGCCTTTTGTGGCTGGCTTTTTACTCAATGTAATGCTTTCAAGGTTTATTGAAACAGGTATACATGCTTCCTTTTTAAGGGCTGAGTAATATTCTACTGTAGGATACATCGCCTTTTGTCAGTCTATTCATCTGTCCATGGAAATTTGGTTCTTTCCATGGAAACAATCTTCTGATAGGAAACTATCATGCTTCCTGCTGCAATGAACATCTGTGTACAAGTTTTTGCTTGAGACCCTATTTTCCATTCTGTTGGGTACATCCCCATGAGTGGCATAGCTGGGTCATTCCATGCTAAATCTATGTTTAATCTGTATTAAGAATCCCTTCCCTTGTTTTTTATTACCTCTTAGCCCTTTTCTTCTTTGCGCCTTGGTTTCCTCTCCTGTAAAGAGGGGTGCGTGGTTTCATTTCAAAGGGCAGCTGAGAGGATTAAACGAATGAGTTACTGTAAGCCCTTGGCACAGTGCCTGGCATGGGGAAGCACTCAATAAACACGAGCAATTACTATTGCTCTTACCTGATTGTGGGGATTAAGATGCTCAAACACAAAGCATGCTACCTGGCTCTTTGAGGAGTTATTTGGTTTACAATTCATGCTAAGAAAATTCTGTCAAGAATGTATGTGATGTGACAAACTTCTAGGCTTATATTGGTCAAACACAAGTCAACTGCTTTTTAAAACAAAGGATGGTGGGACTTCACTGGTGGCCCAGTGGTTAAGACTCCATGCTTCCAATGTAGGGGGTGTGGGTTCCATCCCTGGTCAGGGAACTAAGATATCCCACGTGCTGTGAGGCCAAAAAAATAAATAAATGATAAAACTAAAATGAAACATGGCTTCCCTGGTGGCTCAGTGGTAAAGAATCTGCCTGCTAACGCAGGAGACCCAGGTTCAATCCCCGAGTTGGGAAGATCCCCCGCAGAAGGGAATGGCTACCCGCTCCAGTATTCTTGCCTGGGAAATCTCATGGACAGAGGAGCCTGGAGGGCTACAGTCCATGGGGCCGCAGAGTTGGACACGACTGAGCCAGTGGTACTTGACTGGTAAATGGCAGAGACTGAATTTAGTCTTGTCTTGTTTTGGCTGCACTGGGTTTCCGTTGCGGCACGCAGGCTTTCTCTAGTTATGGTGAGCGAGTGCTCAGGCTTCTCGAGTTCGATCCTTGCTCCGGGAAGACCCCACGTGCTGCAGCTACTGAAGTTCTCACCTCCTGGAGCCCATGCTCCACAGCAAGAGTCCACTGCACTGAGAAACCTGAGCACGGCAACTGGAGAGCAGCCCCCGCTCCCTGTAACTTGGGAAAAGGCCACACAGCAATGAAGACCCAGCACGGCCAAAAAGATAAATAAAACAAAATTATAAATCAAATTTACAAGACTCCGCGGAAAGGAAGGTTCCTGAAGATTTGGCACGAGCAGTGCCATTGAAAGGTGGCCTGTATCTCTTTTCAGAATGAGAAGATAGTGTAAACACAGCCCCCAAATATGAAGGTCCTGATTCCAGTGGAGGAGGGGGATTTCACATTGTGGGTATCAAATGAGCTGCTTAGTAATGTTTTTTTGTGTGTTTTTTTTTTTTATCGTGGCAATTTGGAGCCAGACGGCTTGGGTTCAAATTTGGACTTCTCCGTTACCAGCTGTGTGACCTTGAGCTAGTTACTTAACCGGGAGCCTCAGTGACCTCTTCCATGAAATGAGCATCAGAGCGCCTGCCTCACAGGGTTGCTGCTGCTGCTACTGCTAAGCCGCTTCAGTCTTGTCTGACTCTGTGCGACCCCAGAGACAGCAGCCCACCAGGCTCCTCCATCCCTGGGATCCTCCAGGCAAGAACACTGGAGTGAGTTGCCATTTCCTCCTCCAACGCATGAAAGTGAAAAGTGAAAGTGAAGTCGCTCAGTCATGTCAGACTCTTCGCAACCCCATGGACTGCAGCCTACCAGGCTCCTCCGTCCATGGGATTTTCCAGGCAAGAGTACTGGAGTGGGTTGCCATTGCCTTCTCCCACAGGGTTATAGTGAGAATGAAATGAACTGGGTAACACGTGAAGTACTTCAACAAGTTCCTGCCTCACAGTAAGGGCTATTTAACGGAGCACTTACATTGTTTTTTTCTTTTTTAATTATGCCATTGTTCCATAGTCTTGGGCTTCCCTGGTGGCTCAGATGGTAAAGCATCTGCCTTCAATGCGGGAGACCCAGGTTCAATTCCCGGGTCTGGAAAAGAAGGCACTCACAGTCTCACTGCCTCTCATTAGGGCATCTTTGTATTTAAACTTCGAGGCAACCCATTCAAATTACCAAAGCATCTTTTTGTGAGCTGTTTTTTTTTTTTTTTTTTTTGAGTAAGCGATATCCCAATATCTATATAGCACACCAGCCAACCATGAACAGTCATTCTAGAAAAGAGTTTGCTTTAAGGTTTTGTGACTTCCTTGGTGGTCCACTGGTTAAGTAGGACTTTGCCTTCCAATGCAGGAGGTGCAGGTTGGATCCCTGGTCAGGAAGCTAAGATCCCACATGCCTAGAGGCCAAAAAACCAAAACATAACACAGAAGGACTATTGTAACAAATTCAAAAAAGGCTTTTTAAAAAATGGTCCACATCCAAAGAAATCTTAAAAAAAAAAAAAAGAAAGGCATTAAGGTTTTGTTGTTTCACAGCCTAGAAGCATATTGGCCACATGACTTCATTAGCCACCCCCATGGTCATTTTTGCCATTTGTTTAATTCAGGCAGCCCTGTCCTTTTCACACAGTGGGTTAGGGTTAGGCCTATGAATAGTTTTGAGTGAAAGGATGATGGTGTCAGGAATGGGGAAGGGCTGGGGTCTCATTCATTCTTTTACAAGAACCATCTCACAAGCTCTGGATGGGAAACTATTTGAGAAAATCTTATCTTTTCACTTGGTTTCCATAACAGCTAGATAGAAACTAGCCTCCCCATTTCCTTGATAAGAACCTTGAGTTCAAAGAGTTTGGGTAAGTCTCCCAAGTTCAAGTGTGCGGAACCCCCTTGGACCACCTGGTTCCGCACCCTAAAGCCCCTTACCCTCCCGAACTGCTTACAGCTACACGACCTTTACAGAATGCCTTATCTCTATGCCCACACCCTCACTAACCTTGTGGTTAGGGGTTTAAGTTGTGTCTTTCCAACTATTTACACTGAAAAAAAAAAGAAAAAGAAAAAATGTGCTTGGTATTCCCATTTCTTCTTTGACATGTCCGTTAAGTTATTTTAGACCCTGATGAGAACCTACCTTCCAGGTAGGTAAACAGTTTGGGTGAGTCTCAAGAAAAAAAAGCTGACCAGCTGTTTATGCCGAGTCATGGCTGGAGCCTGGGAGCAGCAAAATATGTTTTGCTCAGACGGTAGTGATAGGGTGGCCCCTCCCTATTTGGCTCTACCTACCGACAAGGGAGCTGGTCCAGAGGTTCCTGTCTCCCCGGTTTTCTGCCTCTTCCTCTGGTCCCTGGTTTCTCGGAACCAGGGGAGGGGTTGTGAAATTTAAAACAAATTGGCAGTGATCAGAAACAGTGCCAATCCTCTTGCCCAAACAGAGTTCTCCAAACAGCTTCTTTGAAGCATCTTGGCATTAAGGCTCCCAGGAAGCAGGCTTTCCACAGCTGATTCACTTCTTCTGTGGAGTTCTTTCCCAACAACCCCTTCTGCGTGTAAAGGGGCTTTAATAATTCCACCAGGCCAAGAAGAAAACACACTAACACAGCCCTCGGGAATAACTGAGTCTGGGCCTTCTTGGTAGGCCTCAAAGTGCACTGGTCTTGCTTTCCTAGTAGCCATGGGGGCCTAGGGATAAATTCTCCACCTGCCACCCACTCCTCTGTGAAAGATGGGCAAGGGAGGAAAAGAGTAGAGAAGTAAGAAAACCCATCTGAGATGCCTTAAAAGCAAGCAGGCGCTGTCTTTCCTGTCTTTGCCGCAGACGGCTCCTAGCTCCTCACTAGCAGTTAGCAAGCATCAGCTGGGGTGGAAGCAGTGATTCAGCCTTTATTGAGCATCTGCTATGTGTCAGGCACTGTGCTAGGTTCTGTGGACAGAGCTGTGAGAAAGATAATTTCTTCCATCAAGATGCTTCTAGGAGTGGACAGAGACTATTTACACATGTTCATTTTGTTTGTTTGTTTTTCTCTTTTTGCTGTATAACATGTGCATGCTAAGTCATTTCAGCTGTCAGACTCTGCAACCCCATGGACTGTAGCCCACCAGGCTCCTCTGTTCATGGGATTTCCCAGGCAAGAACACTGGAGTGGGTTGCCATTTCCTTCGCCAGGGGATCTTTCTGACCCAGGGATTAAACCCAGGTCTCCTATATCACAGGCAGATTCTTTACCACCTGAGTTACCAGGGAAGCCAGCTAGGATGAAGGTTGTAGGGAATAAGAGAATGCTAGGGAGTACTGTGAAAAAGTAAACCAGTTCCCAGAATCATCGTCTCCTCTGTGGGTCCTTCTTTGTATCAGCATATGACTGTGGCCCGCATCTGCTATATATAATATATCCCCACCTCCCTAGGTGACCTCTGGGCTCTCATACCATCTCCACACATTTCTACCCATCAGTCCAGAATCCTGTTGAACTAATTTCTTCACACCTCCATATGGATACTGTCTGGGGCTTCCCAGGTGACTCAGTGATTTAAAAAAAAAAAAAAATCCACCTGCCAATGCAGGAGACTCAGGAGGTGCAGGTTCGATCTTAGGTTGGGAAGATCCTCTGGAGGAGAAAACAGCAACCCACTCTAGCATTCTTGTCCGGGATATCCCATGAACAGAGGAGCCTGGTGGGCTACAGTTCTTAGGGTCGCAAAGAGTCGGACATGACTGAGCAGGCATGCATAGATAATATCTAACAAGCACTTCAAATGTAATACAGTAAAAAAAAGAGGAAAAAAGGCAAAACCAAATAAAAACAACAACCCCCTCCCAACTCCCCAAAGTAAAGCCAGAAAAACGTCTCAATTTTACTCCCAGACCTGTGCCTCCTCCAGGCTTCTCCCCCATGTTGGTAATTGGCACCATCATTCACTTACTTGCTCAAACCAGAAATCTGAGAGCAATACTTGATTCTTCTCTCTTCTGTCCCACCCAACTCCAGGCTATCAGCAACTTGACCTGCCAACAGACTAACCTGTTTTCTCCATCTCCACCCCGCCCCCACCCCAGGCCACTCCATCTCCAGCACTCTCCTAGACTACGAACAGCATTCACTCGGGTCTTTTATTCTCATTCTCATCTTTTTATTTTTAAATTTTATTGCTTATTTGACTGCACTGGTCTTAGTTGCAGCATACAGTATCTTTAGCTGCAGCATGTGGGATCTAGTTCCCTGACCAGGGATCGAACCCGGGCCCCCTGTGCTGGGAGTATGGAATCTTAGCCACTGGACCACCAGGGAAGTCTCCTCATCTTTTTCTTTTTTTAAAAATTAATTTTATTGCAATCTGACCCATAGCATATAATTTACCCATTTAAAGTGCACAATTCAGTTTTTTCAGTATATTCACAGAGTTGGATAATCACCAGAATCAGATTTTGGATATTTTCATCACCCCCGCCCAAAGAAACCCTGTACTTTCTAGCAGTCACTCCCCAAACCCTTAACTGTCCTTAATCTATCTTTCATCTCTATAGGTTGATTTTCCTGCTCTGGGCATTCAGTGTCATTGGAATCATCATACACTATAAGATCCTTTCTGTCTGGTTTCCTTAACTTAGCACAGTGTTTTCAAGCTTCATCCAATTTTTTTAAAATTAAATTTATTTTAAATGAAATGATATTTTTAATGATAAAAGGTATAATTCACAAAGATAGGCATCATAAATCATTAGACACCTTAACAACGAAGAAACAAAGATACATATAGCAAAAAATAAGAATATAATGAAAAAATATATAATAATAGTGAGATATATTAACATTTCTCTGAGAATATTTTATCAAGTGCAGAAAAAATAAGAACAGGAGCATCTTGAATGATGTCATTAATAATTTAAATATATTTGCATTTAATTAATTTATATTAATCCATTCTTCATTGCCAAATAGTATTTTACTGTATTGGGTGTACCACATTTAGTTTAACCATCATGCAAAGTATTCCCTACTCTTATCCTTTTTTAATTCCCGGGTTGGTTCTGAACCCAGTGATGAAGATAAGGTTAGCCAGTGTGGAACCCGATAAGCACCATTATCATTGCCTGCCACCCCTTCCGCCAGAGCGGTCCCGTCTGCCCTCCCCCTAGTGAGAAGGGCTCATTTGCATCTGAGAACCGTTCATTAGCATTTGTGTGAATAACAACACCTCTTCCTAATCGGGGGGTGATGCTGGGGCTGGACTGATTCGTCGT
>SJYQ01013512.1:95669-163715 GCA_006410935.1 Redunca redunca
GCAGTCAGTTTTGTGGAAAGGGAGAAAGAAGCTGTTGAGTTAACTCAAGAAAGGCAAGTGGAGTGAGAGCGAGTACAGGCTTAGTGCCAGGCCCGAATCTGAGCGTGGACTTTGCCATTTAATTGTTGTGTGACCTCAGCATGTTGCTTAAGCTCTCAGTTGTTGCATCCTGGAAAAGGAGGTCGGTGGGACCCTGCAGGGTGGTTGTGAGGGTGGAGACATAGCAAGTGTGCAGTGCTGGGCACAGAGTGGGGCGCTGTGGCGTTCAGTCACGGTATGCTGATGGCAACAGGGTTGCACCTGGGCCAGGGACAGGCGCAGGTTAATCAGGCATGCCGCGCACAGGCGGGGCTGGTTGGCATTCGTGGTTCTGCAGTAATTATATCCTAACGTGGATTAGGAAGCCAACTGACCAGCCTCAGTCCAAGCAGCATTGTTTATGAATGGGCTTGATGTTCCTAAGTAGATATTTAAGGTTAATGATAGAATATTTTAAGTGCAGGGGGCTCAGGAGGAGAGGATGGTGGATTTGGTGCAGTGGGGCACTGCTGGGGGCGCCTGGGGGCCTTCTGCTGAGGGTGTTACTTGATGATTATCCAGTATCGAAAATTGACATGGTTGCCAATCAGGTTTGTCGCAGGGAGGCCAGGTCACAGGAGTGTCCCAATCTGGAAGTTGGCCCTGGATTCTTGTCTCTCAATCCCACATCCTGTTACCAAGCCCTTTTGTTGTTCCACCCGCCAGGCCCCTGTTGCCTCATGCGGGGACTTTGCACTAGGCCTCTTAATGTTCCCTGCTTCCTCTCTTCCCCACACGGCTGCCTGGTCCCCTTCCTCATGCAGGTAGATGGCTAGTTGCCCAGGCCTACCCGATGGATCCCTGACCCGGTTTGTGCTTCAGGTTCCGAGCGCGCGCACACACCTGCGCTGCACAGGGTTCAGCCATGGCTTTCGGGCCCTGCTCTTGCATGGGTAGTGTCTGCCTCTCCTTGACTGCACACAGCACAGAGACCCCAGGAAAGAGGCTCAGAAGCCCTTCATTCATTTTCTCAAACTTGTCCGGTGGTCTCAGGCACTAGCCTTGCATAAGAGCCGTGTCTTTGACCTGTGGGCTTGCCACTGTGTCCTCACCTTCCTCACCCCGGGACTGTTCCTTTTCTGTTAAGTGTTTCTGTGGGAGACACTCATTCAGGAAACGGCAACCCAAAGGCAAAACAGTGGTACCGGAGGTGGCTGGCTGGCCAAGTTGGTGTGAAAGAGAATGCCGAAGCCATAAACCAGTTTCGCTTTGATAGCTGCTAATTCGGTTTTATTGCTTTTAACGTTCAGTTGCTTCGATTGGCATTTTTGATCCTTTTGCCAGGAAAAGGTCCGTTTCCACACACAAGGCATCAATGAACCTTAACGATGTTTCCTTTTGAGTATTTTTGAGTTTGTTATCGTTCTGGTTTTTTGCCTGAGTAGTCCATAGCCTGGCTGCTTTTCCTTGATTTCCAAGGCAAAGGAACTTTGGAGACTGGAGTTGTAACATGGTATTTCTTAACATGTACTATGACAGTTAAATGTTAAAATGTCACCTGCTTCACAAACTTCTTGTTCTGAACTAATTTGGACTTAGGAAAGTTGGAGGAAGCAGGATTTTTAAGTGTCAGGCGTAGGCAAGAAAGTCAGTTATGCCATTTTGGTTGTAAGTTAACACACCACTCGGCTAATGAGAAGTCACATGTGTTGAAACCCTCTTGAGGAGAAGCAGGCCTGCTTCTGAGCGTTGGTGGTGTAGACTTGGAAGTTGGCAGTGGAGGTAACTGGAAAGTTTGTTGGGTGGGGAAATACACGGACCTGGACAAGAGTGAGTGCTTCCAGAACTTAAAGAAGATGCTGGTGTGAACTAGAAAGAGCCAGGGTGTGGGGATAAGGGGAAGGGGCCTCCGCGGGGTCACACCTTGGGGAGGAGTGTCTTGTCATTGGTGTTGGGCAGAGAAGACCGCCGACTGGAGGGCGCACTGCCTTCGTGCGCTAGCGGGGTCTGGCTCTGCATTGCTGCCCCTTCGGCTGGGACCCGTTAGTGCGGGCACAGCTGTTAGTGTTCACAGAGATGCCCAGTGTCCTTCCAGGGAGTGCAGGTCATCCGATTGACCGGGGCTTTATCTTACCAAATGTGAGTGAGCACCATGTCTGAGTCTCAGGGTGGTGGGTGGTTTGCCCTTTTGTGTGCGTCATTTGGGGGCTTTGGGTGGACTCCGGGAGTTGGTGATGGACAGGGAGGCCTGGCGTGCTGCGGTCCATGGGGTCGCAGAGAGTCCGACATGACTGAGCGACTGAACTGGGAGCCTAAATGATAAAGAGAGGGAAGTTCCCTTCCTTGTGCAACCACAACAGTTCCACGTGCTTCTCCTGCTTGGCATAGGATATTCGAAACCCAGGCCGGCCCGCCCTCCTTGGGCAAGGGATGCCAGTGACTGGTTTCCCTGAGGTCCTGCTACTGGGAGGGCAGCGTCCCTTGCAAGGCGCCAGCCCTGGAATATCGACCAAGGGAAGGTCTGACTTGAGCGGGTAAGGTGTGCTTTGGAGAGGGGTTGTGTGAGATTGTTGGGGTGATCTGTGATGCAGAGCATGGTCACATCCAGGGTGTGACTCCAGGTGTCTGGGTGGCAGTCTGACCTCTTGGCTCCCTCCCACCACTCCCTTTATGGTGCTTTCAGAAGGACTTGAGGGGGCTTTTCTCTAGGGTATATAGGCTGAGCAAACTAGGCTTATGCACCTAGAATTGCAAGTACATTTCATCAATATGACTTTGGGGAATAAATTACATTTCAAGGCTCTTAATTGACCCGATGCAACTGTGGTTTTCAAACAAGCACCTGTAATACTCTTTAGCCTGTTTACATGGTTAGATCTCCAGCTCCTCCTCTGAAATAGTGAAGGGCAGGTAGTTTTCTTTTTCTAATTGAAGTATAGTTGGTAGTAGGTAATTTTGAAGTGCTTGCTTCTTAGAGTTGGTAGTTTGTCAGCTTGGAGGAGAAATTATTCAGTCAAACAAATTGGGTGTGAATTGGTTAAAGGCATTCCTCAATCCGTAACCTCAGTTCCTCTTCTATAACCATCATAGATGGACCAGTAAGAGTTTTTCCCCACGAATCTCAGCCTTTCCCTCCTGTCTTTAGCTTGTGCAGGCAGAGGCAGAGCAGATGGGGCTGGCGTGCCTGGCCCGCAGGATGTCCCCCAAGAAGCTGGTGGGTGAGGTTGCTGAGCTGAGCCCCATGCTTTGGGCAGTCCCCCTCCTCACACAGCTCTGTGTGATGTCCAGCTCGCACTAGCCAGAGGGCTCCTCTTTCTGAAGCACTCCAAGACTCCTGCTGCTACTGATGAGGACAGATTAAACCTGTTTTCCTCCCAAAACCCGTACTGCTGGAGAAGGCCACTCAGGGTCTTGGGAGCAGGAGAGAGGATGCTCAGGGTGTCACCTGCACTGTGCAGTAAGGTGGCCACCGGCCACACGGTGGCAGTTGCAGTCCTTAACTGACCAGCCACGCTGCAGGGGTTCAGTTGCCGCCCGTGGCCAACACCGCCACCTGGGACGAGCAGATGCAGCATGTGTCCGTCGTGCAGAAAGTGTTCGTGGCCAGAGCTCACCCAAACAGTCTGGCTGGAGCCTTAGCTAGCGGTGTTTCTGGTGGCATTAGTGTCACGTTGGGTGTTGGAAAGATACAGTGTGTCCTGGAAAAGCTAAATGAAAATGAGTGAATAAATAGTTCCTGGGCAAATGCTCCAGAGCAGGCCTTCTTCGGGTATTTGTGGTGAAGATCGTGTTTGTCTTTTTAAAATTTCCAGTCCGCTTGTGGACCGTTTCTTTCTGTGTTTTGTAAGCAATACAGGGTAAACAAATAATTTAAGAAATGAGAAGAAAAAAAGCACATACAGAATGCATACCCCACGTTATTACTACATTAAAGTCACATTTCAGCAGTTATCACTTAGAACAAATGCATAGGAAGAAGACTGGCAGAAGTTAGTATATGTTCGCTGAAAGTGTGTCGAGGCCATTAGTATGTGGAACTGGGCTGTGCCCCGGTGACTTTGTCATGCCCCTCTGGCAACTAAACAGTTTTGTGTGAAATAGCAGTTCCCCTTAGTAAAAGCTTACTTTCACACTTGGAAGGAGTACCACGTGTACGACTGGTCTTGTTTGTTTGTTTGTTTTTGATCATTTTGGCTGTGCTGGGTCTTCATTTGCCTTGCTGTACGGGCTTTTCTCTGGTTGTGGCGTGTGGCCTGCTCTCTAGTTGCAGGTTTTCGGGATTCTCACCGCGGTAGCTTCTCTTGGGGAGCGCAGGTCTAGGGCACTTGGCCTTCAGTAGTTGCAGCACGTGGGCTCAGTTGGGACTCGCAGGCTCCAGAGCACAGGCTCAATAGTTGGGGCGCGTGGACTTAGTTGCTTCTCCACGTGTGGGATCTTCCTGGTCCAGAGATAGAATCTGTGTCTCCTGCGTTGGCAGGCGGATTCTTTACCGTTGAACCACCAGGGAAGCCCACTGACTAGCTTTCAAAGTAACAAGTAATATTGCTCCTATTTGCTTGGGGGTCATCCTTGCTTCTCGTGGAGCATGTTGATTCAGGCCATCTTGATATCTGTTTTACCAACAGTAAATAGTATGCACGTGAGTCCAGGGCTGCAAAGGTGTGCGTTGGGGGCCATGTGGGACACATGACTCCACACTCCAGTTTGACGGCGGGTAAACTGGCCCATGCTCGGATGTGGCAGGAAAGTCAAGTCGCTGAAAAGTCTCCTCCCTTGCTCCTCATTTCGGTGAGGCCCGAAGATGGCACCAGCCCACGGGCTCCTGCAAAGGCGCCCTTGGTCCGCCCCACCCTGCTTTTTGCAGGGTCTCTCCGAGCACCAGGCCTGCTCCTGACTCCTCCACACCCTGAGCCTGCTGCAGGGCTCCTGTCCTCAGATAGAAGACCCTCCCGACTGGCGGTGCCGTGCTGGCCGCTCCCTGCACTTGAATGAGGGCTCCTGGTGAACATGTGCAGGGAGGGCTGGCCTAAAGGGGTGGGTCAGTGGAAGCCTGAGGGTGTTGTGCTCAGAGGCGCGAGGTGGCGAACAGCACCATGGCCTTGGGACCTAGCAGGAGAGGATCTGTGGCCCACAGAGGTCTGTCCTGATCCCCTGGAAGCTGTGACCACTACTGCCTGACAGGGTGCTTTGCACGTGTGGTTAAGTTCAGGATCCCTGCATGGGGAGATGTTGTTCAGTCACTGAGTTGTGTCCCACTCTGCCACCCCATGGATTGCAGCACGCCAGGCCTGCCTGTCCATCACCATCTCCCGGAGTTTGCGCAGACTCATGTCCATTGAGTCGTGAGGCCATCCAACCATCTCATCCTCTGTCGCCCCCTTCTCCTGCCGTGTTTCTTTCCTGGCATCAGGGTTTTTCCCAGGGAGTCAATTCTTCGCATCAGGTGGCCAAAGTATTGGAGCTTCAGCCTTTCCAGTGAATATTCAGGGTTGATTTCCTTTGGCGTTGACTGAGTGGGGAGGTGATCCAGTGTTATCCAGGTGGCCCTAGTGTAATCACAGGGCCCTCCTTCCCCAGAGAAAGAGGCTTGATGTGACATGATGCAAGAGGCCGCTGCTGGCTTGAGGATGGATGAGGAACCCAGGAGATGACCAGGAAGCAGGTCCCGCCTTCAGAAGGAGCCCTGCCCTGTGGATACATTGATTGGAGCCCAGGAGACCCGTTGTGGACTTCTGATCTCCATAGCTGAAAGGATAAGTGTGTGGTGTTTAAGCCAGTGAGATGTGGTGATGTGTTGAGCTGCCGGCAAACGGGTAAGGGTCCAGGGAGCAGATGAGATGCGGCAGGCAGGCGTCCAGGAACCTGCACAGAGGCTGGGAGAGCGTGGCTGCCTCTCCCAGGGCCAGGTCTCTGGACGCCAGGGCTGTGCCCGCGTCTGCTTGTTGGCTCCTTCCCACAGCTCTGACGTAGAGGCAGCAGCATCCCCATTTCACCCTTGAGCAAAACAGAGGTGCTGAGCACGCTCCACAGCCTACCAGGGCTTGGTGGCAGTGGCAGGCTTTGAATCAAGCCAGCCAGCGGCACAGAAATTTGCGTCTCGTCACATTCAGCAGACACTTGGTTGTGACGTGGTGGTCACCCCCCTGCTGCCCTCTCCAACGGTTCCTGTCTCCCCGCCCAAAGTGGCAGGCTGCAGGTGGGCTCCTTAGTCGGAAGGCTTTTGTGTGGTTCACCACATGCTTTGAATGTGGAAGGCAGCTCACTGCAGAGTCAGCCGAGGCCGCCTTCTGCTCGAGCACGTGGAGTGTGGTGGGTGGCAGAAGGAGACTCGAGGTGTTTCTGAAGGTAGATACCTGCTTTCCTCACTGAATCAGGTCCTCGGTAACATGAGCCTGAGCCGAAGTGAATCACCCAAACAAACCATTCCGGGCTCTGGGTGTCTGGAGAGATTTAAACTTGAGAAGGCGGGGAGCCTTGTCTGCCAGGGCTCAGGGTGAAAAGCCCGGTTCTGCGGAGCCACAGGTTGGAGCCCCTGAGGCCGCTCATCCACCCCAGTCCTCCGGTCAGCTCACCCACACAGCCCTGCCTCTGCTCGTGAGCAGATGAGACTCCTCCAGCTACGCAGATGGCACCAGTCCGGCTGTCCCCCTGCTCTGTCTCCAAGCCCCAGCCACCTGCATTCATCTCCTCAGTGCCGCCTGAACCATCTGTTTCTTAAGGCAGCAGCTTTTGCCAGGTGGAAAGAAGACAGGGTTGGAGGGGCCAGAGCCGGGTTCCTCAGCCGGCAGGGGCTGAGAGGCCAGCCAGTCCCCTCACTCCTGACATCCACCTAGCAGCGTGGGGGCGTATCCTGAATGTCCTTCTCCTGGCCTCTTTTCCTGACAGTTTTAAAGGTTTAAAACACAAGATAGATACATACATACTGCTAATATGTTGACCGCTGGGTTGGCCAAATTGCGACCTTCAAGCACGTGGCTTGGGGGTTGTCTGGAGAAGATGGAGATAAGCAAGGTAACTCAGGGGCATCCTCGTTAAGACCCAGAACGCAAATGATCTCTGTTGAGGTGACTTGTTCCGCCTCAAGGTGTGCAGCGGGCAGTGACCCAGACACTGCCCCTCGGGGTCCGGATTGGTGGCCGTGGACTCCTGCTGGTCGCTCAGGTCATGGACATGGTGATGTTACAGGCAGGGTCCCCGGGAGCTGTTAACAGTCCTCAGAATTCTCCTCCAGGTGGTCACTGCTTACCCTGAGGGCTCGAGGAAGGAGTGAGAATTACAGATCTGAGAGTTTTCTGTGATAGCCAGTATTTTCTTGGGAATCATAGATTATTATTTAAAATCTTAATTTCTCTTTTGATGAAGTTCAGTCCTATACTTTTTAAGGGCTCTTGTTGTTAAAATATTGCTTTCATTGTGTGTGTGTTGTTGGAGGGCTCGTGGTCATGTGATTTTGTTTTAGAGTAGACTGGGAGGGTGAAGTGATCGAAGTCAATACTCAGCTCCCCAGTCTCACCAGATCTGTTCAGGGGCACGTAGCACCCGTGGCTCGACGCTTCGTGGCGGTGGATGGTCTCCATCGTCACATAGTTCTAGTGGCCAGTCGCTGCTCCAGATCCAGCCTGTGAGCTGGTTTTGGGAGACTGCCTTGAAGCGATTGCTCAAAGTAACAGAAAACCAAGCATTTTCTTCTGTAGAAAACCCAGGAAGAGGGATCTGCAGACTGACTCCCCTGAGCACCTGCTCACCCGTCGCCTCAGATCTCTGCTTCAGGCGCTGGCCCGGGTGCTTGACACAGGAAGAGGGGATCGAGGGGATCATGTGTCAGCCGGAGGGGAGTCGGCGGGATCTAGACGGCCCCAGGAACACGCAGTTAATGCGGAGAGAGAGGGATGGCCGCCACAGAGGTGCAGAGCCCGGGCTCTGAGCGGGGGGCTAGGATGTGAGTTCTGGGGACTTGAGGCAAGAGTGGCAGAGGTCTGGCTTTGGGTAGATGGAGCCAGGGCCCTCTTTGCTTGCTGCCCGGGCGCGTGGATCGCAGTCAAACCCGAGCTGTGTCTCTCTGCTCTCCCCCTGTTAGTCTCTGAGGCCAGCAACATTCCGTTTTCTCCACCGTGAGCAGCCGTTTCTACCAGATAACTGAACGCACTGCATTTTTATGTTTTAGTTTCAGTTGGCCGGGAAAGGCACCGTATGCAGTGCAAGTTAGCCTTCATTTTACCTGCTTCAGTAATTATTATAAAGGTTAGGTTTGCATCTGCCTGTCTGCAAGTCTCTGAAAAAATGTTGGTAGTCACGACAAATTTTAAAATAACGAGTTATATTGATGATTTCCCATCCATCACAATTTAAACCACCCATTTAAAGCATCCAATTTATTGTGACCGTCAGCGCAAGTTTTGAACATTTTTGTTACCCCCTAAAGAAGTCCTGTATTCAGCCCCAGGCAGACCCCAGTCTACCCTCTCCCTGCCTGTTGTGGACATTGTGTGGCCGCCTCACACTTTGTGTGGCCTCTGGCATCTGGCTCCTTTTGGTAGCATGAGAGGGAAGGATCAGCGCGCTGCCCCTTTTTATTGCTCAATAGTATTCCTTCCTGTGGCGCCGCACCGTGATTTGTATGAGATCAGAAGATGTGCAGGCTCTCACGATTCTGTCGTCTGTAAGAGGTTTTATTCAGTGTTTTTAAAAGGGACTTGGAACTTTGTTGAGGATGTGATTCACCGCCAAATCTAATCAGCCGGGTGGTGCGGGGTCAGGGTGTATCAGAGTCAGTGGAGGGTTGTCAGCAGCAGTAGAGCCGCATGGAGGCATTTATTAGGTTTCTCCCGCGCCCAGCTCTGCGAGTTGCTGACAGTCCACTGGCGCTGGCACGGGAGGCCACCTGGCTGGTGGGCTGTGAAGGAAGAGGGTGGCAGGTGGGTGAGTGAGACTGGAGTGCATCCCTGTGGGCTTCTCCCCGCCTGCTGGTGCTGTCCTCACAAAGCGAAGGGGCCCGGAGGCAGACAAGCCCCCGGGCACTGGACAGCGTGGGGCTCCTTTGCTGTACCCTCCTCATTGCTGGAACTCCTCAGGGAGGGGCCTGGGTTGCAGGGTTGCTCAGGTGGCACACATCCACCAGGTGGCCTGGTCTCTGGGCTGTCTCACTGCTGAGAACCCTGGAGAGCTGCTGGGTAGGTGGGTTATATCTATCATTATTTGCCAGGTTAGAAATTAAACATTAGTTATTCATTTAGAAGTAATAAATCAGCATGTGGTAGCACATTTAATACAGTGGGGTTTTTGGCCATGCAGCACAGCCGTGGGATATCAGTTCCCCGACCAGAGCCTCTGGCAGTGAGAGCACAGAGTCCTAGCCACCAGCTTGCCAGGGGACACCCCCACGTGCAGGAGACGCTTTCCAAAAAAAGAGTTTAATGAGGAATGGCATTGTACATACATTCTGCAGATTCATTGTCAGACTTGATAGTCAGCTGGATTTTCATATCTGCTTTTGCTGACAGCTGCGATGTAAATTTTACTGGAGATATAAAGAAACCCAGTCTTACAGAGATATATACTTACAGAGGTACAGCCTTGTCAGGTAATTATGGCAGTTCGTTCATACTGCACCACAGTTTGGTAGCAGCTTAGGTTCATTGCAACATGCAGTTTGAAAACTCTGAGTTAACTTTTCATGCTCTATTACATTAAAACTTACTGGTTAGTCTTGAATGCTGCAATTTCTAGCACCAGTCATTGGTCATTTGAAAATTCCGATTCACAGTTTACAGACATCTTAAGTGTTGGTGTATTTTATTGTACAGTTACATTAAAAAGTCCTTAAAACATCACATTTTCATTCAGCCCACCAGTGTTACCTAATTGGGAACAGGGTTATAGTTAAATCTCCAGAAAGCTCATGGCACAAAGAGAGTGGTGACTTCTGATCTGTTAGGGTCACCACTACTTGGCTGGTGAATATGAAAGTCACTCAGTCATGTCCAGCTCTTCGGGACCCCGTGGACTGTACAGTCCATGGAAGTCTCCAGGCCAGAACACGGGAGTTGTTAGCTGTTCTCTCCTCCAGGGGATCTTCCCGACCCAGGGATTGAACCCACGTCTCCCACATTGCCGGCAGATTCTTTACCAGCTGAGCCACCAGGGAAGCTCAAGAATCCTGGAGTGGGTAGCCTATCCCTTCTCCAGGGGATCTTCCAGACCCAGGAATCGAACCGGGGTCTCCTGCATTGCAGTTGGTTTCTTTCCCAGGTGAGCCATGAGGAAGCCCGCCCAGTAAAGATGGTTGGATGATAATTAGCGACTGGCAGCCGAGTTGTCCACAGCAGCTAATTCCAGGTTCAGGCAGTGTTGGGTGGTCCCCGCAATGGGAAATTGTCCTGTGGTCCCACACACACACTTAAAAATGTATAGGATGTATGTTTGTGGATGCATAAAAGTGTATAGGCTCCATTAAGGTGAACAGATACTCTGTCAGAATTCAAGGAGAGGACAATTAAGCAGAAGTGGTCTGTGATTTTGAGTGTTTTGCTTCCTGCCCCTTCCTCATGGCCAGCATTCACTTCCTATTCTCTTTGGTCTTTCCCCTCGCTTTCTCCATTATCCAGTGGCTTGTGTGGAACAGTTGGAGGAACTCTGAATTTAAACATAGCTTTGGAAACAGCACACCTTATTTATGTACCCGAGTTCACTGGAGCAGAGTGTGTATCTGCCCTCCCGTTTTCCTGGCTTCTGGACAGTCTCGACTCCCTCTCCCCGCAGAGAGAACGAGCCGTGCCGCAGTCGTCTGTGTACACGACCGCCCGCAGGTCCTGGGGAGAAAGACTCAGACCTGCATCTTTTATGCCCTGTTTTCTTTTCCCATGTGGATAAAGTTCTGAACTCATAACCCAAGGCAGTGTTTAGAGAGTTGGTAAATCACATTCTTCTCCTTGCCCTACAGGTGCCTTTCCTTTGGTTTTACATATAGTGAAGTTGGCGGCTGCTCAGCGGCTCAGGGTTGCAGCCTGGGGGCAGGTCTGTGTGTGCCCCCTGGCCCAGCGGGGCCCGGAGCAGCCCCTCACGCTGAGCTGCCCATGTGTCTCACTGCAGTCTTGTCATCTTGCAGAATTGTACAGCTTGTAACCTGATCAGTAGTTCGTTGCTTTTTATTGCTGGGCTCTATTCCACGGAGGGACATCTGGGTTGTCTCCAGTTTTTGGCAGTTACAAATGAAGCCACTATAAATACCCATGTTCAGGCTTTTGTGTGAACATGAGTCTTCATTTCTCTAGAGGAAGGTGTCGAGTTGTTGGGTGAGGCGTGCTCCGTGGGGAACTGCCCACCTGCTTGCAGTCCGTGTGCCTGCGTCCTCTGCACCGCCTCCTCGGCCGCGCCAGTGGTTCCATCTCAGCCATCTTATAGGTGGCAGTCGTTTTAATTCACAGGTGTCTAATAGCTCAGGCACATTCTTTTTGTTTGTTATTTGCCATCCTTGTGCCCTCTCTCACCTGTCTGCTTAGATATTGGGCTTTCTAAAGTTCTCACTGCTGTCGGGTTGGAGAGCTCTGTAAGTATTCAGGGTGAGTCCTTTGTCAGATGACCTGCAGATATTTTCCTCCCAGCCTGTAGCCTGTCTGTTTTTCCCCTTAATGGCGTCTTTACAGAAAAGTCCGTTTTATCAACATTCTCTTATTGATCTTGCCTCTTGGTGTTGTGTCTAACAGTTCTTTGCTGGGTATCACATGATTACTTTTTAAAGTTTAAATGTCCACCTAAGGTCCATTATGAGTTAGTATTTGAAGGTGGGAGGTTGCAGTTTATTTATTTTTGCCTATGAAAGTCCAACTGTTTCTTTACTGAAAGGATTGTCTCTTTTTCTCTGAATTACTTGCACCTTTGTCAAGAATCAGGCAGTAATGTTGACGTCGGCGTTTTTGTGGGCTCTCCTGTTCTGTTCTGTGTTCACCCCTTTGCTAACACAGCTCCATCTCAGCTACTGGGGCAACTCAACTACTCCTTTCAGACTGTTTCCCTTACTGTGCTGGGAATTTGACTGGAATCGTGTATCAACGTAGCGATTGATTTGGGGAGAACTGAGGTCTTCACCCCGCCTTCCAGCCCTTGAACGTGGTCCGTCTCCTGCTCTGGTGACTTTACCTGGGAAACCAGTCTTCCTTCCACTTTCTGTTGACACTAGTTTTTTTTTGAAGGTCTTGGATGTGAGTGTTCCTTGATAGTCTGGGTGGGCCCCCCAAAAAGGAGGGTCAGGCCTGAGTGATAGTCCAGTGGCACCAATGTGGGGATGAAAAAAAACAACCAGAAACGGGTTCTTCCTCCGTCCCAGACTGTTCTGTTTGTGGCTTTATACAAATAAAGGAACTCCCCTGACATGGGCTGTGCTTGAATGGTTTGTTAAAGTTTTAATTAGCACAGGCAGAGTATGTATTTTAAAATCTCTCCTCTGCTTCTGACCCCACTCCTCAGTCCCCGGATATCCTTGTCTCTGTGAGTAGAAAATACAGGCGTTTAAGGGCAGTTGTTGCTGTCTGCCCAGGTGTGCAGGGCCGACCGCCATGGTCACGGATAACGGAGGCAGCCCCTTTGTGCGGGTCTGCTGGGGGAGCCCTGGGGGAGCCCCGGGGGAGCCCCACCGCCTCTGCCCACCCCTCCCGCCCTGCTGCAGCCTGGCTGGTGCGCCCAGGCTGCAGGCTGTGTTCTGCTCGTGCCTTTTCTCTGCACTGTGGGGTTGCAGAGAGTCCTGGACAAGACTGAGCAACCAAATGAACTGTAAAGGCGTGTGTACTTGCTGAGGCGACGGGAGGGCAAGCAAGGCTCTGTCTGAGGGGTGAACACTGGGTACTTAATGCACGAAGGGCGTTGCCCTGCCCACACGCACTGCTTTCTTCCCTAAGGACTTCCTGCTCACTGAGTCCTCTCTGGGTGGACATTCTCCCTTAATAGCCTTGCTTTCTTTAAAACTACACGAATGTGGGGTGAATTCATACACACAAATAAATTTTATAGATAAATGGGTTTTTCAAACAGCACAATTTTTTTTTTCTTTTCTTTTTTAATTTTTGGCTGTACTGGGTCTTTGTCGCTGCGCGGGCTTTTCTCTAGCTGTGTGGACAGGGGCTGCTCGCTAGCTGTGGTCACGGGCTTCTCACTGGCGGCCTCTCTCGTTGCAGAGCTCCCAGGCTCATGGGCTCAGTAGCTGAGGCGCACGGGCTTAGTTGCTCCCCAGCATGTGGGGTGTACCCCGACCAGAGATGGAACCCGGGTCTCCTGCGTTGGCAGGTAGATTCCTTACCTCTGCACCTCCATCGAAGCCCCAGAATGTCTATTTCTAGAGAAAGAGTGCAGAAAGTAAGAGCATTTACACCTGCCTCAGGTGTTCAGTTTCAGTTCGGAAAGAATCCACCTGCAGTGCGGGAGACTCCAGATCGAGTCCTGGGTCGGGAAGATCCGCTGGAGAAGGGACAGGCTACCCACTCCAGTGTTCTTAGGCTTCCCCTGTGGCTCAGCTAGTAAAGAATCCGCCTGCAGTGCGGGAGACCTGCATTGGATCCCTGGGTCGGGAAGATCCCCTGGAGAAGGGAACGGCTACCCACTTCCGTGTTCTGGCCTGGAGAATTCCATGGACTGTATAGTCTGTGGGGTCGCGCAGAGGTGGACGCGACATTCACTTTCACTTTCAGGCGTTGAGTGCACACAGCAGTTCCAGGCAGAGCCCTTGAGACGGCTGTGCTCTCTGAAACTGGTTTGTCCCCATGCAGAATGGCCTGTTTCTATTCAGTTCTTGTTCCCTCCCCCCCAAACAGTGCAGCTTTATGGAGATATTCCATATACCCTGCAACTCAGCAGTTTTTAATAAACGTATTCACCCATCACTGCAGTCGGCTTATGATGCCTACGAGGAACCCCTGTGCCCCTCAGCCATCACCCTTCCGGTCTCCCTCCCAGCTCTGGGCACCCACTGGTCTGCCTTCTAACTCTGTGGAAATCACTCTTCTGGACAGCTGATACGAACGAGTGGAGCCACACTACGTATGGCCTTAATTAATGAGCACTTGTGTTTTATGAGGTTTTCTCTGTGAAATATGCTGAAGTACAAGAAACATGCTTGTGTACAATTTGGGGCATGTATGCTAGTTTTCTGAGAATAGATATCTAGAAATGACATTCTAAGTTATGACTTCGGCTTTCATAAATATCACCTTTGGGGGAGAATGATTTGACTCTAAGTTTAGACTCTAGCCACTTGGCACCCATTTTATGATGTGAGATCCTTCGCATCTGTGGGCATCTCCAGTATTTTTCACTGTTGATGTGGTTAGACGGAAAGGGGTGTCCTGTTAATTAGGGGGGTTGTTATTTCTTCGGGACCTCTCCTTGGCTCCAGTTGGCTTGTGTTGTCTTGACTTCAGCATCTCGTGAACCCGCTGGCTGCTGCAGGCTGCTCGTAGTCTTCCTCCGTCCTGGAGCGTCACGTTGTCCCCCCTCTGCTGGGCTTGTTGGGGCTTGTTTTCCTCTCCGGCAACCGGACAGCCCTACGCAGTAGAGCAGATGAGACCGGACATGTAAGAAAGCAGCTGAGACGTAATTATAAGTTCCTCATTTGGGCCGGGGGCACGCCCCTCTCCGATACTGGCCAGTGTCCACACCAGTCTGCAGTCGTGGTTTGTGGGGCAGACGTGATGGCGGGTTAGCACGGTCCTCCAGAGAACAGACGATTTTTGCATAATGAAGCCAAACGGAGGGCCCCAAACAAATAGTCTTATTTAAGGAACACAAGTTTATCCGTGGCCTTCCTTGGGGCTTTATTTTCCTATAACTGATGTAAATCTGAATTATTTAAGAGTATGGAGCCCTCTGTCGGGATTTGGCACACTGCTTCTGCTTGGAACTTTCAGACTCTCCGCAAGGCAGGAGCTGAGAAGCCCCAGTTTAATGAGGCGGACACCACCCGCGAGTGGGCTTCCAGCTCCCTTCACGGAGTCAGAGCGTATAAAAATTAAACCCAGAACACATGTTAACATGTGTTAACACAACTTAGTGTTGATTAAGTCACGGTCTCATTGTTAACATGACCAAAGGAAGTCTAGAATCACTGGAGGCTGCCCCGGCCAGGGGCATGAGAGCACAGAAGCGTTCTCTCTCTCTCTCTCTCACACACACACACACACACTCGAGAGCACAAAAGTGCTCTCGCACACACACGCACACTCACGCAGAAGCTCTCATACGCACACACACACTCACGTGAGCACAGAAGCTTGCTCTCACACACGCACACACACGAGAGCACAGAAGCTCTCTCACACGCGCACACACAAACACGAGAGCACAGAAGCGCTCTCTCTCACACACGCGCGCGCGCACACTCCCCACTTCCTCTCAGGAACCAGCTACGGACAGATGCCCGGGCCCGCGGTGGTTGGACAGGCTCGGTCAGATGGCTGCCTGGGGCTGGCAGCCAGGTTCAGACCTGGGACCTCTCAGTCCTGACCCCCCTGTTCCGAGTGTCATGTGCTTTGGGGCCACAGGTGGTTCCTCTTGGGACGAGTGCTTGTGTGCACTCGGGGGTTTTCAGGGCCCTGCCCGCCCTCTGCCCGAGCCTCACCGCCCACCTCCCCCTGTGCCCGCCGGCTGCCTGGCTCCTGTTCACTGTGAAGCCTGGCAGTGCTGCTCGGGACCTCTGCCCGGCCGGCCCCCCATCTCTGGTCCTGGCCTGTGTGTGTCTGTCTGCCCTTCTGTCACCTTAGCCCTTGTGTCCAGGGTCTGCTTACCAGCTCTCCCTGCTGCCTGGCCCAGCCTGTTCTTGACGCGTCTCGACGCTTGCTAAGAGAGGGACTAACCCCGTGAGAGGAGGGCAGCCCGCTTCGCCTCCAGGTGGGCTGTGTGCGCAGACCAGTGTCAGGAAGTGGGTCCGCCCCTTGAGGGGATGGAGAGCCTGCTAGTGTGATAGTGGATTTGAAATGACTTTTTTGAAGTGTAGTCAAAGCTTTCCATTTCTAGGAGGTTTCACAGAGTGAGGGAGGGCATTTCCTCACAGCCCACGGGCCCTGTGGTCCTCCTCCCACTGGGCCGGGATGGAGTGAGCTTGTTGGCAGAGCCTGTGGGCTCTGCTGCCTGGTCGGCATCGGCTCCTTCCCGCCTGGTAGTTGCTGGGGTGGTTGACCTGCGTGAGAGCAGACAGCTCACATGGCCATTCCGCCCCATGTCTGTGTCCTCGGCGACCTCCATGTTCTGCCCAAGGATGCCTCCTCTGCCTCTTCCCTGACTGTGCGAGGCCTGGCTCGCCCTGAGACTCCACCAGGGGGACCGGAGTTAATACCGAGCAGAGTTCTACCAAAGAATTGTAGGTTTTGTAGGGGTGTCTGGAATTGTTTCCCAACACCAAGGAGGTTCTGGCTTCTTGGGGAGTGTGACAGCTGACATCTATGGGTCCCTGCTTTTGTGGAAGCCTTTTCAGACCCCCTCCTCCCCATCCTCTGCTGGCGGCGGGGCCCCAGCTGCTGCCTGCCCCCCGCCCCTCATCCCCACTCCTCACCATGCCTTCCTCTAACCAGCCCAGCCTCTCAGCCAGGCTCAGCAGGAGTGGTTCATCTTCTGTCTCTCACCATTGAGTTATCAGTTGCTTCTTTGAGCTCAGAGCCAGGGGTTTTGTGGGTCAGAACCTTGGGAAATCTAGTGTATCTGAATTCTTGAGAGGAAGTGATGGAGCTGAAACACGATATGCATGCACGTCTCTGTTCGGACCTGTACAAAACTCTATTTCTGGACCACTTTGCCTTTTGAAGGTGATCATCTCAAATGATGGTTGCTTGATTATGTGTCTGGGCCTGATAACTGTGGGCAGCTTTAAAAAGAGAATGCTGAGCGAGAGCTCCTGGAGGTTCTATGCAGTCACTCTGATGTGGCTGAGAGAACCCTGCCCTCCCCTCCCCCCACCCCAGCAGATTCTGCTGCAGAGCCATGCAGACATGGCGGGGAACTGCGCGCTTGGACCACAAGGTGACTTGCGAGCGGAGGGGGCCTCGTGACTCCGAGCGGAGAGGAGGGGGACCAAGCAGAAACCTGGGGGCTCTGACCTGGAAGTCAGGGTGGACTGGTGGGGTGGGGCTTAAGCTGGGCTGGTAAGGCTCTGCTTGACCCATTCAAGGAGCCATTCATGTCAAGGTCGCCGTGGTGTCTGTGTCCCTCCACTTACCCTGTCTGCCCTTTTTAAACCAAGTCGTGGGTTTTGCTCCCGGGGTTGTATCACTAGTTGGGATTTTGAGGAGAAGTTTGCAGGGGTGGGGGGTTTCTGAGTGGAGAGCGACTCTTAGGCGTGGCTGGACCCTTGTGGCCCAGCTAGCTCCTGGGGGCAGCATACAGATTTAGTTGGAAGGCCGTGAGGTTTTATTGGGGTTGTTTGGTCCCCTCTCCCCAACCTTTTTTGGCAGAAGTTTGTGAAGTGATGGAAGATGTCAAGACCATCCAAGTGGAATTTTCTGTTTTTCTCCAGCAGGAGTGAGATTCAGGCACTAAATCGGGACCATCTCATTTCCATAGCAATTGGCCAGCTCTGGGTTGTGACATCACAGAGGTCTGAGAAGAGTAAAGCTGGATATAGATAGGCACAGGGAGCCCCAGTAAAAAAGGAGGAAATACAGGCTTTGTAACTAAACAGGGGAGCCTTTTGTGTTTCTAAAGTCACTCTTTTTTTTTTTTTTTTTAAAGGGGAGTGGGGAGGATTCAGGCTGCTTTCTGTGGAGGTGGGGTGAGTGATGGATGAAGGGGAGAGAGCGTGAGATGGGGCTGGAGGGGCAAGACTTCATCCACAGTGCCCTGGCTGCCACCGAAGAGTTTTATTTCTTCAGGGGAGCAATACCATCCAGTTGATGCTTTTTATTTTTTTTTAATATAAGTTTATTTATTTTGTCATACATCAACATGAATCTGCCACAGGTATACACGTGTTCCCCATGCTGAACCCCCTTCCCTCCTCCCTCCCCATACCATCCCTCTGGGTCATCCCAGTGCACCAGCCCCAAGCATCCAGTATCATGCATCAAACCTGGACTGGCGATTCGTTTCATATATGATTATTATACATGTTTCAATGCCATTCTCCCAAATCATCCCACCCTCTTCCACAGAGTCCAAAAGACTGTTCTATACATCTGTGTCTTTTTTGCTATCTCTCATACAGGGTTATTGTTACCGTCTTTCTAAATTCCACATATATGCATTAGTAAAGTCACTTTTTAAAAGGTATTTTGTGCCATTAGTTCAGTTCAGTCTCTCAGTCATGTCCGACTCTTTGCGACCCCATGAATCACAGCACGCCAGGCCTCCCTGTCCATCACCAACTCCTGGAGTTCACTCAGACTCACATTTTGTGCCATATGTGTTTATTAAAAGTTGCCACTGATACTATCACAATGCTGCTGTCAAAAGGCCTACTAACGTGAGTAATGGAAACGATCTGTTGCATTTCTGGGTGTCATGTGTATATTTCGGAATGATAATCACCCCCTTCCCCTCCCTGACATTTAAGTGTACCAGAGACTTGGTCTGTATGTTTGAGGCATTCTGTATTGTCAGTGGTGTTTCTAATCATTGTGTCGTCATTCACATTTGGCTGAATGAGAGTTAACACATCTGGGAAAATTCCAGCTGAGCAAGATAAATTCAGAACAGGATCAGTATCTATGGTGATAAATAAACATAAATGCCAATCTTGCACTTCTTCCCTGATGATGAAGATAGCCTTATCGTTTAGGATGTTTTTGGAAGCCTAGTTCAGATTGTGATATCAGACACTTTCATCATTTAATTCTGGTCCAGGGATTTACTGTGTCTTAATTAAATTTTTAATCCTTTTGTTGAACTAACTCATTTATGAGGAGCTTATTTTAACTGGATACAGTCCCTTAGGAGCTAGACTTGAGTTGCCAACTTTTTCTCCAAGGGTCCCGTGCCAGGTGGTTGGGAGGGCCTGTTGCTGACAGTTTTCCCCTGTACGTCATGGACCAGCCAGGGGGCTTTTCTGCAGTTTGACAGCCGCCGGCCTGGACCACTGTCACCATGCCTGTGAAGTGTGGAAAATTGGTCAGCCCAGCAGGAATGTGTACTATGTAAAAGATGGGACGGTGCTCAGGAGAACCTCATTCTAACTGTGGAACCCTCGCCACCTTGCCTTTAGGAGCCACCTTCAGAGAAACTTGTCATTTTTGCATGTGTGCACTCTACATCATGCTTTAAAGCTCTTCTAAAGACCTGAGGAACTAAAGTCAAAGTGCCAGGCACATGTCAAGCAAATGGCTTCAAGATTTCTAGTGCATTCATGTGACGTGTGTGTGTGTCTGCAGGGAAGGCTCTCTCTGCTGCTTCAGAACCTTGTACTAGTTTGTGTTCTAGTCCATGTTTGTTTATTGGTGTAAAGGGCAATAAGAATTTATACAGTCTTACTCCAACAAAACTCTTCTCTTTTATAGCTATGATAGATACGGCATCTTCATTTTTAAAAACTTAGTATTATTAACTCAGAACCTCATACAGGTACACTGAGAACCTTTCATTCCCTGATCGGGGATTGAACCTGGGCCCTGGGCAGCGGAAGTGTGAGTGCTTAACCACTGAGCTGCCAGGGAATTCCCTGAGAACCTTAAAAAACAAAAACAAAATTGCTGTATAATACTCCGTTGGTGGAATGTGCTGTTTATTTCATAGGCCTTTGTAGGATTTTTCCTCAAAATATTTTTTGATGGTGTGAGGTAATTAACTTATGAGGGTAAATGTGGAAATTTCAGTCAAAGTACATTTTTAGGATATATGGTTCAAGCTAGATAAGCAACGGGAAAAGGAATTTCTACTTTACTTACTTCTTTCCCCAGTTTTTTTGTCAGGGTGTCATGATTGAGGGGTCAGTTTAAATATTGTGTTTTCATAAATAGCTTTTATTGATAAACTGACAAAAATTAATTAAATGTATATATTGATATTTAGTGGCCCATTTGGTAAAGAATATGCCTGCAATGTGGGAGACCTGGGTTTGACCCCTGGGTTGGGAAGATCCCCTCGGGAAGGGAAAGGCTACCCACTCCAGTATTCTGGCTTGGAGAATTCCATGGACTACATCGGTCTCAAAGAGTTGGACATGACTGAGCGACTTTCACTTTTTGGGCTTCCCTGGTGGCTCAAACGGTAAAGCATCTGCCTGTAATGTGTAAGACCTGGGTTCAATCCCTGGATCAGGAAGATCCCCTGGAGATCCTTGTTGGCAGCCCACTCCAGTATTCTTGCCTGAGAAATTACATGGATGAAGGAGCCTGGTGGGCTCCAGTCCATGGGGTTGCAAAGAGTCAGATACAACTGAGCAAATTCACTGGTTTATTGATATTTAATAAGACAAAAACATCAAGATTGGCAGTGGTCTAAATTTGGGTGGTAATACCTGTTTCTTGGCTTCCAAGGAACTCTAAGCTGTGTTTTGAGATACATAAGAAAAAAAGGACGGTTTATATTCAGGAATTATTTGAGAAATGTAACCTGACAGTTGGGATTTGGAACTTGCCTAGAGGGGAAAGGGAAGGGCGCTGTCCGTGGTGCTGAATCAGACCCACTGCTTGTTGAAGACTGGTGTAAAGGCTCTGAAATACTGAAGTCCAAATACACAGCTATGTAGCTACTTTAAAAACCACATCTCCTGTTTGTAGCTGATATCCTTAATTTCTGTTGGCGTGTTTGAATTCCCAGGGAAAGCTGACCATACAAGGAAACACAGAACATCATTAGTTGCAGTAAACTGTTCTATATGCCAGAAGGACAGGATTTAAATGTGAAGTATGGCCATTTTGACCAGTAGAGGCTGTTTAAATCCTAATTCCTGCCAGCAGTTAAAAAAAAATTTTTTTTCCTTTAAACCATGGCCCTATGTCTTGAAGAAAATTGTACTTAATGAATGAATAGGGATGGGAGTGTTACAGTTGGAGTTTACACTTCATATTTGCCAGTCCTTGGTGAAAAGTTTTAAATCCTCGCTTCTGATTTTATATAAATGTTTTCCAGGCCAGCCTTCAGCAAGCATTTTGCTAGTCTCGAGATCCTTTCTAGGATCTTCGTCCATTCCCATCCTCCCAGGGACCCCCTTTTCAAATTCCCCACACCCTAAAATGCCATTCCTGTTCTTTGGTATGGATTCATGCTTTATATAATTGAAGTGTCCAGTAACAGTTTGAGAATGAGCCTGCTGTTTTAAGGCACGTGTATCCATGATGGAAGATTCTAACGTACGCTGTTATAATAACCCCCCACCCCCAAACAGTATTTTCTCTAGGATTGAGTTTTAATGAGTAGAAACCTTTTTCAAAATAAATTTCATTGCAAATTCAGCAGATTATTGTGTGTTCCTATCCCACTTAGCATTTTGAAAGGAACAAAAGTTTGTTTAGCAAACATACCAGTAAGTATCTTTTGGGTTAAGAGTGTAATTATTTGGCACGGTTGGAACTTACTAGTGACTGGAAATCGTCCAAAGTGCAGATATGGTTTTGTTTACTTGATCCAAGCCAGGAAGGTAAAAATCGTGGAATTTCTTTGTTTCCTTCAAAGCTGGAGATACAGATGACCCACCGAGAATTACCCAAAACCCTGTTATCAACGGGAATGTGGCCATGAGTGACGGGCACAGCAACACAGAGGAGGACATGGAGGACGGTGAGTACCCGGGCTTCGTCTCCTGGTGTTGCGCAGAAAGCGGTCGGAAGCAGACACTCTTCTGTGAGGACTGCTGAGTCTCTTGAAGAGTAGCTAGTTTTCAGGAAGTTGTATCTGAGCAAAATTTAGGAGCCTGGTTTGGTTTTGTATTTCATGATTGCCTGCAAATTTCAAGGTAAGTTGATTCTCCCCATCCTAGGCGAGAAGGTTGAAATACAGAAGTCTGTAATTGACGGGTATTTGCTCAGGCCTGCAGTTAATTTTCCAGCCACTCCTAGTACTCAGAACAAGTACCTTACTGTCCTTTCCTTTTTGTCTGCAGCACGATACTTCTAGACACTGGAACGTGGCTTCCCATTGCATTCCTACTGTAGCAAGTGTATCAGTTGTTTGTAGCTGATTACCCCTCCCCACTCTGGTTAGGTTCAAAACCAGAGCTTTGGGCTTCATCCCCCAGGCTGACTTTTGGTCTTTTATCTTCTCTGCGCAAAGTGTACACATTTGTACATGCATGGGCATTTTGGGCCTAGGGAAGCACTTTCTCTCGAGGCTATTTCTTCATTATGCCTTATCAGACGGGTGTGACCTGTGCCTTTGCCAGGTCAACCCCACGAGAAGGTAGCAGCCAATAGTCACTTTATGCGGCCCCCCGGAGTCTTGCAGTGTAATATGAAACCATGTTCTGTCAAAAGCGTGTCCATCAATCCTCATGAGGGTTGTGTCCTTCCCAGGGGTGTAACGGGGCAGTTGAAAGAAACCATCAGTCACGGGCTGCACCACCAGAAGGACTGCTGTTCAGACCTCCTGCCAAAAGTTCAGCCTCCATGAGAAACTGCAGCCGTAGTTGAGAGTTCTCTCACAGTGCGCTTTACCCCTGGCAGCGGGCTGAGGCCATATCTGAGGAAGGTAAAGAGGCGTGGTCTGACCCGCTGCTTTGTTACCTGTGGAGTGCGCTTTCCACCGCAGACGAGAGGGCGGCGGTGTGGGGTGGCCCCCCAGCTGCGAGGGCCCTTTGGTTCCATCGCAGACCCTGGAGACGCCAGCAGTGGTTCAGAGAGTGCCACGGGGAAGGCCCGAGGCAGGGGTCGATGGTAGCCTCTCCCAGAGCAGGGAGCTGCCCCAGCCAGCCAGAGCCCTGCCCTCAGCTGGTTCCACAGTGCAGGCTTGTCCTGGCGTTGCCCCAGGTGTTCTTGGAGTGGGAGGGCTTGGGAGGAGGCGCAGACGTGGATCCAGACGCAGGCTTCCGAGGGCTCCAAGGCCTTTCGGTGGATCCTTCTTGGTCAGAAAGGTCCGTCTTGTACTTTTTAGGTTGCTGTGTTATCCCCTCCTCCCCGCCGAGTTGTGACAGCTCCAGAGTGTCTCTCAAAGTGGCTGGAAATCTCCCAGGGGCCCCAGATTGCCTCACCTGAGATCCAGTGTAAGGAGAGCATAGTGTACACAGCACCCCTTCCTTTTGAGGCCAACTGTACTAAATTGTTAGTAGTCAATAATGGCGTTATGGAACCTAAAAGCAGAAATGCTCCTACTGCGAATTATCAGCTGGAAAAAGCACTTTACAGGGCAAAGTAGCAGTGGTCTTCAATACCCTTTGTTCCTGGTCTTCTGAAAGGCCCAGGGGCAGGAGAGTGAAAAGAACGGTGTCTGTGGGGCGGGGGGCCACGGTGATAGTTATTTTGAACCATTTAATGGTAGAATATGTGTGTGTGAAATTGTTCAGAAATCTGCAGAAAGTGAGAGGAGTGCTGGGTTAAGCGCGTTTCTTTACTGAGTTCTTGTGGGCTGTTAGCCTCCTAACATCTTTCTCTGAAAGCCCTTTTCGTTGTTGATGATTCCCCAAGCCTCTGAAACGCTAGCACCTCTTTTTCCTGAGTCTCCTTTGGCAGCGTAGAGAGGGCACACAGCGTGAGGAACCGCGGGGTAGGAGCCTCAGTCTGCGCAGAGAAGCCTTCGTGGCGGGGAGGCTCCTGCATGGCGCTTGAGCGGCTGCCAGCAGCGGTGGGAGAGATGTCCGGTCGAAGTAGAGTAACTGTTGTGGATGCAGGTGGTTGGTACCTGTGAAGCAATAGTTGTGTTTGTTTTTTTTCCTGGGTGGGTGGGGGGGATTAACTGGGATGTGCAGAGATTTGTATTAGAACGAATAATTGAGGTTTGATACAGCTTCTGCCAGAGTGCCCTTTGGGGGAACCTCAGGCCCGCCTTTTGGGGGACCAGGTTTTCTGCCAGGATGTGTGAGGGCAATAGGTGGCACAAGCTCGCTGACAGACACTGGCGTGGGTCAGTCAGTGTCTCATGGTGCTCAGGCAGGTCAGAGTCTATTTGGATGAGGCAGTAATCCAGCAGGGTAGGAGATAGCCTTCGTAATCCCAAGTGTACCACTTTTACCCAAAAGAGTTTCGCTTTGAAGCCATTGCAGATAGAGAAAGCTGCATAAATAGTCCATGGAGTCCTGGGTACCTTCCACCCATTTTCTCCCCTAACTCCTCAGAGGACGGTCACCAGGCCAGCCCTGTCCGCCAGAGAGAGAGGGGCTTCCTACCTGCCACTCCGCTGTACCCCTGCCTGTCTGGACCTGCTGGTACTTAGTACAGGTTCTCAGCTGCTCCGTTAGCGGGAGGAGCTCGGTGGGCAGCTGTGTTCTGGTCTCGGCCACCAATGCCACGGGTATGAAGGGCTTGAAGTCGGGGTGGTGACATTTTTACTCATGTGAAATCTCACATCAAACCTCCTGATTAGCATATTTTGGAAGCTCATCCTGTGCCTTGGGCGTGAGGCGGCATCTCATATGTGGTGTGTGGTTCAGCGAGTGTGAACTGCGTGGGGGAGGGGAGGCGAGGAGGCGGGCCAGGGCAGCACCAGGAGCGCTGGAGGGCTGGCCTGCTCCCGGACCCATGCCAGGCTCAGCTGGTCCTGTTTGACTGAAGTGTGGGGAGGAAGAGCAAAACGGCATTTTTTTGTATAAAACTCGTCCTACAAAAACCTGAATGGTAACTGAAAGTCACGTAGATGGAGGCTTGTGACGTCATGTCTTTGGGTCCCCGGAACATGTCCTGTCATCACCAGATAGTGGCTGGTTTAATTGGGCTCTGGGTTTGGTCCTCTAAACTCTTAAGATGGTGTTGGTCACTGTGTTTAGTGTCCACAGATCTTGGGTCCTGAGACCCCCTGTGACACCATGGATGAGACAAACCCCTTAACCTCAGCAAGCCTCGATGTCCCCACCTGTAACGCGGGAGCTGAGTCGCACCTGCCTTGCCTGGCTGTGGGTTTGGACACTGCTCAAATACAATGTGTGTGGCTGTGGAGGAGCGGCCCGCTTCTCTCCCCAGTGTTCCGGACCGCATTCTCTGCAACAGGCGTTTTGCCTTTTCTATGGACTCTTATGTCGGGAACAGATGAGGGTGACCCCTGCAGAGGCCCGAATGCATCGCCCACCATGCAGCTGCTCTTCCTTTGAGGGCCTCTGCAAAGAACCAGGTTTCGGGTAGTAAAACAAGTGGGACAGAGCCTTTAAATGGAGGGAAAAGCGCTGTTAGCACATCCTGTGGGGTTTTCTTTCTTTGGTAAAGAATATTACCCTCTCATGAGGACTGATGGACATGTTTTCTTAAGAACAAACTCAGCCACAGTGGAGGCAGTTTCTGTGTGCAGAGAAGTGAAGCGTGGAGGGCCTGGGTGTGTTCTGGGCACGCTCTCCCTAGGCCTGAGAACCCCACTTGTGCCTGGGCTCAGGCGTGACAAAGTAGCCCCTGCTGCTCAGCCAGAAAAGGCCCTCCTGTTACTCTGTAGGTCACATGTGGCCCTCGGCCCCTGCGCCTGTGAACTGTCCCTCCTGCCATGAGACAGGCTCATAAAGAGCAGGGAACTGCTTGGAAAGTTGTATAGCAATTTGTCCCCCCCACTGCAGTTTTCTTACGTGCTGGCCGGGAACAGGGTTTGTTTTTTGTGGGGGGGCGGGGGGTGTTGGACAGCTGCAGAAGGCTAATGGGTTGTCGGCGCTAATCATCACTGCCTGGGGTCACTTGAAATGAGTAGTCACCAGCAGAAAAGGCTAGAATTCAAAATGTGACTTTTTAGTTTAATTCTCATCAATGCTTTGCTTTTTATTGGAGGAAACCTTGGTTTCTTAAGTTGGCCTTTGGTTTTGCTGAGTAAATTTAACAGTTCATTCTGTTCATGTCCAAAGGAATATCAGTTTCTTCATTCTTTCCCCCCACCCCAAATATTTCCCCTTAGAGAATCTAGCGTGCTATTTCACCAAAATGGTGAACTGATGAGGTTAACATTTATTTTTAGCTAACTTCTTAGGAATGGTCTTATCTCTAAGCAGTACTGCGCTTCCCAGGAATGGCTGTCCCCACTCCTCGGAAGGCCCTGTTTTGCCTGCAAATCCATGTCTCTTCTCTACACTCAGCCCAGGTCTCAAGCCCTTTTCTTTCCCTCCTCAAGCCCTGTCCTTGAACAGATGTGACAGAAGTTTATTCCTTTCCTCCAGCCTCTCCACTCACTGTGGATTACTTGGGAATTAAGACAGAGTAGAGTAGACGTTCTTAATCACACTGAGCCGGTCTGGTGGGAAGGCAGGTGTGTATTGCTGGCCCTCTGAGTCTGGGGTTTCTTTCACACAAACTGTATGTCATCTCACAGTTTAGATTGATACTGAATTGGAGATGATGCTCTCCTTTCTCCAGAGGGTTAGGCTTTAGCAGTTGAATTGCCATTGTAGAGAATGTTTATCCCAGGTTTGTCCTGCTTTCAGTGTTGTCCGATGGTCCCCGGGCCCTGTGATTGACAAAGCGTTCTCTTGCAGACACGAGTTGGCGCTCCGAGGCAACCTTTCAGTTCACTGTCGAGCGCTTCAGCAGACTGAGTGAGTCGGTCCTTAGCCCTCCGTGTTTTGTGCGAAATCTGCCGTGGAAGATTATGGTGATGCCACGCTTTTATCCAGACAGACCACACCAAAAAAGCGTAGGATTCTTTCTCCAGTGCAATGCTGAATCTGATTCCACGTAAGACAGTTTAAATGATGCAATTACGAATCCACAATTAGTTATAAGCCAGATTGGCCTCTTTGAATTTTGGATTTCTGTGAATTTCCTTGCTGCCTCTACATAGCAATTTGATTTTCAATTAGATTCAATACATTTCCCTCTTTAGAAACTCACTGGTAGGTATTATCTCCAAATTAGAAAAGGTGTATATTTTTCCTGCAAATAAAACACTAAACTTTGTGTCTGTGAGAATCTACCGGCCCATGGAACATGGAATTAGGGCCTCTCTGGACTACCGTAATTCTTATCCTACCAATAACTGCCAGAGGGGAAGATGATAATTAAGGAAAACTCTCCAGGCAGACACCCGCACTGTATGTTAACTGATTCTGTGGGTTATTTGGAAAGTTAAAGACCAAGCTCTTGCTGCCCAGTGTTTCTCAGCAGCACAGCTGAGCGATTGTTTGAGGGGATCCCAGCTCACTTTGTCTCTTTGCCTCATTCTGCATTGACCAGCCCAGGAGAAGGCCTCCTCCCTGGCCCACGTCTGTCTGCCGCGGCCCCGGGGGAACCCAGCTCCTTTCATTTTTCCTCTTTACCTGAGCATTTCAGGAGCTGGTTTTAAGGAGCAGTCAGGACCTCAGCTGTGTTTTTACTTCTGTGTTCAGTTCACATTACAGTCTGACCTGATCGGACGAACCTTGAGCTGGGTTTGTTTAGTCCGGCAGACAGCCTGCGCCTGAGCAACAGGTGGTTCAGGCGCAGCCCGCACGGGGCCCAAGCGGGCAGCAGCCACCGCCCCTGCGCTCACGAGTCTGCGGTCATGTCAGAGGTCGTTTGAAGCAGTCCTGTGAGCTCCGAGTTGGGCCTCAAGCATTTAATGTGCAGGCGTTCCCAGGTGGCGGGGTCCTTCTCAGAGCCCCCTGCACAGCCTGACCCCGGAGCTTCGCAGCCCCGGGGGGAGGGGCAGGAGTGACACTTGTGGAACCTGGAGCTTCAGGTCTGTCGGTCTAACAGCCAAATAGGTTCATCATTCTTCAGTGCGTTTCAAGCAGCCCCACCATATTTGATACTAGAACTGCTATCTGACCAAAAAGCTATCGTCTCTTGTCAAATCTCAGGACACTGTTTGAAGTTCAAACGCTTGTGTTTTATAGATATCAATAAAAAATTTGAAACCTTTTAGAAATCAAAAAGACATAAAACGTAGACTGAAATCCCTCCAGACTACACAGGGGCACCCCGGGGCCCTCTTCACTTCTTTCTTCATTAAAGATCAACACGTGTGCCCTTTGTTCCATCTAAAAAAAAAAAAATAGAAGGAAATGATACGGGCGATTTTGTGTGCTCTTAAAATCGGGGTCGGTGCGGGTCAGCCTGTGGACTGAGGCTCAGGTCGCCCTCCTCGCGCAGGTCTTGGTCCTGTCACGCGCAGGCGGTGCTGAAGATCATCAACTACAGAGATGACGAGAAGTCGTTCAGCCGGCGCATCAGTCACTTGTTCTTCCATAAAGAGAACGACTGGGGATTTTCCAATTTCATGGCCTGGAGCGTAAGTAGCAGTTACTCAGACTGAATAATCCGAGCCCCGATCCTTGATTCTTCAGCTCCTCTGTCCATTCGTTTTGGAATCAGAAACATTTGCTCTGCGAGTTGGATAGGTAACTGAAAACAGGTTTCCTCCTGATTCCTTGCTGAGGTTTTCAGCAGCCAGTATTTCGATCAGACATTGTAAGGTAAGGTAGTCTAGCGGTTTTTGGATAGGCTAGATTTCCTTTAAGAAAAATAATACTGAGGCAGGCACGTTGCGGGGAGATTCCAGTAACCATTGAATTCTCACGTCAGTGCTTTGGGGCTGCTTTTGCAGGAGCAGAAGCCAGTAGGACGTAGGAACGCCCTGCTCTGCTCTCTAGAGTGTTCTCAGTGGCCTCCCGGGATCCTGCCTGCTAAGTGGACATGGAGGCCTTAGGTCTGAGATGTGGTCTCCTTCCACTCTTCCAGGAGGCGTCCAGACTCTGGCTGATTTCATTCAGAGGACAACACTGTTGAAAACAGGCCAGAGCACTGCAGAGCTAGGAAGCACAAGTTCGTTGTTTTGAAAAAGCATATTTTAATCTGTTAAGTACCGGGCACGCACTAGGGTAATTGTCTGAAATGAAGCGAGCATTCGTGTGTTCTCATGCAAGCTGGATATTCTTTTTTTTTTTTTTTTATAGGAAGTGACTGATCCTGAGAAAGGGTTTATTGATGATGACAAAGTTACTTTTGAAGTCTTTGTACAGGCGGACGCCCCCCATGGAGTTGCGTAAGTTTTCCTTTGATTGGGTGGTGTAGTGAAAGGAGCGAGCAGAGGTGCCTGTGTCAGCAGAGACGCACCCTCTCCGTGCTTGCCCCACGGCACACAGACGTGTGTGCCAGCTTCACGTTGTGCCTTTGTGTGGCACATTTATCGAGCAGTTTGCATGAGCCTGGGCTTTCCTGGGGCTTCAGATGGTAAAGAATCCACCTGTAACGCAGGAGATCCGGGTTCGATCCCTGGGTCAGGAAGCTCCCCTGGAGGAGGGCATGGCAACCCACTCCAGTATTCTTGTCTGGAGAATCCCACGGACAAAAGAATCTGGTGGGCTACAGTCCATGGGGTCACAGAGTTAGATGCGACTGAGCGAGTAACACAGTTCCGTGAGCCAGACGCACTGCTGGGCTCTGGGACTGTAACTGTGGTGAACGAGGCAGCTACGGTTTTACAGCCTGAAATCGAACTTGGGGACTGGTCGGGCAGAGGAGTTAATAACAGTAACTACGGCAGCATACCCTCTTGTTACTTTGTTGGTGGGCTGGGCAGCGCAATGACGTGTGTGATGATGGGGAGAGGGTGGGGAGCTGGGAGGATGAGCTCTTTCCCAGGTCTGGGAGGGCTGTGTGCAAGAGCAAGGTTTTGGCCTTGAAGAATATGTAGCTTTGGGTCCCTGATCGGTAAGAAGGGAGAGGAATGGGCAGGGTGTCAGGGGAGTCTGCAGGGGGCACCGGAGGCTGAGCTGGTGCGTTGGATCAGGTTGGAGCAGAACAGGCGTCCTGAGGCCAAGCACTGAAGCAGCACAGTGCCGTGTAGGAGTGAGGCAGGCTCAGGCGCCCTGTCTGCTCACGCGCATTTCTCTTCCCATGTGGCCCTCCTCTGGCAAGAGCGCGTAGACTGACCTGGGTGGCTTAGTGGCACTGGGAATTTTAAAAAACAAATGAGATTTGTTGGTTTTCATATTAATTGGGCTACTTTCAGAGAAATCAGACTCTCCTTTTTGAAACACCACTTGAATTGTACACCTGAATCGTATTCAGATATCCGGGGTCAAGGGTGGGCAACAAGGTGGTATTTGTAGTTTTTTGTGGGTTTTTTTTTTCCCCTCATTTTAAAAACGTGTTCCCCTATACTTACGTCTTTTAACTAATAAAAACAGCAGAATGGGTTTTTCAGGCTTAGCAGTCAAAACTGTCTTACTCAAGAAAACCTAATACCTGCAGCGTCAGTCTTTGCCAACGCTGACCTTACAGGAAATGTCTAGCATTGGCCATGTGTTCACATTGCGCAGAGAGGGAGGGCTCCTCTGCTTCCTGTTACTACGGGGGGTCGTGGGGGTGTTGCAGACGGTTCACTGTCCTAAGCAGCCAGAGATACAACGGACTCGAGAGAAAAGGCTCTGGGAGTTGAGGCCTGATCCTGTGGGCATACCTGTCCTCACTCGTGTACGTGGTACTACAGAAAAGAGGGTTTCAGCAGTTTCTGCCTTGCACCGACTACACGTGTGTGTTACGTGTGTGTGAGGGAACCATTCTGATCGCAGTGTAGCTTGTATGTGGGAGCAGTGCTCCGGGTACATGACAGGCACGCAGCCGCTCCAGTCAGACCGAGTTCCCCCTAGTCCCCACACTTCAGTGGACCACACGGGTGATGTTGGAGGGAGCCGGGTGAGCAAGACTCCTGGCTTGGCGATGAGTTACTCCCTTGGAGGCGGGTGCTCGGACGTCATCCCGTGTCAGGAGGGGGGCGGAGGTGGTTGCACAGAGCAGCCGGCCCCAGCCACGCTGCCCACACATGTGGCAGAAGCGTGGGGGCGCAGCCTTTCCTGAACCTCAAACTGGTCTCGTAGGTGGGACTCAAAGAAGCACACGGGCTACGTCGGCTTAAAGAATCAGGGAGCGACTTGCTACATGAACAGCCTGCTGCAGACTTTATTTTTCACAAACCAGCTACGCAAGGTAAATGGATGGTGTTTCTCTCCCTCAACATTCCCCAGCCTGCCTTCACTCTGCAGGATTCTGGGGCAAGAACAGCCCGGCCCCAGGCTTGTCTCCAGGGAGGGCCCTGCCTCATGCTTACACGTAGCTTCATTCCTTGCTGTTCAGACACTTACGAAGCTAAGTGGCATGATGAAAAGCTTAGTACAGCTAGCAAACCTAACTTTATTAGGCTAGAAATAATCGAGCCTTTTTTTTAATATGAAAGTCAGTAATAGCAAGATATGCAAAGTTTTATATGGAGGTTGATGAGTTGAAAGACTACTGGCTGGTAATCTGATTTTTCAGTTTTTATAGATAAAATGTAAACTCTAACAGGAGAGTTACTTGTGCTTTAGGAAGGCCGTGAGAAGGGCACAGACCCACCGGCGGGTCTGCTGGCACTCCTGTTTGCATCCCACTAGTCTTCCAGGAAACAGTAATTACCTAGATAGGATTAGATCAGAGGCTGAGTGTGGATAGTTTCGGTAGCGTTGAAGGTTTCTTCAGCTTTTTTTGTTCACATGTCAAGTTAAGTTAAAAAATGTTGCTCTAAGAAGTATGAAATAGAAGTGATGCTCATTGGATGGTATGCTATGAGTAATGTTTAAAATTGTTTTTGCACTTTCTTGTAACTTCTAGATTGTCTCTAAAGATGTCCATGATTGTTGGAAGAACATTCTGGCTCTTTGGGGGGATAGTGAGAAGCCCTACCCATCTACCTTAGTCGTTGTGATAGAAATGATACTTTCACATAAGATTCCATTTTTACTTCTGAATTGCTTCTTTTAGGCTGTGTACATGATGCCAACAGAGGGCGACGATTCATCCAAAAGTGTCCCTTTAGCGTTGCAAAGAGTGTTCTACGAGTTACAGCACAGCGATAAGCCCGTAGGAACAAAGAAGCTGACCAAGTCATTCGGGTGCGTGTGGGGAGACCTTTCCAGCTGGTGGACGCAGAGGGGTTGAGAGCAGAGCGCAGGCGTGCAGAGGTGTCGGGGCACTTGACCAGTGTTGTTTGTTTTACCTCTTTGTAAATGGAGGCTCTTAGAATTTTGCTTGAGAACTAATGCACGACTTAGGTTTGCCTGTCAGGAAAAGGATAGGTAATGGTCTTTAAGCTTTCTGTGCGTTTACTTGCAAACACGACCTCCCCATGCGGTAAGACGTTCAGAACAAGAGACAGTTGTGAGCGTTTTGGTGTCTGGGTAAAATTCAACTTGGCTTTGAATTATAACCCCCCCCCAAATAGTCCTCTAAATTAGTTTAAGAATGATGACTGGTGATACGGTTTAGTTTGTTAACTTACTCTTGTGTGAAATTTAGAAGTTTCAACGTACATTTATTTTATCTTTCTAAGGTGGGAAACATTAGATAGCTTCATGCAACACGATGTTCAAGAGCTCTGTCGAGTGGTGAGTTTCCTGCCGTAATTTTTTTCCTCTTACATTTCATATTTCGAAGTTGTTACCAAACAAAACCTCAGACCTACCTTTAGTCACTGTTATTCCAGTTATGCCCATCTTTGTTCAGGATCAGGACTAGGCTAGAAAGAAAAGATGGCACGTATCTCATTTAAAGACCAGAAAGACTGGAAAATGATTTGGTAGGAAAGTGTGAGGGGAAACAGTATAGGCAGTGGACTGTTAAATTTGTTAACTTGGTATAATCTACCAGTTAGTAACCCGAGAAACAAGTCCCGGTTGAGGCAGACCTTTGTGTGGGTGATTTTCCCCCAAACCGCCTCTAGTCACTAGCAGGTACCCACTCTTCTAGTCATGATGCAAGACACACACACATGAAATGGCAATTCAAGGTGATTGGCTGGGCAAGGTGTGTTTTCTTTTTTGCAGCACTAGCTGGATTGAATCCAGTTCATTAAATATCCATGGACAAACCAGTCAATCCTGTTGACAGGCTCAACCTCATTAATCTCTTGGTGTGGACCAATACGAGTTAAGTTTAGTGCTCAATTTACATGCTTTTCCACAGAGGTAAAAATGAATATAAAAAAATGCTTCTAAAGGCACTACAAATTACTAATTCATTCCAAAGGCTGTATAGAGGGTTAATCTCAACTGTTGCATGTAGTTATTTTTGTAAATATCCAACCAAGAAAGAAGATTTTGTATGTTTTTGATAATTGCATGCTAAAGGTCATAATATTTATAGTCTAGAATTTCTTTGACCATTGAAATTTCCTAGTGACATTTCAAATTACTGCGTAATGCTTAAGTGTAACATTTTCTGAAAGCCAAAACTTTCTCTTCCAGTTGCTTGATAATGTGGAAAACAAGATGAAAGGCACGTGTGTAGAAGGCACCATACCTAAATTATTCAGAGGCAAGATGGTGGTATGTGATTACCAGTTTTAAAGAATGATTTGTGTGAAAATTTTTCAGTGTTCATCTTTTGACGCTTAATGCTTAAGCCACCTTATTTTCCTTATTTGTAGTCTTATATCCAGTGTAAAGAAGTAGACTACCGATCTGATAGAAGAGAAGATTATTATGATATCCAGCTAAGTATAAAAGGAAAGAAAAATAGTAAGTTCTGTGTACATATAGCATGACCTTTTCATAATTCATTGTAATGCTTCATTGATGCGAGCGGTTTTTATTGAAATACACTATAGAGAAAATGGTCCAAATGATGAATAGTATCTCATGAACACAGACAGGTAGCCCCACTCAGGTCAAGAAACTAAAACGTTTGCTAATTAAGGAAGACGTTGGCCCTTTCCTGCCACTGCCTACCTCTCCTCCTGGGGAACTCTGGGCTTCTAACATCCTTTGCTGGATTAGTTTACAAGGACGGGAGAATGTAGGACATAGTCTTGGAATTGTCGGTTTGCTTTTCTCAGCGTTGCCTCCATGCACTTGTGGCAGCAGTTACCTGAACCTGATCATTTTCATGGCTGTGTAGTATTCTGCTTTGGGGATCTAACACAGGACTTTGGAAACCATTCTTTTCGAGCTTAGCAGATGCAGCCGTTTATCCCTGCCACCCCCCAGCAAGGTGCGAGCGCTTGTTCCACATCCATTTAGTCGTCAGGATGTGGAAGGTGGTGCTGTCTTGGGTTTAATTTGCATTTGCCCAGAAGTCAGGGAGAGTTCGCCTCTCCAAAAGCTCATTGGTGATT
The DNA here is from genome assembly GCA_006410935.1 of Redunca redunca. Lineage (NCBI taxonomy): Eukaryota > Metazoa > Chordata > Mammalia > Artiodactyla > Bovidae > Redunca > Redunca redunca. The sequence goes on from SJYQ01013512.1 coordinate 129,771, forward strand.
TGGATATCTCCCGGAACATGCGGAATGTCGTTCATGGGAACTTGATGTCCATGTCTGCTAGTGTCTGCTAATCCTATGATTTCTGGATCTGTCTCCGTCGACTAGTTTTTCATCACGGGCTGTGAGTCCCAGCCCCGTTGCCTGTCCAGTCATCTTTCATCAGATGCCAGTTGTCGTGATTTTTGTCTTGTCGGTGTTGTCTGTTCTTCACCTCTGTCCTGGGGCACATTGCAATTATGTGGAGATAGTTGATGCTTTTGAGGCCTATTTAAGCGTGGTCTCTTGCTGCAGCCGTGGGGTTCAGTTGTCCCCACAGCCGAGGCAGTGTCTGCCAGGTCCCGTCCCTGTGGGGCTTTCTCACTGTGGCTGCAGAGAGTAGGGCTGTTCCAGGCTGGGGTGAGCTGTGGGGACTGTCCGTCCTTGGTCAGTGCTCAGCAAGGGTCTCGGTGAAGCCTTAGCACATCGCCTGGGCTCCGCTGGGCCCTCCGTCTTGCAGAGGCCCCTAAAATCCCCACACTCTCTCAGATTCTGGGGTTTCCCTCCGCAGTGCTGCCGCCTAGAAGGTCCAGGCAGTGAGCTGGGGCCTTGGAGGGCTCACTGGGTTCTGAACTGCCATCACTCAGCGTATGAAAGTGGTTGTTGCCCTTGTAGTAAAGTCCAGTATAGGGGGAGCACTGCTTGTTCCCCATCACGACCACCATGCGGCTGGTTCCTCGTGGGCTCTGGACGCTGGGTTGGGTTTTGGGGCTCTTCCCACATCTGGGGCTCACTTTTTTTGCTCTTGCCATCTTGCCGTTTAACAGAATTTCATAATTGTGAAATCCAGTGTTTCACTGCTTTTTGTGCCTAAGAATGGCTTCCCTGAAGTCAACAGTTCTTTTATCTTTTCTGTTGATCTCCAACCCACCCAGAGCAGTTCCTTTCTACTTGGGGCCAGTGTGGACCCAAGGTGCTCTGCCTGCCCCTCTGTCAGCGATGAGCCCTGCTTATTTGTGCAGGCCTGTTTCTAGACTCTTCTGCTGGTCCGTTGGCTACCATCCTTGGATCAATTCTGGGTTGTTTTCAGCTTTTTTGGTGGTATAATTGACACAATCATAAAGGGTTAACAAGTATTCATCATGATTTGATGTGCATGGATATTGTGAGAATTACTCTCCCTTCTAGTCGGTGAACCCATCCATTATTTCACTATCGTTTATGTTTTAAATTTAGGGGGATGAGAACACTTAGGTTCTACTGTTCAGAGTTACACGTGGCCGCATTCTTGGCTGTTTGTAATGTTGCTGATGTTATTAATAAAACATCCACTCCATGTTATCATAAGACAAGATAATATTGTAAGATATTACGAAAAACCCAAACAAACTTTCTGGCCAACTCAGCAGCGCCCTCAGTTTGCTTAAGAGTGTGCACCTCTCCCTGGGTCAGTGAAGGCGCAGACCTGGGAGTTCGTGTTCATGGCTGCGGTTGTCGATATCTTCGTTCCTCTCTGGTGCCTGAATTGAGCGGTTGGCTGTGTTATAATCGAAGCTTCAGTGATAATTTTGGCTGACTTTCCTCTCTCTCTCTCTCCTGAAAGTATTTGAATCGTTTGTGGACTACGTGGCGGTAGAACAGCTGGACGGCGACAATAAATACGACGCCGGGGAGCACGGCCTGCAGGTAACTGAGACTGTGGGCCTGTCCCCTCTGGTCTTTGCGCTCCGTGTTCAGACCCCACGCTTAACCGCGAGCTAGAGACCCCCTAGAGTCTGTCCACGCGCTGCTGGTGTGCAGCGCACGGAAGGATCGTGTTTCTCAGTCTGGACGTGACAGCAGAGAGCTGGTTGTGTTGCTGGTGCCCGGCTGGGGAGGCCGTGGGCAGGAGGTGGCCGAGCCTCCTGTGGATGGGAGGCGGGACCATCACCCCTGCCCCTCCCGCTCCAGCTGACGCTGCCCGCTGCCCCAACTCACCACGTCCTCCGACCCGGAACTCTGCCGCCTTTCCCAGGCACGGGGAGAGCTACTCAGTCGCTGGACTCTGGTTTTGGTGGCTGGTGGCGATGGTGCCTTGCCTTGCCTTTTTGCTGGTTTTCTGAGAATCCTGACTTCTGGCGTGAGGGGCGCGTTTCTGCTGTTTGTTGCCCAAGTGCTCGGTGTCCCTGCCTCTTCGCCACTCGGCCTTGCAGGAACTCTGCGGGGCGCTGAGGGTGCGACCCAGCCACAGTCTGCGTGGCCTGTGGCCTGTGCAGGCTGCCGTTCAGGCTGCTGGGTGGATCAGCAGCGTCCACGTGCATCCAACCACCTGGCCTTGTAATCTTAACCGACCGACTCAGCTAATTCATGAGTGTTTCAGACTGCCCCGTGTTTACCAAGCCTGCTAAAGCAGCGTGTGCATAAGCAAACCCGTGCTGCAGTGGGCCACAAACATGTTGTCCTCCTTCTGGGTCAGGCCACTCGGGGTGCTGCGGTGTAGATCAGGAAGTCTCTTAGGGGACGTGCTGCAGTATATGCTTAGGAAACACAAGTCACAAGAACCGCCCTTAGCCACACTGAATGTTTTGGGGTCTGGGTGAGCAATATGCATATTAGAGGCTCTGGAGACAGTGGCCAAGAAACAGGATCCTTCTATTATTCTCCTGAGTGGTACTAAAACCATGCCATTCCTTTGCATGGCAGTGGGTTCCTGGGTTTTTGGTTTTCTTCCCAGAACTGCCCTGTTCTTTAGATACGAGAATGTACATCAGGGAACATTGCCACATAGGTGTGGCTGCTCATGGACACCCGTTCCTCCAGGTGGGCGTTTCCTGACCAGTGTTGGACATAAGGTTCACAGCTCAGAAGGAAGGGCTGATGGCCTGGTGGCGGCTGGATTTGGCCAAGGCTGCTTTTAGTGAGGAAAGAGCTGGCCAAGGCGAAGCGGAGACGGGGGAGTGAGGTGGGGTCTGGGCAGAGGCCGTGCCAGCAGGCAGGGGACCTTGCTGTCAGCAAGAAGGAGTGTGTTCAGAAGTGGGAGTGAACGCCCAGCACTGACTGCCCCAGGGAGGGACGGTGCCCACAGGCAGCTTTCCTCACACTTCTCCAGGATTTCAGAGTCCAGTGACTGTTGCTAGGGCAGCAAGTGCCTGTGCCTGGGTTTCCTTCCTCGTCCCCGTCCCTGAGCAGGTGTGATGCAGACCGAGACGTAGAGCATTTAAAGGCCCCTGTATCTGTCTCCCCAGCAGACATCCCCCATGTGTTCCCATCCTGCTGTGAAATGCTTTGGTGGCTGGGAGAAGTAACCAGAGGCGAACTAAACCTGCATTTCTTTTTCATTGTTCAGGAGGCAGAAAAGGGGGTGAAATTCCTGACGTTGCCACCAGTGTTACATCTGCAGCTGATGCGATTTATGTATGATCCTCAGACGGACCAAAACATCAAGATCAATGATAGGTAATCTAGAGTGGGCTTGTGAGACTTAAGATTTACCCAGCGTCCTGACGCAGGGGGTTAGTCTCAGGGCCTCGTTAAAGTCTTTGTATTCTCGCTCTCATCCCCCGTTTGTTCAGGTTTCCCCTCTGCCTAGGTGTCCCGAAACAGACACCTGGGGACAAACTTTTTTTGGGGTGGAGGGCGACAGTGCACTGGGAGGCTGAGCCTCACGGCATGTGGGATCTTCCCCGACCAGGGAGCAAACCCGTGCGCCCTGCATTAGGAATGTGGAGTCCCAACCACTGGGCCGCCGGGGAAGTCTGATCTGTACATTTAAAGGGATGGCTTCAGGGGCTGCGAACCCATGCCTCCTGCTCAGGGAGCCCTTCTGTCTACCCTCAGGCAGATGGCGCCCAGGGAGGGTGCTTCCTGCTGCCCAGGCTCTGCTTGCCCTGTAAGGGGCCTCAGTATCCCTCTGTTGCTTTACCCAGGATTCTCCAGTGGTTTGTTGTCTCTGGGTTCCTATCGACTTGCAGAATGTGCTAGAATTGTCAGGGCTGCTGGTGTGGGTGGGTGTGCTCCCCCCACCACCCCATGTGTTTTCTAGGCCCTTAAAGCACCTGTAAAAGTTTGGTACCCCCACACAGCTTTGTCTGGTTCAGCAGACAGAACTTGGAGCGGTGACTCTCTACCCCTTGGTCAGAGGGTACAGCCTGACAGTAACCGGCCTCCTGGACGTTGGCCAGTTACCCCCAGACTCGGGGAAGGGCATGGCTCGACCACATCGCCTGCAGCAGCCGGGCCTGCTGGTCTGTCCTTGCCCCTCACTGTGGGCCCTGAGATGGCGGAGCTCGCAGACCAGCGGCCTGCAGGCCTGTCCAACCTGCTGAGGAGCTTTGTTGGGCCCTCACCTTGGTTTTCTTCCTGGTTTTATTAGAATCAGTTGCCGACATTTTTTCACATCATGAGCTGTCACATGGAAGTCCTGATTTCTGGCATCTGAGGCTTGATTTGAGAAAAATGCCTGCAGAGTACTTGCATACATTGCATGCTGGCCCAAGTCCCTGAGGGCAGTGTGGGGCAGGCTCGGCCTCCCACCGCAGTCCCCCAGGAGATACCACTCCCTAGAAAAGGCAGCGTGAACGTTGCAATATGCTGGAATTGGGGAATTCTGGTAGGTGTATCAGTACTCTGCAGGCATTTTTCTCAAATCAAGCCTCAGATTTTTGACAATGTCTGAGTCATCTGAAGGACTTCTGGGGACCTTGCATGTCAATTCCCTGCCCTCTCCACATAACAAGGAGCCAGTGAATTAGAGGGCCTGGTAGCAAATAAAACCTTGAGGTGAAGTGTCTTACCGGAAGTGAAACCTGGATTTCTCTTAAAATGATTTTTTTGTTTTTAAATAGGTTTGAATTCCCTGAACAGTTACCACTTGATGAATTTTTGCAAAAAACTGATCCTAAAGACCCTGCAAATTACATTCTTCATGCGGTCCTGGTTCATAGTGGAGATAATCATGGTGGACATTATGTGGTTTATCTCAACCCCAAAGGGGATGGCAAAGTAAGTATGGGTCAGGGGATGGGGTGGTCAGGAGGCTATGTGGGAATTCAGTGACACTCGCTTCAGACTTGGCATTGGCGGCCAAGGATTCCTTCTTGGCCTCTGACCTGTCCGCACGTTCTGATCTGTGTTAACTGCTGCTACTTTCAAAGTGGATTTAAGTTGTGATAGTCCTTTATGTATACAGTCTTAGTATTGGACGTTAGATCTGACAGGGTCCCTTTACGTCTGACACTTATCATCTGTGGCCCTCGAGGGTGGGGTGGCAGCCAATGCGTGTTCCCGCAGGTGCCATGTATAATGAATACTCTGGCTTTGCCTGGTTCACATGGATCCTATCCGTGACCTTCACCAGGAGGAGCAGATGCAGGTCTGGGGGTCTGTGTCCAGGCCCAGCAAGGAACAGAGCAGGTTGAGCCCTGCTGGTTCACACAGCGGGGGTTCATGATGGCGGGACCCCCACGGCCAGGTGCAGAGACTGCAGCCATAGGCGTTAGTGCTCGGTGGACTGTGATGGAGCCTGAGCTAAAGCTCAGCTGATATACGAGCACCTTATAAAAAGTGCCCGTGGGTGGACGTCAGCAATTTCTCCGGAGTTTGAGATGAGGAAAGCGAGAGCGCTGGCGAGTTTCTGCAGGTCGCCCGCGGCAGAGGAGGTGTTTCAGGGAAATATCACCTCCTCCTCTGTGCACCTTATCCCTGTTGTTCCCATCACAGTGGTGTAAGTTTGATGACGACGTGGTGTCCAGGTGCACGAAGGAGGAAGCCATCGAGCACAACTACGGGGGCCACGACGACGACCTGTCCGTGCGGCACTGCACCAACGCCTACATGCTGGTCTACATCCGCGAGTCCAAGCTCAGTGAGTGCTCCAGGCGCCTGCCCTCGCCGGGCCAGGTCCCCTCCTGACCGCGGGCCTGAGCTGGAGCCACCGGTCCAGATGCGTGCAGCTTGCCCTCCCGGCATCGCCTGGGAGCAGCTGGCGTGGGCCTGTGGGTTTGGATGTGGACTGAGGCTGGAGGGTGGCGCTGCTTTAAAGGGTGGCTTTGTTCGTGCTGGCCTAACGCACAGAGGTGAGGGCAGGTGCCTTTGTCCCCCAGGTGAGGTTTTACAAGCTGTCACCGACCAGGACATCCCTCAGCAGTTGGTGGAACGATTGCAGGAGGAGAAGAGGATCGAGGCGCAGAAGCGGAAGGAGCGGCAGGAGGCCCATCTCTACATGCAAGTGCAGGTCAGCCCCCGGCCAGCGCGGCAGCTCCGTGGACCTGGTCTTCCTCCCGAGTACCGGTGCCAGGGCAAGCGAGCCCCGTGAGCACACAGCCGAGGGGACGCTCGGGCTAGTCCCCTGCCCGCTCAGAGTATTCTTTGCAGTTCAGGGGGCGGCTTAGATGAATGGGAGAGGTACTCAAGCTGCCAGAGAAGGCAGCGGTGTGTGAGCATTCATGAAACGGGCAGGGGACTGGAGAACAGCAGGTGAGCAGGGGCCAGGAGAGTGCTGTTGGGGTAGGTGAGGGCTCATGTTGGTTCATGATTTAGTTGCAGTTAGAAAACAGGCAGTTGTAACAAGGTGACTGACTCTCTGGGTAAAAGGTACGTGTGCATCCCGGCTTTATAATTGGGGATTCTCACCCAGGTGAACCTGCAGTTGAAGCTTATGGATGAGTTTAGACTGGCTGCATAGAAGTGCTCGGTTTGGTCTTTTCTAAATAAATGACTCTCTGATTTCATGCTTGGTCATTTGGGGTTTCTCTGCGTGGGTCTTCGAAGAAGGCAGAAGAAGGGTCGCTCTTGCTCTTAGCGTTGGAACCTTGGCTTCAATCTGTGTGGCCCGGTTCTGTTCTGCCTTTGGGGTGTAAACCCTGGCCTGTGTTTCTATGCCTCTTGGCAGATCGTCGCAGAGGACCAGTTTTGCGGCCATCAAGGGAACGACATGTACGATGAAGAAAAAGTGAGATACACTGTGTTCAAAGTGCTGAAAAACTCCTCACTTTCGGAGTTTGTCCAGAACCTCTCTCAGACCATGGTGAGCGCGTGTCCCCCTGCAGGCGGTCCTCCCCTCCTCCACCCCCGGGTGTGGGTGGTCACCCCCCAGGGCCGGCGCTGCTGGGCTCCTTCCCTCTCCGCCGTGCCCTCGGCGGCTCCCCTGCCGCCGGCGCACCTCCGCCCACACCCGCACGGAGAGGTGTCTGCATCACTTCTCCCCCTTCTAATCATAGAACCGTCACCTTGACACCAAATTAAACTACAAACTGATTCTGCTTCAGTTAACTGAACTGTGAATATTTCCAGGGATTCCCGCAAGATCAGATTCGGTTGTGGCCCATGCAGGCGAGGAGCAACGGCACCAAGCGGCCGGCCATGCTGGACAATGAGGCTGACGGCAGCAAGACGGTGAGCGCGGCCAGCAGCTGGGCGGGCCCTGCCGTGCGGCCTGTGGTCCGGTGGCGCGGGATCGGACTTGTCATTACTCAAGTCTCTCTCAGCCATTTAAGTCTCCTAAACCCAGCCTCTCTCTCGGAAATAGATGATTGAGCTCAGTGATAATGAAAACCCCTGGACGATATTCCTGGAAACAGTTGATCCGGAGCTAGCTGCTAGTGGAGCCACGCTACCCAAGTTTGATAAAGATCGTAAGTGCCCCCCTTGCCCAGCATGGCACCCCCAGAGGGTGGAGTTAAGTCCTGGACCATTGTTCTAAACACAGGGCTAAGCGTTTTCTCACAAAGAAATTGCACTAGTCCCCAGAATACTCGTTAACATCTCTATGGTCAAGTCAAGTCAGACCGACTGTGGGCTGTAGTATCTGGCAGATGAGGAGAAGGTGGCAGCCACTAGTCATGTCCCCTGCTGTGCTGCTCTGCACGTGACAGAGGGGACGGAGCAGCGTCGCTCTCAAGGGCTGGCACTAAACACTTGGCACTTTGTGGGCCATGACCCTCTGCCTGCCATTGAAGCAGCCAAGTGGCCACAGAGATGAGGCAGGAGAGCCCTGCTGCAGCACAGCTGTATTTACAAAACAGCTGGGTCTGAGTGTGCTCTTTTGTATTGCTTCAAGTGGTCACTTCTCTGGCAAAAACGCAGACACAGCTCTGAACAGGTATCCCCCGGTAGCTAGCGAGTATTGGGTCTTGAAACTAGGTTTCCTGTGTTCTCTGCACTTGCTCTCATCTTCGCTGCTTCAAATGCAGCACTTCCATGGGTTTCATGTTTTAAATGACGCTACAACCCTGGGCTCAGCCTCTGAGAACCCGCGTGGCATGCAGTAACGCCGGTGCTCCACACTGTCACTTAAGCTGTTACTAAAGCTTACTGTGTGTATTTGTTAGCATTGCACTGACTGGAAGATCCCAACAGAGCCTGTCTATTGACCTTGCAGATGATGTGATGTTATTTTTGAAGATGTACGATCCCAAAACACGGAGCTTGAATTACTGTGGGCATATCTACACACCAATATCCTGTAAAATACGTAAGTCTGACTGCAGTCGCCTTCTGAGTGGGTTTTGCTCAAGTCGCCACATGTCGCAGCCTTGGATTCTTTATTTTTCTTGAACCTAGGTGACTTGCTCCCGGTTATGTGTGACAGAGCAGGATTTATCCAGGATACTAGCCTTATCCTCTATGAGGTTTGGATCCTTATTTTTCTGTAATCCTCACGTCGGTGGTGGTTTGGGAAGGACGGCTCCTATCTATGTGGCTTCCCCTGAATTTGCAGTGTGAAGACCACAGCCAAGTGGGGTGGTGTCAAGGCAGGATTCTCTGTCCGCTTGTGGCTGTCCACGATTATTATTAAAAACGTAGAGCTAATGGAATTGGGTGTAGAGAAAGGACATAGTGTGTGTGGCCATATCAAACACTGGACAGGTGTTGGGTTATAACCATACCGTTTCTTTCACTGCAGGAAGTTAAACCGAATTTAACAGAGAGAATTCAGGACTATGATGTGTCTCTTGACAAAGCCCTCGATGAGCTAATGGATGGTGACATTATAGTGTTTCAGAAGTACGTACCCTTGAAGGGCTTTTCTCTCTTTGCACGAAGATCGGAGGTCCTGGAACCAGAAAACAGATCACCTCTAGACCCTGAGACACGTTTTGTTTGGTGTTGGCAGCGTGTTGACTGCAGCTGGCCTCCTCTTGAGTCTGGGAGTTAGGGGTGGTTAGCTTTTTCCTCACTGGATGCCTTTAGTTCCTAAAAATGGCGACAGTGAGCGTGATAACTATTTGCAGGGGGACAGAGGTCTTCACGGAATAGCGAAAGTGTGTTTTCCTGAAAACATGAAATTCCTTAGCCTGCACCTACTCGGGTAATCGCTTGAGTCTGTCTGCATGAGAGCAGGTGTGTGGTCTGAAGGCAGCCTGGTGGCACAGGCAGGCTCCTGAGGCCTTCTGGTTGGGCAGGACAGTCCTGCACCCTGGCCACGGGGAGGCCGCCGAACACGGGGCCAAGAGTGGGGTGGCAGGCTTCTCCTTAAGGGCCAGGCAGTGAGGATTGTAGGTTTAGTGGTGACCTGCTCCCGTCGAAGGAAAGTGCCAGCCCACCAAGCCCCGGTCAGGGAGGGGACCCTGCACAGCTGGCAGGGTGGGCCCCGCTGTGCGTCCTGAGTCCTCCACCGTTCTGTCTCGGGAGTGAGATCAGGCGTGGAAAGCAGCCGTCCTCTGCCGCTCAGGGCTCACCTTCTGTCCGCGGTCCCTTTTTCCTGGTGGCTGGGCAGGCTCCCGCCTTTGGGAAATGCTGGCCCGAGTTCATATCCGCAGCGCTCGTGCCACTGTTGAGTGGGAGACGATGCCTTTTTAAAACAAGCAAACAGTGAACCTTGGCCTGGACTTCCATCGTCTGTGTTTCTTCCGCTTCCCCAGGGATGACCCCGAGAACGATAATAGTGAATTGCCCACTGCAAAGGAATACTTCCGAGACCTCTACCACCGTGTCGATGTGATTTTCTGTGATAAAACGATCCCCAACGATCCTGGGTTTGTGGTGACACTGTCAAATAGGATGAATTATTTCCAGGTATTGGATCAAACACTCTTCCCTTCAGATTCCACACCAGGAAGACCACGTTAAAACGATCTTGCCGATGAGGCTGTGCAGTGGATCTGGTTCTGGGGGAGGGGTTACCATCCACTGTCTGAGGAAGTTCCTGCGCCAGGCTGGTTGGTGTTGATGGTACCTGGGGACCAGAAGCAGTTTCCCCCTGACTCCCCCGCCCCCGGCCATGTTCTCTTCAAGATCCTCCCTACCCCTGGCATAAGGTGGTTTCAGAGATCATAATTTTAACAGCAGCTTTGCTTCCGTTTTAATATGCCAAGTGTGAGCTAGTAAAATAATAGTCTAAAGAAAATATAGACCTCCCCATTAAAAGTGAAAAGTGCTTTTAAAGTTCTTCCTCAGATAGGCTGTTCCCATGGAGACATACTAAGAAATATAGTTTATCCCTGTTAAATAGTAAATTGCTGGGGCATTTAAACTCTGGCAGCTTAGGCCCCGTGTCTTTAAGAACATTAAGCAGTTCGTCAGTGCTAAGTGCATGGGCCGGGCTCCGTTTACTCTGAGGATGGAAGCCTCACTCTCTGCTCCCCTCCAGGTGGCAAAGACCGTCGCCCAGAGGCTCAACACCGACCCGATGCTGCTCCAGTTCTTCAAGTCTCAAGGGTGAGCCGCACGCACAGACACCTGCCATCGGGTCCTGACTGCACGCTTTCCATAGCCTGTCCATTAGTTAGAGCCCCTGATGGACACAGCTCACAGCTGGCCACCTCGCCTTGCCTAGTTTCAGCATAGAATTGTCACCACTCATCTTCACCCCACTGCTCCAAGGTGTCAGAATAGCAGGCAGCCGTGTCTAAAGCCAGCTTTACTCTAAAGACCACACGCCTCCCCTCCCATGTTTCAGCTGGGCCTGTCCCAGCCGGGACTCTGTACCGTGCAGAGAACGTTCCGAGTGACAGACGCAGGGACTGGGGACCTGGGGATGGGGGTCACATTTCAGGGCGAGGGGGCAGGGCAGAGGCTTGCTTTGATGCTCACTCACGGGTGTGTGTTTTAGGCAAATAAACAAGCCTTGTATTGATGTACTGTTTTCTTGTGTAGTTACAGGGATGGCCCAGGTAATCCTCTTAGACATAATTATGAAGGTACTTTAAGAGATCTGCTACAGTTCTTCAAGCCTAGACAACCTAAGAAACTGTACTATCAGCAGGTATGAGCCCAAGTTAACAGACTGTGGGTCTTAGAAGACTCAACTCGGGTTTCTGTTGGGATGGGTCTAAAATGCCTTTCTTTTTTCTTAACAGCTTAAGATGAAAATCACAGACTTTGAGAACAGGCGAAGTTTTAAGTGTATATGGTTAAACAGCCAATTTAGGGAAGAGGTAAGTATTTTCATGGTATGAAATTTTATTTTTATTGTGGCTTGTTTATTGTTTCTCTCTCCTTAGGCCTTGAAAAACTTCCTGGTAACAGGGTCAAAGGGCTTCCCTGGTGGCTCAGCAGGAAAAGAATCTGCCTGCGGTGCAGGAGACATGGGTTTTATCCCTGTGTCAGGAAGATGCCTTGGAGAAGGGAATGGCAACCCCACTCCGGTATTCTTGCCTGGAGAATCCCATGGACAGAGGAGCCTGGTGGGCTACAGTCCATAGGGTCACAAAGAGCTGGACAGGACTGAAGTGACTAAACAAGACGTTGACAACTAAAACAACCACAGAAAGCTCATAAGCGGCAGCGTGTGGTAGAGACCCTGCCCCAGTGTCTGAGAGCTGGATGGGGGGTGGGGTGAGCTCTGTCCTCCCCCGCCCCCAGGGCTGCAGCGGAGTGACGGTGTGACAGTGTCGGGGACTGTTGTCACCGACGGGGACCTGCATGCTCGGCCTTGGGGCTGGCAGCCTCTCCTGGCACCTCGCAGGCGCCCTGCCCTGTGTTAGGTGGTTCCTCTGGCAAGTCAGACCTCCAGCCGTTCGCCTCTCTGGCCCCACTGGGTGGAGAGGGACCTGGACCACACGCCATCAGTGTTGCACCCTGTCGGGGTGAGGAGACAAGCTCCACCCTGGGCCTTGTCGTCTGTCTCGGCGTTGAGAACTGGACAGGCTCTTAGTGACTGTTGTGGGGGAGAAATTCCTGAGGAGCTGTCCTGGGAACCGCGAGCTTTTTGCCTCCACTTGGCCTCTGGTAGATGCACAGCACTGCGGGGCGGGTGGTCCGTGTGAAGGTCGGTGGGGAGGTGTCGGAGCTGAGTGCACAGGCTCCGCGTGTGTCCTGGTTCCCCTAAAGCCTTGATCTTGTCATTTCTTAGGAAATAACACTATATCCAGACAAGCACGGGTGCGTCCGGGACCTGTTAGAGGAATGTAAAAAGGCTGTGGAGCTCGGCGAGAAGGCATCAGGGAAACTTAGGCGAGTATTTCCCGGAGGTGGAGGTCGGGGCGGCCCCAGCCTGACCCCACCATTGCCCCTGACGCATCGTTACCGTACTTGGCTTTTCTGTCCTTGGCAGCAGTTTATTTAAATATTTCATGGTCTTTCACCCGTTTTTCCCTCCCTAATTCTTGACACTAATTAGCAGCAGTGCAAAGGGGGAAATTCATGCAGAAAAAGCCAAGCAGAGGAAGTGAACTCAAGCAGAATGATCAGCTGAAACTGGAAAACTTGGGGCTCACTTGTGTTGGGGAAATTGGGTTGCTTCTCCTCCATTTCTCTCGTGTTTGGGCCGAGGGAAGAAGCACCGGATTTGATGATCAGTTTTTATTTCTGAAAGTTGGATTCTCTTATCACTTTGTTTTCTGGGCAGCACAGAGGATGAAACAGTCCCCAGAATGTTTTCTTTGCAAAATTTAACAGAAGAATGAGGCCTTTTTAAATCTAACGAGTGAGAAGAATATCACCAACCCTGCTTACTCTGGAACCGTTGCGGGAAAGGCCTGCACAGGTCCCTCCCCAGGCCCTGGCCCGAGGGTCCCATTCAGACTGGCCTTACCACGCTTTCCGGGGGGACCCCCAGCCAGTGTTCTGTCTGCTCCCCATGGATACTGGCTTTTGACGCTTAGATCTTCACAAGAACAAGCAGATCTTCATACTTTGTAATAAAACCCTTGTAGAAAACCATTTGTTGGTTTTTTCCCCATGAGTTTGTATAGTTGATTTTCTTCCTTGCTTTGCACAGGCTGCTAGAAATTGTAAGCTACAAAATTATTGGTGTGCATCAAGAAGATGAACTATTAGAATGTTTATCTCCTGCGACAAGTCGAACGTTTCGAATAGAGGTGCGTGTCCTCTGAGTGCAACGAGGGGCGGGGGCTGGGGAGTTGGGAGGGGGATGTTATGACCTGGTGGGAGGTGGGGGCCGTGGCTTGTTCAGGTAACACAGTGACTCCCAGAACATGCTGCCATCCCTGGGGTTAAGTCTCCCAGGTTTTGAAAATTTAAATGTTGATACAGTAGATCTGACGTAGACGCTACCGTTTCAAGTGTCCGCTTCATTTGGTGACATGAGCACGTCCATGTTGGACAGTCGTCACCGCTGTCCGTCTGCCCCCAGGGCCCCCGCCCCCCACTCCCAGTGGGTCTCTTGTTCGTCCTTAGAAGTTGATTTCCGTGGCGGATCGCCAGGCGCGTGCCCAAGCCCTGACGACTGTAAGGCGGCTGGGGGTGCCGCAGCAGCTGCAGTGGCTCCCCATTTGGTCTCTCAGAACTCGGCATTTCCCTTGAGGTTTAGATCTTCTGACTTGAGAACCTCATCGTTCTCATGAGCCCCTAACGTGGCCTTGTGGTGAAGATCTGCCCTCACTTCCCTGCTGGAGGAGCGAGTCAAGAGTCCGGAAGCCTTAACCCAACATCTGTCCCCTCTGTGTGTCCCCAGGAAATACCTCTGGACCAGGTGGACATTGACAAGGAGAACGAGATGCTCATCACGGTGGCTCACTTCCACAAGGAGGTGTTCGGGACGTTCGGGATCCCATTCTTGCTGAGGATACACCAGGTGAGGCGCCCTTCTGCTGGCTGGCTGGCCATTCCGGGTCCGCCCCACGCAGCCTGGGATGCTGCCCAAGGCGGCCGCACAGGTGGACGTGAGCCGCGTGAGCATACACACCCTTTGTCGTCCGCAGGGTGAGCATTTCAGAGAAGTGATGAAGCGGATTCAGAGTCTGCTGGACATCCAGGAAAAGGAGTTTGAAAAGGTACACGCTTCTTGGATACCAGCAAGTCATTTGTCAGGCGGGATGCTAAAGCCTTGACTTTGTTTTTTTGCCAGAGGTGTGAGTTTCGCTACTCTTTGGAATTAATGGAGTTTTCCTTTTTTGTCTGTCAGTTTAAGTTTGCAATTGTGATGATGGGCCGACATCAGTACATTAACGAGGATGAGTACGAAGTAAACTTGAAAGACTTTGAGCCTCAGCCTGGTAAGAGCCCTCCCGCGGAGACGCAGGCCGTCAGGGCCCAGGGGGCAGGTGGCCCCGGGGTCGAGGGGCAGGCCTCCCTTTCCCGGCTGGGGAGTGAGCCTCGTTCTCGTCCTCTGCAGAGCAGGGAGGGACAGTGGCCTGCCTCCGGTGACCTTGGCGGGCGTCACACGACGGCGAGGGGGCTAGCACCTGACAGTGCCACGTGGGGAGCCAGTGACCTTGGTGGAGTGTGGGGTCCGGGCTGCGGGGCCTGTGCTGCCCAGGAAGGTCCCTCGGCTGCTCCTGACCCCAGGGCCCGAGTGCTGGTTCAGTGGTCTGACCGTCTCCTCTCCCCACCAGGTAACATGTCTCACCCTCGGCCGTGGCTCGGGCTCGACCACTTCAACAAAGCCCCGAAGAGGAGTCGCTACACATACCTTGAAAAGGCCATCAAAATCCATAACTGACTTCCTCCCCGGCGGGCGGGCGAGGCGGACTGCGGTGGGTGTGCCCCTTACCAACAGCCGAGAACTCTGGTGCGTGAGCACCACCCCACGTCTTCAGCAAGAGGATTTGCTGCTGGTGTTAATTTTATTTTGTTGAGGCTGTTCAGTTTGGCTTCTCTGTATCTATTGATTGCCCTTTTTGAGAAAAATGAAGGTGTTTTTATAAAGCTTGGATGCCAGTGAGAGTTATTTTACGGTGACCACGATGCCAGGCGCTGTCAGCGTGTCGGGGAGCGGCCGGCGGGCGCGGCGCTGGGCGGGCGCGGCTGACCCCTCCCCGGGGCCCGGCCGCCAGCCTGCAGCTAGGAAGTCTTCTGTTTAGGCTCGTCTGACGTCTTTCCCTCAGTTATACTTTCAATGACCTTTTGTGCATCTGTAAAGGCGAAACAGAGAAACTCACAACCTAATAAATAGCGCTCTTTCCTTCACTGGTGTCCTGTCGCCCCTTCCTGGGTCTCCCGGCTGCCTGGGTCTTTTTAATAAACTCGTCTCCCTTCCGTCAGCCCCTGCGTCCCACAGCCCATTTGCAGAGCGGATGCACTGAATACAGGCTTGATCAGACACTTTGGGGTCTTTTTATTCAATTGAAAAAAAAAAAAAAACACTGTTCAAATCCAATTAAGGTGTACTATGCTGCCTCTGGGCAAACCTAATGATCTCAAGAGTTCATTCGAGCAGGTGAAAAAATTATAAATAGACTCGTCTGCTTCAAATGGGACAGACGGAACCAAGAAAGGAGGGCCTTTTAGCTAAGAGGGTATGCCCACTGGTGTTCGCAAGCTGTTGACTTTGTATAAAAAAAAAGTTAAAAAATAAAAAGCAAAAAAAAAGGAAAAATGAGATTGTATATTTAAGGAATGAACATGTACAATTGACCACGGGGAGGAGGCGGCAGCTTCTGCTGGGTGACGGAGTGGCCCCACTGATGTCGACATGCATCGTGTGTGGCTTTCTTTCAGTCCGGCCGTTTCCTTTGGAGCTGACGCCAGCTGCGTGTCTAGTTTTGAGTGCAGTAAAATAGAATCAGCAGATCACACTTAGTTTTCATCCTTTTCCAGTATTTTTTTGTTTGTTTGTTTCTGTAGCAGCAATGTACACCAACTCTTCCTGTATATTGCCTTTTTGCTGGAAAATGTTGTATGTTGAATAAAATTTTCTATAAAAATGATAATTCAGTGAGTTGACGTGGAAGTTGAGGGAGCCATCAGCTTTCCCTGCAGCTAGGCCCGGGGAACCTTTTATCACTTCATGGCAAGGTTTTGGGGGTTCTTGCCTCCTCTTCCTCCTCCTGTTGAAGCTGAAGAGATTGAGGTTTTCCAGGCAGGAGTCAAGTACACTAAGATGACCATAAATAACGGGAATGGCCGAAGGCGTGGTCCAAGGGGGAGATGCCTCGCGTCCCCCACCTGACACAGCGTGTCCGCTGGCTGCTCTCCACCTGGAGGAGGGCCTTCCTGCCCAGGTCCCCGCAGTGACCATAGACAGCGCTGTCTTCCTGCAGAAAGTCACTCCCCAGGTGCGCGACTTTGAATGTTTTAAGTATTCGAGATTTTTTGGTTTTTAGGTTTTGGCCGACGGTAGATGATAGTCTTAGGTCACTGAAACTTGCTCCCAACTTATTAAAAGGGTTTTCTCAAAGGCCATTTCACAGTGTGGGCGGTCAGCACACACTGCGTGGGATTCTCTTCCATTCCCTCCCAGCCACAGCCTGAGTCCTAGTTCATAAAACCGATGGCAGCAGCGGGGATGGGGCTGAACCTGAAAATAACTCCTCGCTTGGGGACCCCGGAACCACAGTGTATCGTTCTCGAGGGGCTTGAGGTTCCTGTTACTACCAGAAGCAGTACAGTGGGAGAAAGGGTCTCCTTGATGAGAGGAGCAAACTGTTTGCAAACATCCATTTCAAATGTCAAGGTCAAACCACAGATCCCTGTTGTGGGGTGGACGATACTGACATGTCCTCGAATAGGAAATGGCAACCAACTTTGGGATTCTTGCTGCAAATTTCCATGGACAGAGGAACCTGGCAGGCTACAGCCCATGGGGTCGCAAAGAGTTGGACAGGACTTGACCAGCTGAGCATGTGCTGACATTTCTGCCAGTCTAGGCCTTGGCGTTCTGACCACTCACTGCCCAGTGGAATGACCTAAGTGGTGGCAGGGGGGGATGCTACATCCCCTGCCCAGGGAGAGAGCCACACGCCCCAGGTGTCACTGAGTATCTGAAATGTGACTGAAGTAGCAGAGGTGAATTTTTATCACTGATTTAATTTTTTTTAATTTATTTGGCTGAGTCAGGTCTTTTCCTGTGCCATGTAGGATCTTTCAGCGTGGCATGGGCTTATTTTCCCGGTGGTGGCGGTGATTTAGTCGGTAAGTCGTGTCCAACTCTTCCTACCCCATGGACTGTACATTGCCAGGCTCTTCTCTCTATGGGATTTCCCAGGCAAAAAACGAGTGGGTTGCCATTCCCTTCTCCAGGGGATCTTCCCGACCCAGAGATTGAACCCTGGTGTTCTGCATTGCAGGCAGATATTTTACCCACTGAGTGGCCAGGGAACAATCAGGCCAGAGTCCCTGGTACTGCAAGGCAGTTTCTTGACCACTTGACCACCAGGGAAGTCCCTGGTTTAGTTGTAAATCGCCACATGTGACTGAGGCGTCCTGACCACATTTTGCTCGCTTTGTGTGGTGGTATGATGAGTTCCCTCGAGCCGTCTTGAGTTAGTACATAAAGCTCTCATTAGTGCCTGAGAGTTTTCTTGACCTCATTAGAGGAAGCTGTGGGGGCGTCCAGGGGCAGGGTGGGAACCAAATGAAGTAAGGGCCCAGTTCCCTCAGGGTCCTCCTTCAGCACCTCGTGCCCTCTGTTAACTTCTAATGAGGCCTGGAAGCAGGGTCCCGGGCACCTTGGGGAGTGGGCTGATCAGAGTGGTGTCTGCACATTGAGAAGCAGGGTCCCTTTTCAGCAGAGATCTAGAAGGCGCTGACCCACGGGGTTGGAGAGGGCTGGGCAGATACCATCAGTGGAGGGATCCCGGATGGTGTATGTGCTAAGTCTCAGTCATGTCCGACTCTGACACTATGGACTGTAGCCCTCCAGGCTCCTCTGTCCATGGGGTTCTCCAGACAAGAACACTGGAGTGGGTTGCCATGCCCTGCTCTAGGAGATCTTCCTGACCCGGGGATTGAACCCGCGCCTCGGTCTCCTGCATTGGCAGGGAGATTGTTCACCACTAGCGCCACCTGGGAAGCCCCATTTCAGCAAGATAGAGCCAATTTGATACCATGTGCCCAATGCAGTATCTTGCCTGGAGAATCCCGTGGACAGAGGAGCCTGGCGGGCTCCATAGGGTTGCAAAGAGTCGGACACAACTGAAGCTCGCATGCGAAGTTCATGAGATGCTGTGGGAGAGAACCCGCACTCAGAGCCCCATGGAGCCTCGCCCGGTCCCCTTCCCCACAGCGGAGAGGTGGGCCTTCATCTGTTCAGACCCAGCGGCATGCGGGCTGGGGCTGCTGTTGGGCTGGTTCGTTCTACCCAACCCTGCGCTGGGCAGGCGGTGGATACACGGGATGGCAGCGCGGCTGCGCTTGGCTCTCCCAACCCTGTGGCACCTCTGGCATCTCCTGCCTCTGGCAGGAAGCTGTGGGAGGCATCCCCAGTACCCACCACACTGTGCCCCTGTGTTGTGGTGGGGGTGTTCCTTGTCTCGTCTCTAGGGGGCTGTGTGGTTGGGAAAACCAGAGCAAGGGTCCTGATAACGGCTGTCGCCACTGAGCACACCATGTGCCGGCAAGGAGGTGAGTGACCAGGACAGAGAGTGAGTGAAGCCCCCAGGCTGGGCACTCAGGGCCTGCTGAGTGCAGAGCCGGCCTTGAGACCCACACTCACTGCCAGCCCTTTCTGAGTGCTGCCTCCCTGCTGGAAGGAGGGGAATCCCACTTTAAGATGAGACCTTTGGGAGAAACAGGGGCTGGGCCAACCTCCTCCGCCTCCCCCAGCCCAAGCCCTGGCCCACCTGGCCAGCCCTGGGGGTCGGTTCAGATGAAGGAGCCTGGGGAAGCCGCAGGGAGAGAATGGAGTCCCATGTACCCCAGCCTGGGTCCTCAGTGAAGTCTGGGGACCCAGAACCAAGGCCTCGGGCATCAAGGGGTGGGACTTCCCTGGTGGTCCAGTGGTTAGGAATCCACCTGCCAGTGCTGAGGATGCAGGTTCAATCCCTGTTTCGGGGACAAAGATCCCACATGCCTTGGAGCAGCTAAGCCCACACACAACTAAGACCCAATGCAGCCAAATAAATATTTTTTTAAAAGCAACAAAATAGACTAAGAAGTGGGAATGGTGGTCTAGGTCAAGTTGTCTGAGGCAGCGAGTGAGGAGGCTCTGGGATGACGGGGACTTCAGGGGCTGGGCCAAGGGGGCAGCCTGGAACCCGCTGAACCCATCTGTGCACAGATTTTGAAGCCGAAAAATCTGGATTTTTTTTTTTTAAGTTGACACCGGGCAGTCTGAGTCAGAGAGGCCTGGAGTGGCTCCCTGGGCTCATGGAGCACTGCTGGGGAGCTAGGCAGGGCCTCGTGGGTGGACCGTGGTGACTGAAGCAGGCTGATCAAGGGGGGTCCGGGACACCACCCACAGCCGGCCCTGTGCTGGCCATGGGACCGAATCCTCCTGCCCGTGGACCTCTCTGGAGATCCAAGCAAAACCTGGCAGGTTGCCTGATGGGCGCAGGGTCAGACGGCCGGCTGGAGCTCTGCAGACGGGTCTGGGTCCTGGCCTGGTTCTGGCAGAGCCAGGCAGGCCTGGTGACTCTGGCCCCCGTGGCCTGGGTGCCTCTGCAGAGCTGTGGGCCTCCAAACCACAGATTGACCAAGTCCCAGCTCCACACCCCTTCCTTGGGGTCATGGTGGCCCGTGAGCCCACCTGGCCTCCCTGGTGGTCAGTACACATAGGTGGTCCACTTGGTGCCCCCCGTCCTGATGTATTACGGATGGGAAATTGTCTATCAGGGCTGGATGCCTAGATTGTGTCAGATGCTTCACCTTCATCTTTTCACATATATATACACACGCACACACTTTTGTTTATTTTTGACTGCGCTGCGTCTTCATTGCCGCACGGGCTTTTCTCTGGTTGCAGCGAGCAGAGGGCTACTCTCCAGCTGGGATGTGTGGGCTTCTAGTTGCAACGGCTTCTCTTGTTGCAGAACATGGGCTCCAGGGCGAGCGAGCTTCAGCAGTTGCAGCACGGGGGGCTCAGTAGTTGTGGCCCCCAGACTTCAGAGCACAGGCTCAGTAGCGGAGGCAGGTGCATGGGCTTAGCTGCTCCTTGGCATGTGGGGTCTTCCTGGATCAGGGATCCCCTGTGTTTCCTGCATTGGCAGGCGGATTCTTCACCACTGAGCCACCAGGGAAGCCCAGATGCTTCATCTTCTAACCTTAAAAATCTTAAATCCCAGGGGCTTCTCTAGCGGTCCGACTCTGCACTTCCTTTGCGAGGCAAGGGAAGGCACGGGTTCCTGGTCGGGGAAGTTCTGCATGCCTCGAGGTGCGCTCATAAACAGATGGGTCCCCGTTTGGATGTGGATGCCGGCTTCCTGTCCGGCAGCTGGTGCCACCCCCAGAGTTCATGCTCTCCCAGGTTTTCCGGGGCATCTTGGGGGAGGGGGCAGAGGGGCTGCCGCCAGCCTCTCCAGGGAGGCTGACACCCAGATCCAGGGAAATCCGTCCCCCTACTGGTCCTTTCCCCCTGCTGGTGTGACACGCTCCTCCAGCACCATCGCAGCAGCCCCAACCACCTGAAGGCTGCATGGTGCTTCCACGCCAGCTCCCCGACCATGTCTCCACTCTCCACACAGGCCGTCCCACCGTCTCACCTTTTCTGCCTGTGCAGGAGCCTCGGGCCGGCAGAGCTGAGGTTCCGGCTCCCCGTCTGGTCACTGGACCCAGACTGGCCATCTCTCAGCCTCAGCTTCTGCATCTGCCTTCCCAGATGGTGCTGAGCAGGGACAGAAGCAGCTGCCACCTTTCGGTGAATAAACCATAGCTCAGTGACCATCCCACCTGACTACTCGTCTTCCTCTGCCTCTTAATTCTCCCGCTTCTGCCCCTTCTCTAGCAAATTCCTTTTAATTGAAAAGAGGAGTGAGTAATATTTGTTATATTTTGCAAATCTGAAAATATCCCTTTGGGGGATTCCCTGGCAACCCAGTGTTTAGAATTCTGAGCTCTCGGTGCCGGAGGTCCTAGTTCGATCCCTGGTTAGGGAATGAAAAATCTCATAAGCTGTTCTGTATGGCCAAAAATTAGAATAATAATAATAATAAAGACAGGGGAGATGCCCTATGATACAAATTATTTTTTAAATTTATTTTTAATTGAAGGATAATTGCTTTACAATATTGTGTTGGTTTCTGCCAAACATCAACATGAATCAGCCATGGGTATATATACATCCCCTCCCTCTTGAACCTCCCTCCCACCTCCCACCCCATCCCACCCCTCTTCATCGTCACTGAGTGCCAGTTTGAGCTCCCCGAGTCATATAGCAATTTCCCACTGGCTATTTATTCCTGGGTTGGGAAGATCCCCTGGGGGAGGGCATGGCAACCCACTCTAGTTTTCTTGCCTGGAGAATCCCATGGACAGATGCGCCTGGCAGGCTGCAGTCCATGCAGTCGCACAGAGTCGGACACAACTGAATCGACTGACACCCAGTTCAGTTCAGTTCAGTTCAGTCGCTCAGTCGTGTCCGACAATTTTGCGACCCTATGAATCTCAGCACACCAGGCCTCCCTGTCCATCACCATCTCCCGGAGTTCACTCAGACGCACAGCCATCGAGTACGTGATGCCATCCAGCCATCTCATCCTTGGTCGTCCCCTTCTCCTCCTGCCCCCAATCCCTCCCAGCATCAGAGTCTTTCCAATGAGTCAACTCTAAGCATGAGGTGGCCAAAGTACTGGAGTTTCAGCTTCAGCATCATTCCTTCCAAAGAAATCCCAGGGTTGATCTTCAGAATGGACGGGTTGGATCTCCTTGCAGTCCAAGGGACTCTCAAGAGTCTTCTCCAACACCACAGTTCAAAAGCATCAATTCTTCGGCGCTCAGCCTTCTTCACAGTCCAACTCTCACATCCATACATGACCACAGGAAAAACCATAGCCTTGACTAGACGGACCTTAGTCGGCAAAGGAATGTCTCTGCTTTTGAATATACTATCAAGGTTGGTGATAACTTTTCTTTCAAGGAGTAAGCGTCTTTTAATTTCATGGCTGCAATCACCATCTGCAGTCATTTTGGAGCCCAGAAAAATAAAGTCTGACACTGTTTCCACTGTTTCTCCATCTATTTCCCATGAAGTGATGGGACCAGATGCCATGATCTTTGTTTTCTGAATGTTGAGCTTTAAGCCAACTTTTTCACTCTCCTCTTTCACTTTCATCAAGAGGCTTTTTAGTTCCTCTTCACTTTCTGCCATAAGGGTGGTGTCATCTGCATATCTGAGGTTATTGATATTTCTCCCGGCAATCTTGATTCCAGCTTGTGTTTCTTCCAGTCCAGCGTTTCTCATGATGTACTCTGCATAGAAGTTAAATAAGCAGGGTGACAATATACAGCCTTGACGTACTCCTTTTCCTATTTGGAACCAGTCTGTTGTTCCATGTCCAGTTCTAACTGTTGCTTCCTGACCTGCATACAGATTTCTCAAGAGGCAGGTCAGGTGGTCTGGTATTCCCATCTCTTTCAGAATTTTCCACAGTTTATTGTGATCCACACAGTCAAAGGCTTTGGCATAGTCAATAAAGCAGAAATAGATGTTTTTCTGGAACTCTCTTGCTTTTTCCATGATCCAGCGGATGTTGGCAATTTGATCTCTGGTTCCTCTGCCTTTTCTAAAACCAGCTTGAACATCAGGGAGTTCACGGTTCACCTATTGCTGAAGCCTGGCTTGGAGAATTTTGAGCATTACTTTACTAGCATGTGAGATGAGTGCAATTGTGCAGTAGTTTGAGCATTCTTTGGCATTGCCTTTCTTTGGGATTGGAATGAAAACTGACCTTTTCCAGTCCTGTGGTCACTGCTGAGTTTTCCAAATTTGCTGGCGTATTGAGTGCAGCACTTTCACAGCATCATCTTTCAGGATTTGAAACAGCTCAAGTGGAATTCCATCACCTCCACCAGCTTTGTTCGTAGTGATGCTTTCTAAGGCCCACTTGACTTCACATTCTAGGATGTCTGGCTCTAGATGAGTGATCACATCATCATGATTGTCTGGGTCATGAAGCTCTTTTTTGTACAGTTCTTCTGTGTATTCTTGCCACCTCTTCTTAATATCTTCTGCTTCAGTTAGGAGGTCCATACCATTTCTGTCCTTTATTGAGCCCATCTTTGCATGAAATGTTCCCTTGGTATCTCTAATTTTCCTGAAGAGATCGCTAGTCTTTCCCATTCTGTTGTTTTCCTCTATTTCTTTTCATTGATCACTGAAGAAGGCTTTCTTATCTCTTCTTGCTATTCTCTGGAACTCTGCATTCAGATGCTTATATCTTTCCTTTTCTCCTTTGCTTTTCACTTCTCTTCTTTTCACAGCTATTTGTAAGGCCTCCCCAGACAGCCATTTTGCTTTTTTGCATTTCTTTCCCATGGCGATGGTCTTGATCCCTGTCTCCTGTACAATGTCACGAACCTCAGTCCATAGTTCATCAGGCACTCTATCAGATCTAAGCCCTTAAATCTATTTCTCACTTCCACTGTATAATCATAAGGGATTTGATTTAGGTCATATCTGAATGGTCTAGCGACTGACACCCAGACATGCACAATGTATATGTTTCCATGCTAAGATAGAAATTCTTTTTAAAAAAAATCCCTTCATTCATTGTGACGTTCAGCCCATCCCCCACTTGGCCTTGCCCCCTAGGCCAGCAACACAGTACCCAGGAGGGGTCCCACTCAGAAGCCAACTTGGGACCCTTTTACGTCCTAAGCATTTGCCAGATTCCTCCTGCATAGCTTCCTTCTCAGGACAGAAAAGCTGCTCTACTGTAGCCTTGAGGGAATTTAAGGGATTTAAAGGATTAAACCTCTTGTTGGGGACTGGGCACAGAGATTTGGGCAGACTGGTTCCCTCATCCCAGCTCCCAAAAACCTACCTGTCCCTGCCAGGACCTGGGGCCACCGGGGTCTGGGGAAGTGACAGAGACCCAGGAGCCAGTGATAGGGCTGGAAGGAATTGGCGGAGAGAGAAGGGGGCAGGAACGGAGTTGCAGGAGAGGCCAGGGACAGAGTCTGGGCACTCGGGGGAACACTTGGGCTCTTTTGGTTCTGGCTGGCTGGAGCACAGGGGAGCAGGAACCACAAATGGCCTCAAAGGGGCCCCGTGTTAAAAGTCTGGTCCCAGGATGGACCTCCCTGGCGGTCCAGTGGTTAAGACTCTGCCTGCCAGTGCAGGGGTCACAGGTTCAATCCCTGGTGTAGAAAGATCCCACCTGCCGCAGAGCCACCAAGTCCCAGGGTCACGACTACTGAAGCCTGTGCTCCACCGCAAGAGGAGCCACCTCAAGGAGAAACCCATGAACCGCAAGGAAGAGCAGCCCCCGTTCACCCCAACTAGAGAAAGCCGGCACACAGCAACCAAGACCCGACCCAGCCAAACATAAACAAACAGACGAAAA
Organism: Redunca redunca; assembly: GCA_006410935.1. Lineage (NCBI taxonomy): Eukaryota > Metazoa > Chordata > Mammalia > Artiodactyla > Bovidae > Redunca > Redunca redunca. The sequence goes on from SJYQ01013512.1 coordinate 154,286, forward strand.
TGCAAAAACGAAGCCCGGTCTTGAGGGTGGTGAGTACTAACTGGGCGGTGTCAGAGCCAGAGGTCCCAACTCTTGCCCCTGATCATTGCGCTTACTCTGTGCCAGCCATCAGCCACAGGGGAGGACCGGGAGGTGTGGTCAAGGCCTGGGAGCTGGGAGACGACATCAGGGATTCTCGCCTCCTTTAAGGAAGAGAGGGGTAGGGGAGTGGGGAGGTAAATAAATCATTTCAAGGCAGAGGGGACAGGACCCAGGGCTTGTGCAGAGAGGGGCTGAGGGCTGAGGGATAAGAGGAGGTGATGCAGAGAGGTGGCCGTGCCAGCCTCAGACACCAGGGGCACCTGAGGAGGTGGGAAGAGGAGTGACTTGGAGACCTGATGGGTTTGGGGGGGCCTTTGGATATCCGGGGAGGGTTGTGAGGTACAGGAGATGAGAATGGAAACCTCAGGAGAGGCTTGAGTAGGGAAAGGGCTCAAGACAGGACCCTGGGGTGGGGAGACAGCAGTCCAACAGGGTGTGCTGAGAGGATGCGCAAGACGTGGCCAGAGCATGACTGCCGGACAGGGGAGGCGGCAGGGAGGGCCCTGGCTGCCGAGGGTCCAGGCAGGTCGGGAAGTCAAAGCCGCTCAGTTGTGTCCAGCTCTTTGCAACCCCATGGACTATAGAGTCCATGGAACTCTCCAGGCCAGAATACTGGAGTGGGTAGTCTTTCTCTTCTCCAGGGGATCTTCCCAACCCAGGGATCCAACTCAGGTTTCCCGTATTGTAGGCGGATAGTTTACCTCTGAGCCCCAAGGGTACCCAAACAGGTAGGGAAGAGAGCAAAGTGCCCAGAGGATGTGGGATTTAGCCGGGGGAGCTCACAGGCTCTCTGCCAGCATGAAGGGCAGGTGCGGCTCTGCAGGTTGCCTGGCTGGATTTGCAGAGACGTTGTCACAGACGACGGAGCTTGACTGATGGAAGAAGTGTTAGTCGCTCAGTCATGTCCGACTCTTCGTGACCACATGGAGTGTAGCCCGAACCAGGCTTCTCTGTCCATGGAATGCTCTAGGCAAGAGCCCTGGAGTAGATCGCCATTCCCTTCTCCAGGGGATTCTTCCCGACTGAGGGATCAAGCCCAGGTCTCCCACACTGCAAGCAGAGTTTTTTTTACCATCTGAGCCAGCAGGGAAGTCTGATGGAGTCAGGAAGGAAAGAAGAGGGTGGAGCCTGAGAAGGGAGGGCCATCGGTCGGCCCCTCAGTGGTCAGTCACTACAGGGCACCTCCCGTGTGCCAGCGCTCACTGGCCTCCCCCGGCGACAGATGTGCGCAGACAACCGTCACTTAGTCAGCATTTATTTCACAGGCGTTTGTAGAGGAAGAGCTCCTGCCGACACACGGGGCACGTGTGCCTCACGTCCTTCAAGCTGTCCACGCAGAAGGGGATTAGGCAGCAGCCCAAGAAGCACCTGAAGCCTCAGAAGCAGCGGGGACTCACCAGGGGGCCAAGCCAAGCCTGCGAGCCCCCACTCCGTCCCTGGGGCTGCCCGGCCAGCAAGGTGGGCTAGGAAACCACCCCTCCCTCCACGCCCCATGCCAGCACCCCCCGCCGCAAACCAGCAGGCTCCCAGCACGGATGCCCAGGGACCCGGCGGAGGCGAGGGGGGACCACTCACCCAGCCACGAAGATGCCAGTGCACAGGAGCCAGGTGAGCACGCCCGGGACCGGTGTGGTCACGGTGACAATCCGGTTCATGCAATATGGACACGTGAACTGTACCGGATCTGGGGACGGCAGCCTCGGCATCCTGAACAGTTCTTGGGGGAGGCGGAGGGGAGGGACATGTCAGACCCCACGCCATACCCCAGTTCCCCCAATCCTGTATCCACCACGGGGGGCCTGCCCCGCCTGCAGTTTCTCCATGTTCCCCTGAGCCCCCCAGGCCACCCCGATGGGCCCAGCTTCCCCCTTCACCACCCCTACCCACCAGCCTCCAGGGCTCAGGACCGTCGCTCAGTTAAGACCTCCCACATTTATTTCACAGGCGTCTATAGAGGAATAACTCCAATTTTTTTTTTTAAAGCAATAACTCTAAGTGACACCTTTGGGGAAGCAGTAGCTTGAAAACTGCTGCTGCTGCTGCTAAGTCGCTTCAGTCGTATCCGACTCTGTGTGATCCCGTAGACGGCAGCCCACCAGGCTCCCCTGTCCCTGGGATTCTCCAGGCAAGAACACTGGAGTGGGTTGCCATTTCCTTCTCCAATGCATGAAAGTGAAAAGTGAAAGTGAAGTTGCTCAGTTGTGTCCAACTCTTCGCGACCCCATGGACTGCAGCCTACCAGGCTCCTTCGCCCATGGGATTTTCCAGGCAAGAGTACTGGAGTGGGGTGCCATTGCCTTCTCCAAGCTTGAAAACAACAACCCCCTATAAAAACTTCCTTTTGGTATTCTTGCCTCTTCTTACCCAGGCACAGCGTTTTTCTGGGGTGAGGGTTCCAGAAAAAAAAGCTGATCTGTATTTAGCTTTTTTAAACACAACGAGCATTTTTACAGTCTTGGGTGTGCAGAGAGGTGAGGTCTTTGGTGGTGGCTGAATATTTTGTTAAGAAACTAGGATTCTAGGGAGTTTTCATGCTCTAGACGGAAGGCTTGGTGTCTGGTCCGGGTGGACCATCGAGCCATGAGGAGGGGCCTATGACCGTTACAGACTTTGGGTTCCCGAGGGGCTGAGGGGAGGGGGTGTTGGGGTTTAGAGAGTTGGGCTCTAATGTGTGGGCTTCCCACCCCTAGTTTGGCAGGAAACCAAGGGAAAGAACTACGTTTGGCTAGACGGGGGTGACCCATGGTTTAAAGCTCACTCTCCAACACCAGACTTGATAACCCAGCCCAGCAGCTCTCAAGCTTTTTCTTTATTTAAAAATCCCTCCCCCACCTCCAGATTTCCTTGGTGGTCCAGTAGTTGGGACTCCACGCCTCCATTGCTAGGGGCACAGGTTCGATCCTTGGTCGGGGAACTAAGATCCCACAAGTCGCTGTGCAGTGGAGCCAAAAAAAAAAAAAANAATTCCTCTCCTCTTTGGTTTCAAGAGCGATGGATTTGCAGAGTTGAGAAGAGGGCTTCTTTTCATAGACATTTCCTGAGCACCTACTGTGTCCCAACCCCTTCCGCCAATGTCTGCACGTCAGAGAGAAGGGCCATGGGCAGTGTGGGGGTCACAGCTGTGGAGGGGGGATCACACCACTCAGGAGGCAGGACGTATGCCTTACCAGAGGAGGTGCTGTTCGGACAGTCTTGGCGGGCGGTCAGGGCGGTGCTGGGTGTAAGACAGGGAAAGACTGGGGAAGGGGGCGTAGAGAGGGGGAGAGGGGACAGCAGGAACACTCACCTGGATAAACAGACATTGGGGGAGGAGGCGGAGGCGCTCCAAGTCCTGGAGGCAAGGGAGAATAAGGAGGAGGAGGCCCTTGGAGGAGGAAAGAAGGAGAAACACCCTTAGACCCTTGGAAGGCTGATGCATGCCAGGTGCTGAGCTGACAACTTGGCTGGTCTGAAGCAGGGACCCATTTTACAGAAGAGAAAGCTGAGGCCTGGAGGGATGGATCAAGTTGCCAGCAGTATTTCAGCCAGCAGATGGAAGAGCTTGGATTTGAACCCAGGCATTTCTGACCCCACTGTGCTCTGGGTGTCCTAGGATGCAAGCTCTTCTTGGAGGCAGTGCCAGGGGCTTGAGGCTGCAGAAATAACATGGACCTCATAATCTATCCTTCTCTTTCTTTCCTTCTTTTTGTAATCCCTAGAGAAGGAAATGGCAACTCACGCCAGTGTTCTTGCCTGGAGAATCCCATGGACAGAGGAGCTTGGCAGGCTACAGTCCATGGGGGCTGTAAAGAGTCAGACATGACTCTTTCATAATCAGCCCTTATTATGTGCCAGACTCTATGCTGAACACTTCACGTGCCTTACTTTGTTTACTCTCACCAAAACACCAATAAAGTAGATTGTGGCATTCTTCCAATTTTGCAGATGTGGAAGCTAGGCTCAGAGAGGTTAAGCAGCTTGCCTGATGTCACCCAGCACAAACGTCAGAGTCAAGGATGGAACTGAAGTCGGCCTGCTTCCTGAGAGCGCCATGTCCCTTGCCTCTGGTCAGGATGGCTCCAGAAGATGCAGCATTCCATCTGCTGCTTCCAAGAAGAACTGTCTGGGCCCCAGGCCGGCCTCCTTCTTTAGCCTTGTCTCTCTCCTGCCCTACCGGGGGCTCAGTCCCTCGCCTCCCAGGAGTCAGTCCTCGGCCCGCTCCCAGGGCCCTGGGAAGCCTCCTCTCCCAGGCCCTGGAAGCAGGCGTGAGGCTGTTTGGAGGAGGAAATTCTGGGATCCCAAGTATCAAGAGGGGGGGTCTGGAGAAGAGGAGGGGAGGCCCTGAATCTTAACCAGTGTGGGGGATGGGTGGGGTCCCTGTGTGTTTTTCCTGGAAACCTCTCCAGGGCTTTGCGTGGGGACCTGGTCTTCTCAGGAAAGGAGTCTCAAGGCTTGAGGAGGGCACCTGGGCTGTCCCCACCCATGCCTCCTCCCAGAGTAGGGGCAACCAGAGAACAGGAAACCCCTCCCCACTTCCCACCACTCAGTCTAGGCTCTGTGGGACTGGGGGTGGTTTCTCTCCTATTTGGTCCCTGCAGCCCTGCCTGGGCTGGAATTTGTACTCATTTTACAAATGCACAAACTAAAGGTCAGGAATTAAACCACCTGGCTCAGGACCACCAGCTGGAAAGACCTTCTGAGATCAGACCCGGTTACCGACTGCCCAGCCCTACATCCATCATGTCTTTGAACCCTCCCAACCCTTTCTGAGATGAGAAAAGAGGTTCGGGGACTTACCTGAGGCCATGGCAGTGTGGCCGGGACCCTCCTCCTCCCCCAGCCCCCAGGGCATTGCAGGTTGGCTCTGGCCCCTGCGTGGGCTGTGGCTGGAGGGGCATGTCATACCTGCTATGGGGGCATCATCAGTCTATGGACCGTTTGAGGGTACAGGCCATGGGGGCCCCACCTTGTCCCCATCAGGTCTCGTGGTTCCCGGGTGGACGGGGGCAATGTGACTTGTGGGGTGAGGATGGGAATCAGACCGAGTTCAGCAAGGGGACCCGTAGCCTCCCTGCCTCTGCCTGGGGGCCCCTGCAGTCAGCGTGTCACCTGAATGAGGAGACCCTCACCCTGGGTGTAGTAACCTCCTGGGGTCCAGGAGGTCTGTTCCACCAATGGTGTCGAGGCAGCTTTGGGTTCCAAGCTCGGAGCGGCCCGGTGCTGGCCTCGGGAGGCCCCCATCCTGCGGCCTGGCTGTCCGCAGGGGGCGGGAGTGCAGGTCACCCCAGTGTCTTGCTAGGCTTGGCTCGGGTGGAACAGCCATTGTGATGTGTATCCTTACAGTGGCCAGGGGTGGGGTGGGGGGGCTTTGTCCCCATTCCCTGTGGGAGGGGGCAGTGTCTCCACGGGCCCAGCTTGAGAACTCTTTAGAGATCAGATGACGCCCCCTTCCCACGCTGCAGGCCCGTCGGAAACTGGCCGGGATCAGAGGGCAGGGTGAGAGCCTTAAAAATATGAATCCGGGGGACTCTCCTGGTGGTCCAGTGATTAAGAATCCACCTTCTAATGCAGGGGACGTGGGTTTAATCCCTGGTCGGGGAACTAAGATCCCACATGTTGTGGAACTTCTGAGCCCGTGCGCCACAACTAAGCCCCAGTGCAGCCAAATAATAAATCTTTTAAAAAAATATATGAGTCCGGGGCTTCCCTGGTGGTCCAAGTGGTTAAGACTTGAGCTCCTACTGCAGGGTGCCAGTGTGATCTTTGGTAACTAAGATCGTGCATGGCACGGCCAAAGAAAAAAGAGCAAGTTATCCTGTTGCGAGAAATTCATTCGTTCAGCCCATGGACACAGAGATGTAGCTGTGAGGATGTTCACATCTTCTTTAGAAATGCTGGTAGGTATATGTACACAGGCACACACGTGTGTGGGTGTATATATATATATATATGCTGAGTCACTTCAGTTGTGTCCGACTCTGCAACCCTATGGACTGTAGCCCGCCAGGCTCCTCTCTCCATGGAATTCTCCAGGCAAGAATACTGGAGTGGGTTGCCATTTCCTTCTCTAGGGAAAATTCCCAACCCAGGGATCGAACCTGCGTTTCTTAAGTCTCCTGCCTTGGCAGGCGTGTTCTTTACCACTAACACCACCTGGGAATACACACACACACACATATATATACACAGAGAGACATAAGTACACATAGGTGTGTGAATGCAGGCACACGGTTGTGTGGATAAACACGCAGGTATTATGAGCACACAAACGTGTCAGTCTATATGTCACCTTATAGTCTAGCTACCTCTCCAGCTTGTTTAGCTTTGAGTTTGGGCAAAACCCTCTCTCTCTAACCCTCCATCCTGTGGCTTCCCTATCTGTAAAATGGGGGTAAGATAGCTGCTTCATAGGGTTGTTATGGGATCAAATGCCATAACCCAGGTAACGGGTTTGGCGCAGGGAGTAAAGCCAGAATTTTTATCAGGAGATGATCTGTGACACGAAACAGCCGGGAGAGATGGTCCCAACTGTAGAGGGCAATCTCCACGCTGGGGCTGGCTCCAAGCTCCACCTAGGGTCACAGCCAGGAAGCACATAGCTGGGGATAAGGCATGAATTGACGTCTATGTGCTTGACCTATATACTCCACGGCTTCTCATTACGCCTCCAGAATGTCCAAGATAGTCTGAGATAGCCCTGCTTCTAGCTGATTGGCAGAAACCAAAAGTTATGGTGAATGGGAAGGGGCGGGGAACAAGTTTTCCCATACAAGAACCAGAAGGTGGTATTGGTCATACCCAACAGAATGCCCAGGTGGCACAGTGGTAAAGAATCCGTCTGCCAAAGCAGAAGAGATATAAGAGACTCCGGTTTGATCTCTGGGTTGGGAAGATCCCCTGGAGAAGAGAATGGCTCAGTACTCTCACCTGGAGAATTGCATGGGGAGAGGAGCCTGCAGGCCACAGTCCATGGGGTGGCAGATATTTTGGATGCAACTGAGCAACTGGGCACACGTACATAATAGAACTACAGATGGGTGACCCTTCGACCGGGCAATACTGTTTCTCGAAATCCATCCTAAAGATCTGTTGTTGTTCAGTTGCTCAGCTGTGTCTGACTCTCTGTGATCCCAATGGACTGCTAAAGATAGACTAGCGGAAATATCAGGTGAGGGAGGTGCCAGGCTCTTCAGGGTAGCAACAAAAAACTAGAAATACCGCAAATGTCCATCCATATAGGGACTCTTCAGCTACCCAAAATAAAAGGAGAGAGGGAGGCGAGAAAGGGGAAAAGAGAGAGAGAGAAAAAGAAAATCTTCATATATGACTATGGAGCAACCTCTCCAGGATATCTTGTCCAAAAACAAACAAGAAGATATGTGTTTTTATGTATATATAGTACTCTTTTTTTTGTTGTTCATTGCCATGTGGCTTGTGGGATCTTAGTTTCCCAACCAGGGATTAAACCAAGGCAACAGCAGTGAAAGGGTTGAGTCCTAACCACTGGACCACCAGGGAATTCCCTATATTTAGCACTCCTTTCAATATAAGCAAACGGAGAGCGAGATAAATAATTTCCAAGAAGAAATAAAAGCAGGATTAAGTAAGAACTAAAATGGTTAATGTTGAAAATGGAAGCCAGTTCTCTCTCTCTTGTTCATGAGTTTGACTTTGGAACCATATCATTCTTTTTATTAATTAAAAAAGGAAGTACATCAAAAAGAAAAAAGCAACACCAAAAAACAGAAAGCAACTGAAATGTGATCATGTATCAAGATTTCTTACACACCACGAGGCTCGAAGCACAAGCTATAAAAGAAAATCTAGTTTGAAAGACTAGTTCATCAAAGCACCTGCTTCTTAAAAGATACCATCTATAGATACGATAAAAAGGCAAGCTACAGGTCAGGAGAAAATATTTACAGGCCAAAGGACAAGTAAACAGGGTATAAAAGAACTCCTTCAACTCAATAATGAAGAAAAACTCACAATATTAAAAGTGGGTGAAAGACCTGAACAGACACTTCATGAAAGAAGATACAGAAATGAGCAACTTGCATATTAAAAGATCCTCAGCATCCCTATTCATCTAGGAGATGCAGACTAAAAGGCTGAGTTACCAATGGTTAAAATTTATTTTTTATTTATAAATAAGTTGGAGGGAAGTGGAGTCTTTTCACTTATTTATTGATTGATTGATTGATTTTTGGCCGTGCACCATATGGATCTCAGTTCCCTATCAGGGATTGAACCTGCTCCCCCTGCAGTGGAAGCACGGAGTCTTAACCACTGGACCACTGGACCACCAGAGAGGTGCCTCCACTGGTTAAACTTTTAAAAACAGACAATCCCAAGTGTTGACAAACATGCAGAATAACTAGAACCCTCCTGGTGTGAGTGCAAAATGCTTCATCATTTTGAAAAAACCAACAGTTTCTCCTGAAGGCAAACATCCACACACCTGGAACCAGGAATTCCACCCCTAGGTCTTAATTTTTTTATTTTTTGGCCATGCCGCATGGCTTGTGTGATCTTAGTTCCCTGACCAGGAATTGGACCCTGGTCCTCAGCAGTGAAAGTGCAGAGTCCCAACTACTGGACCGCCTCCAGGGAATTCCCTCCACTCCCAGGTTTTTACCCAGGAGAAATAAAAATGCATGTTTAAAAAAAAAAGGCCTGTATGAGAAAATTTATAGTAACTTGATTCATAATAGCCCCAAATCCAGAAACAGCCAAATATTTGTCAACAGGGGGGTGGATCATCACATCATGTGTATTTATTCCAAGGAATTCCACACAGAAGTGAAAGGAATGAACTACTGGTATACTCAGCAAGATGAATGTGTCTCAAAAACTGATTTTGAGCACAAGAAGCCCGACTCAGAAGAGTATGTCTCCTCTGAGACTATATGTTTGAAGTTCTGAAACAGGCCGGGTAAACATGAAGGTGCCGCCTGCAAAGGCAGAGAACAGGGGCATGAAGGTAGTTGTGCCTGGCGTATCAGAGCCACTTACATCACAGACACCTTAGATTTGTGAATTGTTACAAACGTTATTCAGCTGGTGGAGAACAAGCGCCTTAAGGAAGCCCTTTCCTGATTCCCACAGAGATTTTGTCTTCCTAGGAAAAAGGTATCTCCTCTGTGGTCTGGAGCGCCTCTTCCCGCTCCATCTCCCCTGTGGGGGGCCCTCTGATCCCCTCTCTCTGGAGCTGTTTTACCGATTCCATGGGTTTCACACTCCAGAGTCTTGAAACAGCCAGCGAGGCGTGCCTGCTCAGTCCTTTCTGCCGCCGCGTGGTGATGCGTTGCCCACTCCCTCTTCTCGCTTTGTCCCCTGCCCCCACCCCCTCAACCCCCGGCTCCCCCCC